>OX457051.1:13712415-14074915 GCA_949752735.1 Lumbricus terrestris | reverse complement strand
TGGAACTCTGGAAACACATGCGTTCCAATAAAACTCCTCATCAGCGTTCCCACTGCTCACAAATTCAGCGTTCCCACTGCTCACCCAAACCACTTTAACCACTGCCTAAACATAAATCTGATAAGATGCATCTTGCAGAGGCAAAGAGCTCTTTGTTTATGACAATGGAGAGGGCTTGTGGAAAGCGCAAGGATGATTGGAGTTTTCAGGTGCTTGGATATGTTTAAAAACATGTGGTGATGCTGCTACTTCAGAAGCACATTATCACACAAGGTGTCACGCATATTTCAGCAACGGTAAACCAAAGCCATCAGTTGAGCAGGATAATGCCCAGAAAGCAGATCGTGGTTGGTAAACAAATGATTATTATTTGACTTTTTATATATAGCGCACCTTCAAGGTAGCAGTTTTTAAGTAAGAGAGGAGCAGAGGTGTAACCTCTAGGCACAAGGTGGAGTGCAACAGAGAGCCCATTCCAGGTTCTAGGAGAAAGAGCACTGCTGCATTACAGTAGTCCTTGAGCAAGGGGCCAAGATCGGAAATCAGATTGCTGCTGGACACCAGAGTTGGGACAGCAGAGCTCCTGCAGGTACAAGGGAGCCAGACCCTCCATGGAGCGCCAGACTAATGCAGAAACCCTATAGGTGATCCTCTGTGGAATAGGAAGCCAGTAGAGTACATTCCGCATGTACTCCGTGACTTGGTCAAATTTAGGTATGCGGCTTATAAGACGTACAGCTGTGTGTATAACCAGTCAAGACACCCAATCTGCCCCATTACAGACATTAATAGCAAAGTGAAACAAATTACCGCTCAACTCAATTACAAATTGCTACCAAAATGCTACGCAACGTTAACCGATTAAATTACCAGATAAAATTGAAGCAATTCCTAAAATTATATGACTAAATTGCACGTTTCCGACATAAACTTGCAGGCAAATACTGTACCGGTTCCAATTTACACAATAAAACTGGAATAGGTTTCCTCCTTGGCATTTAAATTTCTTCTCATACATGACATCATGAAACACAATGTTCATCAAATAAATTACAATTCTTCCACCACACGGCATGCATTAGGCCTACATCTGCACTCTTGATCCAATGGAAACCATAATGAAACACAGATATGATATCCATCATGACAGAAAGAAAACCTGTAGGGTGCTCCACTCCTCTTGGTCGGCTTGGCGACTTTAAACCATGTTGGCTTGCCAACATTAAACCCCATTGGGACACACACAACCCTGACAGGCCCTTACTTCCACCTACACCTATTACCTCATTCCATTTAAAACCATTGTAATTTCAGTTGTTTGCATCTATAGATATAAATAGGTAAAGAGAAAAGGATTTAGATTGTTCTCATGAACTTTTTGTTAGATCATTCTGTTTGTTCTCTATTCGTTTAATTTTTCGTTGTAAATGCTGCTGTGATTAATGAATAAATATTTGTATATTTACGACTGTATTATATTGATATATGACATGTTTCTGTTTAAATTGTTCACAGGTTGTGTGTTTGTGACTATCATAGAATCCATATAGTGTAGCATAACTATCTATATAGGCTATAAATGTCATATTTCCGTGTTTTGATGTGTTTATCACTCTGTACAATGTGAACACTGAGCCTATCATGCATGTATGAATGTTACAAAATTAATTGCCACTCTCATGCTATCAGAGCACACCAACTATATAGGCCTACTGTTTTTCCATTGTATCTATGGACATAATTATTTTCACCCTATGCGACCTGCCAATTTTGCTCATGGCCTGCCTTACGACCTGCTTGGAACTTTTAGCTCTTTTTGCATTTAATTTCCTTGACCTAATGAATAGCTGCTATGAATAACTGCTTGACACGACCTGCCTAAATTGTATGTATGTGCAGTTGTAGCCTATAGCTTGTGCCACCACTGTCTGCATATTAAAATTGTATTCTTAGTTTAATTGCTATTTTAATATTTGCAAGCAGGGTAATGGATGACATCAATTCCTTCTCTTAGGTCTATTAGCTTAGATAGCAAGAGACAATATCTAAGTCCTGGCACAGTAGTGTATCAAAGGACATGCATTTCTTCACTCTACTGACAAGTGCTTGCTGCTTGTGTACACCTGTTTCACATTGGGCTAATTTAAGTAAGTAAGTATTGCTAATTAAAAGTTGTTGAAAAATCTTAATCTAAGGGCTCGTTCGGCCCGTCAATATTATTAGGCCTACATATAATTTGTTTCTTAACCCTCCCCCGTTTAGGACATGGTTTGGCGGTTTCAAACCCGAAATACAAATTCTAATTTAAAAAGAACTAGTTCAGCGTATTTTGCGTCCAAGACCATTGGAAAAGTTTTAAAAAACGGAATGGAACTCCCGAATTTTGTTCATGGCTCGCCCCTGCATATTTTAAATGCATGCCAATCTTGTAAAACATGTGGAACGGATCCCTAATTTCAATTCCATTCGATTATCTTACCCACTAAACACGGACAACAGACACCAGAATTGTGCACATCCGCCCACTGTACACAGAATCACAGCCTAAAATGTGTGTCATAAAGTGCGCTACTTTGGTGTTAATTTGTGAATTTTCCTAATGACATTCGCTTTGCGGATTTTAGTATGTTATACTACATGATATTATCTAACTAAAAAGTATAAAATTGGCTTGTCACCAATTTCTTCTAGCTTTTATTTATTTCTCGCCGACTATGGCTAGCATCCTTATGTGACGGTGAGTCATGCAACATAAATATGCTTAGCCACCTAGTGTGAAAATCTGTTGCCTTTCTCTGCATAATTACATATATATATATATATATATATATATATATATATATATATATATATATATATATATACATATATATGATGATCTCTCTCATTTCTGCTTGTCTAAACGTATTCATCTGGATCTGGATCAAACTAAAACTCGAATCTAATCGATCTACAACGCTGATAAGAATTGAGCGAACGACTGTAAACGTGCATAATAGCCTACTTAGAAATAACCTACTGTGATGAAAGCATACATGTAGTTACAGTGTAAGTTCAAAATAATTACATTGTAAGTCTATAGAC
The DNA here is from genome assembly GCA_949752735.1 of Lumbricus terrestris. Lineage (NCBI taxonomy): Eukaryota > Metazoa > Annelida > Clitellata > Crassiclitellata > Lumbricidae > Lumbricus > Lumbricus terrestris. Next base: position 14,071,831 of record OX457051.1, on the reverse strand, counting down.
ATTTTTTAACTTTAAGACTCAATGACATGTAGGCCTAGTGCACCATCTTTTAAAGAGACCCTGCAATTATCATTATTAATAATTGCAGACTTTACAACTAGTAATTTTCTCTGTTGCATAAAGGTTCAATATTTCTACTGTAGATCGTAGTAATGTCTTTATGATAAATATAATTACACTGCGATCGTAACGTGTCTCTTTCAGCCTATTCTCGCGTGCCCTAATGCTCAGTCGGCCAATCCATTTAGTCGAGTGCCGGCGCTAGGGTACCTGAGGCCCCCCCCCAAAAAAACCTTGAGGCCCCCATACCTTGAGCTGTCATCTCAGCAAAATTTCTCTTAATATAAGTGTTGAAAGACATGGTGCAAGACTTCAATAAATGTCCCATCCCAATTGTTAATATTTTTGGAATTTCCATGCTGCAATGGTAGAATTTTAAGCTCTCATCTTTACAAAAATTGTTCATTTTTCAATGCTGTTAGTCGTGGTTAAGGACTTCAGAGTGTCCCCTCTCAATTGTTTAAATTTGTCCCATTTGCCAACTGTAATGGTAGCATTTATAGGCTGTCATCTTAACAAAATTTATCATTATTGATGGGCAGTGGATGATACTTATGAAATATTTCTGAAATATTGGGGATACAAGGATTCCGTCCCATCCACAAATTGTGGGCCGTACCCCTGTCCACACCCCCAAGTCTCCACTTTGGTTGAAGGACAATGCTCTATTGGTTTGCGTAATATTATTTTGTATGCTTTGCGTCAAAACATAATTCGGTGCGTGGTTTCAGGAATGAGCAGTCATGAAAGATATAATTACCAGCTACATTTGGGGGCCCCTTGCAAACTCTAATGGCTTTATACTTGCGCTCAAAATCAGTATGATATTTGCATTAGGTCTGCCATGGCAGTGTCAAATGGTTAGCTGAGGCATGCACCAGCCCGAGTCTGTACAGTTACAAATAGGCATAATGACCAGCTAAATTTGGGGGCCCCTTTCCAACTCGGGGCCCCCCCCCGGCCGGGGGGTACGGGGGGTGCTAGCGCCGGCACTGTTTAGTCCTTACTCCTGGTTCGGGTTTCACCTCGAGAGCTTTTCCATGCCGAACCTCGTAAACTTTTTAATTCCCTTCCTTATCAGCTTCTGCCATTCGTGGTCTCTGACGAGTAGATTATCTGAGTTGTTTCGCTGTTGGAATACAAAATGTCATGTTGAAAATGGCCTCAAATGATCTACAGTTTGGCCAAACCAACTTTAGGCACATAATATTTTGGTTAACAAAGAGCTTGGCTATTTGAACTCAACAGTCTCAGCTAAGGAGATTACATCTGCATTCTGCATAGCCTACAAAATATGCCTATCATACAGCACTTCGTCACACTTAATCTTGGCCTAAGTTCCGAGACTATCAACAGTACTAATAATTATTAGCATAGGCCTACGTACAAATTAAATCGTATCAGTTGCAGATCGACTCGACCGTGTACATAGGACATAATGAGCATACGCGTGTAGACCTTAAGCGATTTGGGGCAGAGCCTCGCTTCAGGAGCTGAGCAGAGCGGCGCTGGATAGGAGAAAATGGAGGGACCGGGTGAAGAAGGCATCCGACAACTACGGGCGCTGAGCCCACGGTTGCTACTGCTGCTGCTGCCGCTGCTTATGATGATGATGACGATGACGATGACGATGATGATGATGATGAGAATGAGGATGATGATGAGGATGAGGATGATGATGAAGAGGAGGAGGAGGAAGAGGACGACGACGACGATGACGTTGACGATGACGATGATGATGATGATGATGATGATGATGAGGAGGAGGAGGAGGAGGAGGAGGAGGAGGAGGAGGAGGAGGTGGAGGAGGACGACGACGACGACGATGACGATGATGATGATGATGATCGGGATGACGACGACGACGACGACGATGATGATGATGATGATGATCATGATGATCATGTACATGTAGACCTTAGGCTCAGGCCTACAATTAAAAGCGATGTCTGGACCCTACTTAAAGCCTTGATTTTGAATCTATTGTAATATTTATTGCCAAATTATATTGAAGACATGGCCTAACTGGAGTTGTTCAAAGTATTGCTCGTAAGACATTTCTTACAAGTTATGAAGATTGGCACTATTTTCACAGACATAGGCCTAGACCTGCAGCATTCAACCAGATTGCTGTTAAATGTTGAACATACAACACTTTACTACGCGAAGTGAATATTTTTCAGACAAACATAATTATTTCAATATTTATCGGATCATAATCATCTAATGATAAAAGATAAACATACCAGACCAAAGACGTCTGATTTTCAATCTAATCAGCTATTCTGGTAAATATTCTATGCTGCTAAAATTTGCATCCATTTTGAACATTACAGGTGTGAATGGTTGTTCAGTAACTCCATCGTCTGCAGCTGTCGTTGCTGGTGATGACTTGTCATTGACATGCACGACACAAAGCAGATCAGAATATGTCGATACATGGAGATTAGGAAGTGACTTTAATGCTGCACCGGTGCTGTACCAGTCTCCTAGTTTGAATCCGGATGGGAGTGCCAAAGTGGAAAGGGTGGTAGCAGATGGATATTTGGTGAATGACTCAAATCCTAATGTTCAAGTGATTCTTACCATAGTTAAAGCATCCACTGATCAAGCCAACTATTACTTCTGCCTTTGCACGGGATCAACGAGTTCTTTTGCATATGTTTCTGTCTTGGGTAAGTATAATTTCTACTCTAAGAGTGGAATGACTCGGATCTCACTCTAGTGATTCTGACATTGCTTCGGCTTCCAAGTTCCACTACCACAACCAAATTTATTTCTGTTGTGTTGGTCGCAATCTGATTCTGACATTCTTTGCGTGGGTCACATCCGTCAAGTTATTATGCATATGTATCTGTCTTGGACAGTGGCGGATCCAGAACGTTTCGAAGGGGGGGCCAAAATTTTCGGTCTTGTTGGTGGAACATGGGGGAAAAATTTTCCGGGAAAAAGTTGATGACTTTTTTTAGTCATCGACCAATTTTCCGGGAAAAAGATGCCAACTTATCTGCCCAAAAAGTTGATGACCTTTTTTTTTTAGTCATCCATTAATTTTTCAGGAAAAGAAGATGCCATTTCCGAACGGGGGGGGCCACGTCCCGTACGATTTTCTAATAGGGGGGGGGCAGATGTCCTGTTTTTCTCTCCCACTACATGTGTTTCAAACCAAATGGGGGCCACGTTCCATGCAATTTTTAAATGGGGGGCCATGGCCGGATTGCCCCCCCCCTGGATCCGCCGCTGGTCTTGGACAAGGCAACAACTACTTCTGCCTTATCTAATTTTTAGTGTCCACTAGTCATTACTAACATTGCACTACGTTAATTACAAGTGAAATAATTGGCTCTCAAACACTATATTATAAAGTACACGGGCCTACAATCCTACACGTACTTACACGCAAGTATGTGTGTTATAACTGGGCATGCGTGTAGGCAGAGGCAGCGCCAGGGAGCTATCCTATGAAAGACAGAAAGTAGGCTAAACGTTGCTGTCTGTGCATGGAGTGTTCCTTCCGAGGAAGAGAATAGCTTCATCGTAGCCATCCGAACTGAATTGTAGCCTATGCGTTGCTTTAATAATAATAATAATAATAATAATAATAATAATAATAATAATAATAATAATAATAATAATAATAATAATAATAATAATAATAATAATAATAATAATAATAATAATAATAATAATAATAATAATAATAATAATAATAAAAATAATAATAATAATAATAATAATAATAATAATAATAATAATTAGTCTTATAATTAGGCCTAATCCGAAAACATTGTTTTTTCTGTAGCATCTGAGCCGACGTTTTCTAATACAACGGAAATAATTGATGGACAGTCAGTCATCTTTTCTTGCAGTGTTTCATTCAATGGTGCTGCAAACGCCTCAATGAGTATTGAAGATTCTTCTGGAACCAGTCTTAACAAAAGCAGTTATGATGGAACTTCAAAGGGTCTGCACAACTTCAGTCTCAACTCCAGCGTCACTGCAAATTCAAAAGCTTACCAGGGATACTTTTGCAACATCAGGTTGTCCAATGATACTTCAAATACTGTCATTTATTCAAGAAAACGCAGTGCTTCAGTGCAGTGGGGTAAGTAACCGCTTAATATTAGGCTATAGTGATGAATATATAATAGGTCCATAGGCCTATAAATGTAGATCCATTATCAAAGCATTTATTTAGTGCTTTTGAACCTTGTAAAAAATTGCTCGATTTGAAACGAAAAGCTCTTTCTATTGATTCCGAATTTTCTTCGGCACGGCCACATTTTCAGAATATTGTCGATTTCCTTGATGCATTCACCCACATCATATTTTAAGTGTAGAGTTCCTGTGCTCATATGATATGGGCAGTGTTGACATAAGAACGTATTTATTTTACTTTGAACAAATTACAATGCAGCTCGACCAAAGTGCTTAGTAAAATTGTTGAAGCACTCTGGGCATTCAAAAAACTGAACGTGCACTCAAAACTAGCTCAAACCATTTTTCACTCGTGAAATTGGTAGGCCTATTTGTAGCCTAATCTTTGCATTATTCAGATATGGAATAGAATAGTGCAGTTTGCCAAGATGCCCATTATGGCTTTAAAGCAAAATTCCCATCGACCCCAGTGCAATTCTCATATCACAACGCAGTTTTGATGCAAAATCTGCAGGAAACTCTCATAATGATATTGCATGCACAACCTTAATATGAGAACGGTCTCTTTAACAATGATTGCGGGTTCAATGCTGGGTCAAAGACGTCGGATTGTATTCTTGCCAAAATCGCGAACACCCATCGAATGAATGGGATTTGTCTCTCCTGCAATTTGGCATCGGTATTAAACTGAAGACAAAGCATCCTATCTTCATTGAGCGAATTTATGAGGAATAGGGTTTTCTGTATGTTTGGTCTCATGCACTCTCAACTGCTAAGCTAGTGCAGACTTGCATGTAAGCCCTAGGTTTAATATTATTTAGCTCTGATCGTTATGCGCACTATGAGTGACCCAAAGATCCAGAGTAAAATCTAAATAGATTCCAACATTTGCAAATGAGAACGGAAAATTTAATTAAGGCTTTCATGCCAATTAGTTTAAATAAGATATGCAATTTGTGTTCGCTGTGGCTAAGCCAGATCTGTTAAAAACCAATGTGCATGTAGCACAGCATAGACCTATAATAGTGATAGGCATTGGCAGAGGGACAAGCTATACAATCAGCTAAGTTCAGATGGTAAGGGATATGATTGTGGTCATAGGCAGAGCAGATTTAAAGAGTTGAAAAAACAAGGGTTAGGCCTAAATAAGAAATAGGCCTACAGTCAGTCTCGCTGGCCCTAGAGCATTGGCTCTTTCAGGACTCTAGACTAACGTGTACTCCATGTTGCAATGGACTACGCATGCTATTCCCATGCCATTCCATTCGCGTAGGTCTGAGAAGGTTGAAATTGTTAGCAAAGTGCGCTAGGACAGCGTCAGGTTTTCACAGAGTATAAAGCCACACCAAGTCTCATAATCGCATTCTGTAGCTCAAAATTATTTTTCACAATACGTCAAGCCCCATTGCACTTTGAACCTGAAAATTCATTATATCGAGGAAAGCTGATAAATAGCTACATCTTAATTAGTAGGCCTACATGTATAATGTAATTTCATTCTTTTATTCTTTATATTTCACTCGCCGATTTCAGTAATAGACTCTAATAGTGTTGCATTGTGCCTTTCAGTTTCTGTCCGAAACGTTCAAATCAGCCCCATTGACAGCACTCAATGCTTAGATGGTGACAAGTGTTCCATTGATCAAAAAATTCGCTGCACAGCTAAAGGAAATCCCAAGCCAAGTACCTTCCAGTGGCTGACTTCTGTAAATGGAAGTGGATTTCTCATGACCGGAACAAGTGGTGACCAGTTTACCTTCACAAACACAGGACGTTATGAAGTTCAATGCATTGCTTTTAATGAGATCACTGGGACCAGATACAACAGTTCATCCAGTATATTCAAAACGGAAGGTAGCCTATATTGTAAAAAAAACACATTTTACTGCAGATGTCAGACCGCTCCATGATGTGAAGCAGGCCGATAAGAGAATTATCACAGCAGCAATGTAATAGTTCTAGTTAATCGGAAACGACGGTATCAGACACAAAAAATTCCTAGAGACAGCCAAACAACTCAAATAAAGTCCTTCAAGCACTAAGTCAAATGGCTCGACCAGGTGGATAGAATATTGATCGAATTGGTCTGAATTGCTACAAGCAGGATTTGAAAGTAAGATAACCAATTATAGAAGACCATTCGCGTTGGACAGACAGTGTAAATTCGAGCACACGCATAGGACTAACAGCTTGTTAGCCTACATGTTTAACGACACTGCCATGTCAAAGATGATTAGTGTCGCCTCCTGCTTTATCCTTTATTGGGACTGGCACTGGCAGAGAACGACCAATGGCGGAGTTTTGGACTAACAGCAAGAGAAGCAGTGGATTTGATGAGCGACCGAGGAAATTGTAGATCATTATTCTTACCCGTCGCCGCCAAATGGCTGGCGTCAGGAACCGATGATGATCATGATAATGCTCAACTATCTATGGGGCGAGGTGGTGCAATGGAGGGTTCGGTACCTTGGAGCCGGAGGGTTCCAGGTTCGAATCCACCTCAAGCCGCCGCGTATAGGCCTACGAACCTTGAGCAAGTCCTTCACTAGCAATCGCTCGAGCGCTTCGGCGTGAAATTCCAATGCATTGTCCGTGCTGTAGGCGGGAGCGCCTCTTTGTAGAAAGCGTGAAGGGGAGCTATAGCAAATGCGAGAAATATGGTGAATTGATTGTGAATGCCCGCATATAATTAGGCTTACCCTTTTTTAGACATTGTCAACCGATTTTCGTGACTTAAAACGTCAGCTTCTTTTTCAGGTCGCCATTTGTTGTTGTTGTAAAGACCTCAAAATTAATGGAGTAGGCCAAGCCTATTTATGGACCATTTAAATGTTTGTTTGCCTATAATAAATTATCATCTATATTTGATTTGTGATTGTGAAAATATAAGAACTTATGCATTTTAGTTGTAATCGAACGACTCGATTTCCCTGCATCAGAGAAGTCGGGTAAGTGATGAGATTTATCATTATTTTAGAGTCCATAGGCTAACTATTCAAAACTTGAAAGTTCTTTCGAAAACTCTAATGAATAATGGTGGCAAAGAAGATTGAGATGATGGCGTAAATAGCCTACAAGCAGTAGGCCTAATCATTGATGATCATTTTTATAACCGAAGATAATGCAAGTTTTATGACTATTATTTTAGACTGTAGCTGCTTGTTCTGCATAGGAATATGATAGTATAAGTCTAGCCCTCTACAATATTCCGTGACTGTGACAGAGCAAACTTCTCACAAAATAATAGGCCTATCTGAATCACTTTTTTAGAATGAGCTCAGAAGGCAAGTAGGCCTAGACGTTATTCAAAGTTATTATAAGAATAAAAGTTTGCGAAAACAATATTCGAGTTACGTTTATGAGACAATCTTTGAGCATCAATGTGTGAAATAATTTATTGGTGAACATTGCGTATAATTATGCCTAGTGGCCTACTAATTCTGAAATGAACATTGACACCATTTCTTATAAACAGCATCGTTTGACACACTGCGTTACATATACCTTTGCACCTGCAACCTGCATGCTCACATCGCCTTCAGAAACCAAATCCTGCTTCCTATCTCTCCGCTCTCCAACCGTCTTTCTCTGGTCTCTGTGTCGACCGGGCATGGACCTTGATCGAAGACAGCTTTGGGCATTGCCTCTCACATGCAGACTCACACGACTATAGTGCTTTGAGCCTAACGTTCTAGCCTGCAGAGTAACGCCTTAAAACTTCATTGCTATTAGGCCCTGTGTTTCGATTATTTTTGTTTCTACCTTTAGCTAGCCTAAATAACGACGAAATTGCTAAGCTAATAATAATTGATCTCTGCATTTTATATCAGATTCAGCGAGTATAAACCTCACGGGGTTAATTGTGGGACTTGTGGTTGGACTTGGAGGATCGGTGATCGTTGTCGCAACAATAATCGCGTTAGCAGTTAAATTCTGCAAAAGTAAGAAGAAACGCCGTGAGTATTTAAAAGACTGTAAAGACACAATAGGACTATCGCTATTGCATGGCATTCAAAGTATATTGCATTTTAATCCGAGTTCTGAAGTCCAGTGTTTTCGATACAGTATAGGCTACTGTTACTAAAACAAAAACCGCCATTGAAAGTTTGATGCACTTTAACATAAGTTCGCACACGTAGGCCTAGCCTATTATTAATTTAAAGTTAATTTAGGACGTCTTTAACTTTTTAATTATTCAATTTTAAAGCTCGGTTTTGACTTAGCCTATATACAAGCACCAAAACAACCCTGCAAAACTCATTACCAATCAGGCCAAAATTAATAGCTTCTGTGGCGAAATTCGCCTGAGCCGCCTCCGCGGTCTTGTTTACGCCGTCGATTGGCTTCGTGGGCGGTCGATTCGCGTCGTCGTTCGCTCGTGCCTAGAGGTCCCCTTCCCTCCTCCCTTGCCTCCTCGCACCTGGCGGATCTTTTGGCGCGAAGTCCCCCCTGTAGTGCGCATGCGCGGATCTTTTGGCGCGAAGTCCCCCCTGTAGTGCGCATGCGCGGATCTTTTGGCGCGAAGTCCCCTTGCCTCTTCCCTTGCCTCCTCGCACCTGTCGGACCTCTGACGAAGTCCCCCCCTGTAGTGCGCATGCGCGGATCTTTTGGCGCGAAGTCCCCCCCTGTAGTGCGCATGCGCGGATCTTTTGGCGCGAAGTCCCCCCCCTGTAGTGCGCATGCGCGGATCTTTTGGCGCGAAGTCCCCCCTGTAGTGCGCATGCGCGGATCTTTTGGCGCGAAGTCCCCTTGCCTCTTCCCTTGCCTCCTCGCACCTGTCGGACCTCTGACGAAGTCCCCCCTGTAGTGCGCATGCGCGGATCTTTTGGCGCGAAGTCCCCCCTGTAGTGCGCATGCGCGGATCTTTTGGCGCGAAGTCCCCCCCTGTAGTGCGCATGCGCGGATCTTTTGGCGCGAAGTCCCCCCTGTAGTGCGCATGCGCGGATCTTTGCCCGCCAGGTCCCCTCGCACCTGTCCGGACCTCTGACGTCGGACCCCCTGTAGTGCGCATGCGCGGATCTTTTGGCGCCAAGTCCCCTGTCCCCTAGGACACGTATAAATAGGACCGCCGCCCGCATGCATCAGCTCAGTTGTCACCGGGAAGTCTGCGAGAGCTGCCGTTGGGTACATGACCGTCCGCTGCTGGGGAACGATAGTTCGCGGTATATCACGTGCATGCCTGCTGCTGACGTGTGGAGTTGTGATTGACAATATATCGTCTGAAAACGTCTGTTGTCTTCGTGTCTTCGTGCGGTCGGGGAAGACTGTTAAGCCCTTCGAAAGACGACGGAGGCCGGACTTGCGCCCACCTGGAGCGACACGCAAGCCTTGCCACCTGGTGGGAGAGATCGTCATCCACTCTCCCGTCAGCCGCTAGAGGGCGCGGGCGGTTTCCGTTACACTGGTACCAGAAGTGGGGTACGCAGTTGTTCCAGCCGACGAATAGACGAGTCTACCGAAGATGATGGACGACGACGAGGTAACGTTCCGGCAGCCGAGACTTTTTGAGTTCAGCACGCCTGCTGATGTCTCTCCGCCTGCTGTGGGAAGAACGACGATGGAGAAGCAGCCGAGCCGTGGCCGACTGATCGAGCTCATTTCTGACGATGGTGAGGAGCTGGTGGAGACGAGTCCCCGTGTGAAGACGGAGACAACGGATTCGTCGAAGGAGTTGTTGGAGAACTTCGGAAGTCTCCTGCGGAACCGACCGACGCCAATGAAGCCGGGTCGATTCGACGGGACTGGGTCCCTGGAATCCTTTCTAGTACAATTCGAGGTATGCGCTCGTCACAATCGATGGACGGACGCGGACAAAGTGGATCATCTACGCTGCGCGCTAGAGAAGGCTGCGACGCAACTTCTTTGGGATTTCGGCGCGCAAGCTGACGTAAGTTACGCCCAACTGGTGGAGCGTCTCCGACAGAGATATGGGACGGACGGACAAGCTGAGACGTTCCGTAGTCAGCTGTATTTTCGACGTCAAGGGGCCGGAGAAAGTTTGAGCGACTTATTACACGAGATTCGCAGACTCGTTGTATTGGCCTATCCTGTCCCGTCCAACGAGACGACGCAGATTATCGCAAGAGACTCGTTCCTGGAAGCTTTGCGAGACAGGGAGCTTTCGTTGAAAGTTAGGGAGCGTGAGCCGAAGACTCTGGATGAGGCTTATCGGACCGCTCTACGCTTAGAGGCCTACCAGAGAGCCTCTGAGAATGACGATCATCGGAGACCGTCGAACCGTGTCCGTGGAACGCAAGAAGTCGAGCCGACCGACCAGCTCCAGTCGACCCTGGACCGCTTCTTGACGACACAGCGTGACGATCAGCGTCGTTGGCAGCGAGAAATGGAACGGAAGATGGACGAACAGTTCCGGGAGCTGCGGAACCAGTCTACGATCGACGACGATGGATCGAGACGAGATCAACGGCCTGGGGACCGCCGATTGGGAGATCGCCAGCCGGAGACTACGAGGAGAACCGTGACCTGTTATGGATGCGGTAGAGCCGGTCACGTGGTCCGAGATTGCCGTCAGCCGCGCCGCTTCCGGAACCGGCCGAGTGACGAGGAAACGACAGGAGGAGACGCAACCGCGCCGTCGACATCCGTGGTGGTGAACCACACGACACGTCCGAAGCTGCCCGACCGCGCCAGCAGTAATGCCGTCTACGTTCGTGGAATGATCAACGACCGACCGCAGATGTCTCTCATCGACACCGGATCCGAAGTGAGCCTGGTTCCGTCTTCAGCCGTAGAAGGGTTAGAACTCCGTTCTTGTACACGCTTGTTGATGGCTGCTAATGGCTCGAATATTAATGTTTTGGGCGAGGTCCGGTTACCCTTTAGATTTTGGGATGGTTTTGAGGTCCACGCTAACTTTTTAGTCTCTGACCAGATTTCCGAACCGATGTTAGGAATGGATTTCTTGAGGGAACAGCGTTGTCGCTTGAGTTTTGGTAACGGGGCTCTGTTTATTGGTCGCAAACGTGTCCCCCTGGTGAGAGGGAATGGCTCAATTTGGTGCCGGCGTGTTATTATTGCCGATGGGGTAAAAGTATTGCCTCGGTTAAAGCAGCATGGATGTTCGAGGGTCGAAATGTTGGGTCCACCCTCTTTTGAGATAGGCCTTGTGCAGCCATCGGAAAGTCTAGGGCAAGATTTAGTCCCTTGCGCCCGACGCCCGCCTAATGTGGCTGCTGAGTTCGTCACTCGCTCGTATGATGAGTCTGACGTCAGGTGCACGACGTTATCCGCTGCTGCCGCCGGCGACGTCGTTAGCTGCCCTGAGGAACTTGCCCGCTCGACGCCCGCTGCCTGCACGCGTCGAGCTCGCGTCGCCGTGACGACCGGTGACAATACGGTCGGCGTCCCAGCTGCTGTCAGTCGCGCTTCAAACATGGAAGGAGAGAAGGTCGTTCACTGTAAATTATGTTCTGCGAAGTATTTTGGTAAACACGCGCCACGATCGCTACGGCGTCATGTGAAAAACGTCCATGAGCCGGAAGGGCCTGTGGCGGAACAAGTCCGGTTGGCCCTTAGGAGACGCTCTCAGTCGCCTTCAGCCAGCGCGGCGTTGGGGGTCGATCCTTCCTCAGCGACTGGTGCTGCTTTGGTAGAAACGATGGGTACGGAGGATGCCCTGATGCCGCCCGATGAACCAACTCCTGAAGCGCTTCTGAATGCCATGCTGCCGGAGGAACTGTGCGAACCTGCACGAACGCCGATTATACCGTTGGAATCGATGGATCTCCAAGGGGAGATGGAATCGTGCGAAGATCCGCCTCTTCCGCTCTACTTGGGAGAAGCCGATCAAGCTGTCGGTGGTTACTACTGGGTGCCTAGTCCAGAGGAAGTTCCGTATGCGACAGACGTTGACGGGAGTACATCGACGCGACCGAAAGGTGGTGAGCCCACTCTGAATCAAAAGTGCGCAGTCGCTCGAATGGGCGTCGGGTTTATCCCAATGGACCGTTTCATGGACCGCGTGCGAGACAGATATCCCTCGTTTCCGCTGTCTTTAGCTGAGGAGTTATTCCTACTCGGACGTCCCCCTGCATCGCGTCCTGTAGCATTGGCGTGCCGCATCCCCATCCTGCCGCCGGAACCTGATTACGAGGAATTGTGGCCTGAGATTGACCTCGCGGATCCGATGTGGAGTGAAGACGCTCCTTCGGAGGAATCGTCGATCGTGGAAGGAGACGACCCGGCCGACCCGGACTATGTGCCATCGCCAGGCACGAACTCGGATTCTGATTCGGACCTTCCGCCCGGACAGCGTAGTCCTCAGATAATCGACATATCGGACGATGAGAATTGAACTCTGAGACCTTTCGATGAACAAGAGACTTGAACTCTGAGACTTGTTGGTGCAATGGGCTATGGACATTTTAGAACGCTCAGGTTGTTGCGTTGTTTAATTATACGTTGTTATGTGTGGCCCGTTGGCCGTTTCTCGCTGTTGAAATGTGTATAACTCGTGCTTTTTCGTCAGTTTGGCCCGTTGGCCGTGTCTCGTTACGATGAAGCTTAGCGTAAAGTGTTGTGGCTCGTTGGCCCATTTTTATGGACTCTTTGCATAATGAACGATGGACATTTCGTGGACGTTGGTCCTTTCTTTTGTTTGGTTCCGCTTCTGTTGTTACGACTTGCAAGTCGTTCGAGGGCAGAATTGTTGCCATTGGCCCGTTGGCCGGTTACTGTATAATGCGGACGGTCTAGGGGGTTCCCTGTTTCTGGGAGGGTGTGTGGGCCCTGACCCCTCGAAATAGGGACATTTCGAATCGTGGTGGGAGGAAGATGTGGCGAAATTCGCCTGAGCCGCCTCCGCGGTCTTGTTTACGCCGTCGATTGGCTTCGTGGGCGGTCGATTCGCGTCGTCGTTCGCTCGTGCCTAGAGGTCCCCTTCCCTCCTCCCTTGCCTCCTCGCACCTGGCGGATCTTTTGGCGCGAAGTCCCCCCTGTAGTGCGCATGCGCGGATCTTTTGGCGCGAAGTCCCCCCTGTAGTGCGCATGCGCGGATCTTTTGGCGCGAAGTCCCCTTGCCTCTTCCCTTGCCTCCTCGCACCTGTCGGACCTCTGACGAAGTCCCCCCTGTAGTGCGCATGCGCGGATCTTTTGGCGCGAAGTCCCCCCTGTAGTGCGCATGCGCGGATCTTTTGGCGCGAAGTCCCCCCCTGTAGTGCGCATGCGCGGATCTTTTGGCGCGAAGTCCCCCCTGTAGTGCGCATGCGCGGATCTTTTGGCGCGAAGTCCCCTTGCCTCTTCCCTTGCCTCCTCGCACCTGTCGGACCTCTGACGAAGTCCCCCCTGTAGTGCGCATGCGCGGATCTTTTGGCGCGAAGTCCCCCCTGTAGTGCGCATGCGCGGATCTTTTGGCGCGAAGTCCCCCCCTGTAGTGCGCATGCGCGGATCTTTTGGCGCGAAGTCCCCCCTGTAGTGCGCATGCGCGGATCTTTGCCCGCCAGGTCCCCTCGCACCTGTCCGGACCTCTGACGTCGGACCCCCTGTAGTGCGCATGCGCGGATCTTTTGGCGCCAAGTCCCCTGTCCCCTAGGACACGTATAAATAGGACCGCCGCCCGCATGCATCAGCTCAGTTGTCACCGGGAAGTCTGCGAGAGCTGCCGTTGGGTACATGACCGTCCGCTGCTGGGGAACGATAGTTCGCAGTATATCACGTGCATGCCTGCTGCTGACGTGTGGAGTTGTGATTGACAATATATCGTCTGAAAACGTCTGTTGTCTTCGTGTCTTCGTGCGGTCGGGGAAGACTGTTAAGCCCTTCGAAAGACGACGGAGGCCGGACTTGCGCCCACCTGGAGCGACACGCAAGCCTTGCCACCTGGTGGGAGAGATCGTCATCCACTCTCCCGTCAGCCGCTAGAGGGCGCGGGCGGTTTCCGTTACACTTCATAGCCTCAGTGAGATAAATTATATCACCAGGCACAGCTAGAGCCCTTCACGAAATGTTAAGTGCAGTGTACCTAAGGACTAGCAGGTAGGCCCTACTTCATGCTTATCGGTCTAAACTGCTTGGTGCATATTGTATTGAAAAACTTGAATAAATTTTCATATGGCCAATTGGCCATCCACTAAATTTTCGTTTTTTTATTATTAACCTGCATAGGCCGCAGTCCGCAGGCTTATTTTATTTTGCATGTCAAACCACGTGAAAGACATGTCCTGCATTACAGTAGCATACATCACTATCTGTCTAATCAACGTTCTCTTAAATGTAACTTTCTCTAAGAAATTCTGTATTTCAGAACAAAACAAAGCGGAAGTGTACACAACTCTGGATGTGCAAAGTTCTGTAACTTCTGGAACGCCTCAGCAAGACTTATACACCGAACTACAAACATCGCCTGTCAATCATGAACTGCAGAATGGCCATCGCGTCAATGCTGACACTTATGAAACCGTAATACAGTAACTGACTGGACTTTAATGGTGATAATATTAGGCTATATGAATATACAAGGGCGGATAGTCGGATACAGAAATTTTCGAAGGGGAAACAACAATGTTCGGTCTTGTTGGGACAGGGGGAAAATTTCGTCTTCTTCGTCGCCGAAAAATCTGATGACCTTTTTTAGTCGTTCGTCCAATTTCCATGAAAAGATACCATTTTAGCCGCCAAAATAGTTTGATGATCTTTTTAGCAATCAGTCATCATGGTCGGGAGTAATGGTAGGCCTATACTGCTTCTCTATCCCGCTGCATTTATCTAATGGCTTGCTGAAACCAAAAAGGGCCACGTCCCATGCAATTTTTTAAATGGGGGGGCCATGGCCGAATTGGCCCCCTGGATCCGCCCCTGTGAATATAAGGTTTCATCTGTCTCACCCAGTTGCATACTGGAAGAAATTTATTACAAAGCTGTCGTTGGCAACCCAAGCTAGCCTAATAAATAGAGATGTCGCGTTGCAACGAGTGTAGTTTGAAGTTTCCCACTGTTAATTGATTTTATATCTACAATGTGTCCGGATAAAAAGTAGACCCCACAAAAGTGTAATAACTCGGTCAAAACTTTTAGGATTTGTCTGAAATTTTAAACAGAGCAACAGTGACCATATTTACACGAGATCCTAAAACCGATTAGAAATATTCGTGAGTTTGTCAACGTTATGGGCGTTTAAAATGCAGCACCAAAAAATTGAACTTTCCAACATGGAAAACCTGAAAGGAAGTGAAATTCAGCTATATATGGTGTTCAAAATGTCCTTCTTGTTCACGAACACACGACCGTAGACGTAGCAGTTGTCCAGGGATACACTCGGCTTCATACCACCCAGCTGTGGCCGCCCAGCAATCCAGGCCTCGATCCGGAGTACCAGGTGCATTTACTGGAGGGGCGCGTTTTTCGTTCACGCGTATTCATGGCATCGATAACCGTAGGGCGTAGGGCGCGTCTGATTGAAGAGTGACGGATGTTTGACCAAGTGATCATCGACCGGACCAACAAACAGTAGCGTCTACGTCTACGGTCGTGTGTCCGTGAACAAGAAGGACAGTTTGAACACCGGATGTAGCTGAATTTCACTTTTTCAGGTTTTCCATGCTGGAAAGTTCAATTTTTTGGTGCTGCATTTTAAACGTTCATAAACTTGACAAACTCACGAATATTTCCAATCGGCTTTAGGATCTCGTGTAAATATGGTCACTGTTGCTCTGTTTAAAATTTCAGACAAATCCTGAGAGTTTTGACCGAGTTATTACACTTTTTGTGGGGTCTACTTTTTATCCGGACACAGTGTATGTTCCAACCTATGGGACCCATGGGACGCGTCCCTCACAACTTTCGAGCGGGCTGGGACGGCCCTCAACTTTGCCACCGTCTGTTAATGAACTTTCATTAGAGAATGGAGTAGGCCTATTGGCTAAATTGTGGCATTCGAAATATTGTTTTGTCTATTCAACGCCCAAAACATTCTAAATCATTTTAAATTAGGCCTATCTAATTAAAATTTAAATTATGTAGCCTACTGATTAGACCTATACGGCCCTACGCATAGAGCCGACTGATGATCAATCTATACTAAAGTTAGTTTGGTGCGCGGCTAAGCCTACGGTATGTCGGCGTTGGTAATAATTATGGAATGGGGTTCAAACACTCTTCGCACATAGTTACCCAACCTCTTGCTCTTCTCGTTTATTGTTTCACTCGTAATCGTAAGCTCCAAATAGCAATCTCCAAATTTCCAGAGCGCCACTCGAAAACCAAGCGCATGGCACCAGCTTATTCACGAGCGCTGCGTAAATTCAGTCTCAAGCTCTTCATAAAAGTCATAATGAGCTTATAAACCTATAGTCAAACGTTTCACAGATCGAGATAGTTGTGACACGTCTAGTTTTAAATTATCGTTCAAAAATCTGAGACAAACAAGAGCCCAAAATACACTCAATTGGCAACAAAATTAATTTTATGCTCAAAATTTCCTCGGCTTTTGGTGCTCCACCCCAGACCCAACTGGGTGAACTTGCGGCGCTTCCCCCATACCTCCTATAGTCGTTTAAAGGGCTTCTTCCCTTCGTTAATCGCGGCTTCGCGCGATCCGGGCTTCAACTTGGAATTTTTGCTAGGTTCCCCCAAACTTCTTGACCGTGGTTGCGCTTCTGGCTTCAACCATGTCATGTCAGTATATTTAGTCCTAAGTGTTGCGTGCAACGGTCCTAGGGCGTCATAATGAGTCTCCGGCATAGACTCGAGCCTATAATTTTGTTAAGATAAAAAATATTTTAATATAGGCCTAATTATTATAGACTCCATAATTATGTAGGCCACCCAAACATCTGTCAATATGATAATGTTCGTTTATTAAATAATTGGTTGACATAGTTATTTATTAAGCTACATACATGTAGCCTAAATAATATGAGCGTATTACCGCGCCGGACGTTGAATTTTTCAGGTAAGCCTATGGTAGGGCTTACGGCAGATAGCCTAGGCTAGGCTACCTCTCTAGACTCTATAGGTGGACTAGTCTAGAAGCAGGTGTGTTAGGCCTATAAACTATGGGGTGGATTTTGAGATCCTTGATCCACCGCATCTCATAGTCAGCTAGCAGTGCTCTCCGGAATTCGTCCGCAATGAAAGTCACGTGTAGCCTAGACCGTAGGCTAAAGTTACTAGAGAAGGAACGGAAGGAAAGAGGGAAAGAAGGAGACAAAAGTAAAGAAAGAAGGAAAGAAAGAGGCAATTATAGCCTAAGGAAGGAAATGAGGATGGAAGCAAGGAAGGAAGGAAGGAGGCAGGAAGGCGTTGCCGTAGGAAAGATGAGCGATGAAAAAGTCTCCGTTGTTTGCGGGCTCAGAGTTTCAGTTGCTTGAGCACACGTGTAGCCTATCTCTTGGAGATTGTTTAACAGATACGTAGGCTAGTTCCAGGTGGCGAGTTTTCTGTTTCGGAGTGGGAGAGCATCAAGCCATTGACTAGGCTATACATTTGGGCCTAGGGGCCGTCCATAAAGTACGTCACGCTATTTTTGACCATTTTTGACCCCCCTCCCCCTGTCACAAACTGTCACAAATCTCGGACCCCCCCTAAAGTACGTCACACTTTCGAAAAAAAAATTTAAAAACATAACCATTTACCTAACCCTCTAAACCCTAGGATACTATCACTAATCCCTCTGATAGTGACGTGTGTCCCTAAACGCTTTGATAGTGACGGGAAAATCAACTTTTATCCCGCCAGGTCGGGTTTTAGACACGCCTGGCCGGGCCGGGTCGGATTTTAGGTACTAAGAACAACAAAAATATAAAAGAATTTAAAAAATAAATGTGTGACGTCACACATGGCCTGACCCTCCCCCCTGTCACAAACTGTCACACTTTCTTACACCCCCTCCCCCCCTGGAGCGTGACGTACTTTATGGACGGCCCCCTACATTAAATTTTCTGGCGGTTGGTAATCTTCAGGGGTGGAGACCTGGGCGTAGACTGGGGGAGGGAGGGGGCGAAAAGATGCGAGATTTTTTGACCGACGAACGAATGGCTGAGTGTCGCCGAAAAATTTGCGAACAAATTTCCATATTTTACCGGCCAAAATGTCTGACGACCTTTTTTTAGTCATCCGCCGAAATCTCGAAAAAAATTCTATTTTCGCCGCCAAAAAACTTGATGACCTTTTTTTAGTCTTGACGCTCAAGGATTGGGTGGACAAATGCATGGGCCATCCCCCACACCTCCATTGGGGGACCGTTTCTCTGCCCCCTCCCTATAGTCTCCGTCCATGGTAATCTTACGGACAAGAGCATGAATGTTCATCAGCTCTTCCAAAGCGTGGAAAAGCTGATAGGCCCTATCTAGTAGGCCTATGGTACCGTCACACATCGTCACAAATGTGGGGTGAATCCCTCCCATTGCGCAATTAGTCCCAGGTTCTCTGAGGCAATATATAAAAATCAGTTATTATTTTCCTTTCTTCTACTTTAGAAAGCTAACTGATGATAAATCTGAGTTGTCCTGTGGTTGTCCTGCGAATCGATTCACTAAGCTAGAAGAAATGAGCACAACTCATTTACTTTTCAATAGAACTGGACCATATAGCTGCCCATACTGCTATATTATAGCAGTATGGGCTGCTTGCAACAACCTGCGCCTTAATGCTTCAAAATCCCGTGAGATGCTTATTCATCGTCGAGGCCATGCCGATTCACCACCAACCATTGCCGGAGTAGATCGTGTCTCGATCATGAAGATTCTGGGAGTGACCGTACGAGATGATCTGGACGCTTCAACGCACATTGCTGGAGTATTGGCGACCTGCTCCCGCTCCTTGTACGCCCTCAGAATCCTTAAATCCCATATGGCCTCCCTACAACTGTGCTGCATGATGTCGCAAGAGCAACGACCGTATCTCGTCTCCTCTATGCTGTGCCTTCTTGGTGGGGCTTCACTAAAGCTGAGGACAAGTCACGGCTTAACAAATTTCTACAAAGAACCAGACGAATGGGCTATCTACCAGACAATACGCCAGACGTCTCGGACATGGTTCGCGAAGCCGATGACAAGCTGCTTGCGTCAGTCTGCAGCAATCCATTCCATGCCCTGCGTATAGTTTGTTTCCGCCTGCAATAAAGCGTCGCTGCGGTCTGCGCCCGAGATCTCATAACTTTGAATTGCCAACTAAAGATGATAAAAACTTCATACCTAGAGTACTTTACAATAGCTTAAAGCAAATTATAAAAATAAGCGATTAGTTTAAAATTAATAAATAATGCAACTCTTGAACAATTATTGTACAAACATTTTTTATTTTATTTTATTTTTCCTATTTTTCATATATAACTTTTTTTCTGTTCATCTTGTAATGTGTTGCGGCTTGTCAACCTGTTTTCTGATTAAACGAATATATATAACTTACTTAGGAATAGATGTCGCCACACTTGAATTTCACACCGGATAGGCCTACATTTTCACATTGCGTGGTGCGCATGATATTTCGTCATCAATAATAATTATATTTTGGCTCGCGCTGTGTTGCTTTTATTTGAAAACTTTGGAAATTGTATAATGTAGTGTAAAGATGCAAGTTCAGCTAGTAATGAAGTAAACTAAAAGAAAATTTACGACTGGCAACGGATGAAGCAGAACGGATACCGTACTGAGTAACCCTGCGAATTGAGAAACAATGAACCTTTAGCCTCCGATGTCCAATTCCTTAAAGCGTTCGTCGACGTCGTCTTGTCGTCAGCCTGTTATTTTCTTGTATTGCATGGTGGATTATTACACGACACAAAGAATTAGGCTTACGTTCCCGTGCTTTGTAAGTTTGTAGTAGCTAATTTGATTGGGTTGTGAGCCTTACGAAATCTACGAATTCGATGTTTGGTAGGGGAGATATGTACCGAAATAACCAGGTACTGAAATAACCAACGAATTTATGTCTCTATGCACTTCCGTATTCGGCTCTGCTAATCTTGATGCGTGTTCTTTGTTGACATACTTTAGTTACAACCAATGTGGATATCGAAACTTGGGTGAAGAAAAATTTTATAGCACTTTATTTTTTCCGCTGCCAAATGTAATTTTTAGGCTGTTGGAATTTGTCAAGTTTGCCGGTGATATTTTAGGGGAATGTTGTTGCAAATTTGTATTTGCAACCATTAATGGTCTATCTAATGATATATATGCTAAATGTATCCAAATTTCGCGCATGGTTTCGCGTTTTGACATTTGATTTGAACAGGCGCTTGTCGTACTGAAATAACCAGGTTTTGTGGTACCGAAATAACCGGTTATTTCGGTACCGATGGTTATTTCAGTACAACTCTGACTGTTACTTATTGCAGTTCGACTTAAACTTAAGACTTTAACTCCTGTAAATATATGTTTGCATTGTAATATCTTTATGTAGTTATAAAAGTAAGTAAGTGAGTATGTTCATTATCCAAGTACATAATTATATATCTATTAAATATGGACCAAATAAAAGTTTTCTTGCTAAAGATAACAAATAATCAGCTGCCTTCATCATCCTCAGCTATCATGCACTAACAGGCTTCAACATCAACGGATATCATCAATCAAAAGTCTTCATCATCCACAGCTATCATGCACTAACAGCTTTCAACATCAACGGATATCATCGATCAAAAGTCTTCATCATCCACAGCTATCATGCACTAACAGGCTTCAACATCAACGGATATCATCGATCATAAGTCTTCATCATCCACAGCTATCATGCACTAACAGGCTTCAACATCAACGGATATCATCGATCATAAGTCTTCATCATCCACAGCTATCATGCACTAACAGCTTTCAACATCAACGGATATCATCGATCAAAAGTCTTCATCATCCACAGCTATCATGCACTAACAGCTTTCAACATCAACGGATATCATCAATCAAAAGTCTTCATCATCCACAGCTATCATGCACTAACAGGCTTCAACATCAACGGATATCATCGATCATAAGTCTTCATCATCCACAGCTATCATGCACTAACAGGCTTCAACATCAACGGATATCATCGATCAAAAGTCTTCATCATCCACAGCTATCATGCACTAACAGGCTTCAACATCAACGGATATCATCGATCATAAGTCTTCATCATCCACGGCTATCATGCACTAACAGGCTTCAACATCAACGGATATCATCGATCATAAGTCTTCATCATCCACGGCTATCATGCACTAACAGGCTTCAACATCAACGGATATCATCGATCATAAGTCTTCATCATCCACAGCTATCATGCACTAACAGCTTTCAACATCAACGGATATCATCGATCAAAAGTCTTCATCATCCACAGCTATCATGCACTAACAGGCTTCAACATCAATGGATATCATCGATCATAAGTCTTCATCATCCACAGCTATCATGCACTAACAGCTTTCAACATCAACGGATATCATCGATCAAAAGTCTTCATCATCCACAGCTATCATGCACTAACAGGCTTCAACATCAATGGATATCATCAATCAAAAGTCTTCATCATCCACGGCTATCATGGATCAACAGCCTTTAACATCATTAGATATCATGGATCATCAGCCTTCAACATCCATGGCTATCATGCATCAGCACATTCAGCAGCCTTCAACATTAAGATATATCATGGATCAACAGCCTTAAGATGCTGTGATGATTCTGACGATGCATCGATAGACCCATAAATGACTGACCAAACTATAAAACATTTGAATTACTCAAGTATTTTGGTTGTATCTGATATGAAACATTGGTATGCATCTTTATTTTAGTATTTTTGTTCTGTTTTAGATAATTGAAACCATTGCAGAGTGGATTTTGTAACTTGGATGTACCAAAATAACCAATGGTTATTTTAGTACAACCCTGGTTATTTCAGTACACAATGAGGTACTGAAATAACCATAAAAAATATAGAGGTGCACACAAAATTTTCATTTTTTTTAGGTTTTGTGTGAATGTTATAAATGCTTTCTATTGTGTATATGGTTGATAAACAAATATTTTATTAGTTCCCTACATTGAATTCTAGTTTGAAAATTAACACAATGGAGTTATATCATTTTTCCCAAATCATCTGAAATGTGGTTATTTCGGTACCTACCTCCCCTATACATGACCATTCGTAGTTGTTGCATTCAAAAGCGGAAAGACGACGAAAGCGGGATTGATTTTTTATGTATTACATGTAGGTATGTAGGTTACTTGTGGCATAGTCGTCGATGTCCTCGTCGTAGGAGGATCACCATCATCGTCATCATCATCTTCGTTATCATAATCATATGATTAGTTGTTGCATGTTGTGTGGATGACAATTTGCATATATATGTATATATAATTATGGGGTAGAGTTCTATAATGACTCGGTAGACGTTCTATAATGACTCGGTAGACACCAAGAACTAACGTTGCAGCGTTGTTATCTTTAATAAATCCAACTTTTAGTTTGCCGAGAATCCTTTTAATCGATCCAGCTTCTCTTTAGGCAAGAATTTGTTCGATAAATCCCGCTTCTATTTCGTTAGCAAATATTTTTCATCCATTTTTCATTGAAAATTATTGTTCATCAATCCAGCTTCAGAATGACTGCACTAACCCTAAAACTAACCCTAACCGACCCTCACGACGCCTAACTTGAGCCCTAACCGACCCTCACACGATAAATCCAGCTTCAATTTCGTCAGGAAATATTTTTCATCAAATTTATAAAAAAAAGTTACTTGCTACCGAGTCATTATAGAACTCTACCTAATTATGGTTGTATAATTATGCTGGGTTTGTATAAGCGTAATAATTTAAATAATATCCACTAGAACCAGTTTGTTTTACTTGATTAGTGAGTTTCAGTGCCAGTAAGTGTCCAGGAGGAACCCTTGGCAGGAAATTGATCACTGCACAGTAAATGGATGCTTCAGAAGTGGAAGAGTGATGAAATAGCATGAAATGCCAATTTGTCAGCCTAAAGTTAAATGCTAGTGTAGCAAGAGCAAGTAGGGAATGCTAACTAACAGTCAGAAAGCGGGTTGAGCCATGTAAAAAGAGCATGAAATAATTGATAGTTTAAGTAAAAACTCTTTTATTTAGATTCTTGTATGCCGAAGTTTTATATCAAACTCTGATGCATAGACTGCAGCCATTGAACCGTTTATTTAAACTAATTATATGTTACAAAATCAGAGACTTGTTTAAAGTGAGCTAGCACTCTATGCTGTAAGTCATTAGAGCTCGCAGTTGAAAGCCTGATTGACTCACATTTTGCAACTCATTGACTAATGGTCTTGAGACTTGGTAATGTTTTGAGTCATCTTAATGTCTCCTATAATTTTCTCTGTTGGGTAACAGTGTTATTGGCTTCTGTCTTAGATTTAAGGTCGTGATTTGGCTTATTGCCAACTCGTGCAATGCATAAACCTTTTACTGTATTGAAAAGTTTTATGTTACTCCTGAAGACCCTGCACTATAATAGTGGGTGTGACATTGGAACCATCATTATTATGCTATACTGAAGATAGTATCTATTGAAATTGACCAACCATGATACCTTACTGAGAGTTTCTCCTCCCTGATCTTCCTGCCTGAAATTTCCGGGCATAAAGTATGGAGGCCTCAATGAACAGCCATCCTGGAATAATGATTTCTAGTAAGTTCAAATCCTCTGCTCCCCATTTCTGAGGCCTAGTATGGGGAGTGTAGGGTGTTCAGGACCAAGAGCCTATGAAAACGGTGACCCTGTTGCTAAAACTAAGCTGCTTCAATGGTGTGCCCAGCATTTAAGTGGATGCTTCCTGCTATTTGAGGGTCTTTGACTGCACATTCATGAAGGAGATCCCATACAGAATTTGTATTCTCACATAATTTGATATCTATGTGACATGAAAGGATTGGTATTCACTTGCCATTCAGTGTGTTATGGTCAGAAAATATATTTCACTATTGTTGCCTTTTAGAATATAAAATAAATATATGTAAAAGTTGCTTTTGTATAACTTGATAAGTTTTTTTGTGTTTTTTCTGACAGATCAGACATAAAGTTGTACTCTTTTATTGATGTTTTGGTGCTAACAATGCCAGCTTCCTTGCCATCATTCCAAGTTTTTGTACTGGCTTTCTTGATGCCTTATTCTACTGGAGGTATTACTTTGTTAAATATTTCCCCGAATTTTACCTGAATGATAATTGCAAAGACCTACATGAGCAATATTGTGTGGTCATATTTCAAATAACCCGAATGCCATTTGAAATAAGAATCATTAGCAAAAACACTGAATATGAGGTAATGTCTTGCATCAGAGTTGTGATGCTCATGGCTATTTTGGTTGGACAAAACAGCAAAATATCAGTTTGTTGGAATGAGTGGAATCAGTAAGTATGCCAACCCAATAGCACTAACATTATGGTAGGAATACAAACTGAAGAAATTACCGGTAAATGAAGATGCTGTTTTAGACTTATGATCAGAAAATCTGTTTGCTGGTCAAAGTTTCTTCTATACTATGCTGTATTTCTTGCTGGACAATCATGCTCTAAGCTAAAATAACAATTGATATTCCCTCCAATTTCACACAAATGAATTTGAAGTCTTTGCAATGCAGATATTGCAATACATAACAATGGATAAGGAGAGAAAATTCATGAAATGACCAGGTTATGGGAAACAGAAGATCAAGAGATTTTCAAAAGAAGTTATCGTTCATGCATTCTCAACAAAAGTAGCAAAGTCGACACTACTTAAGTGTATAGCCTTGAAACTGCCTTGAACCTTTGTACTTAACTGATTTGTGCCAATTACAGAGGTTCACATGTACTATGTAAAAATTGGTTAAACGTACTAGCATTTAATAACAGAGTCACACAGATGAACCCCAAATAATAATTAGCCTTTCAGTTGAAGGAAATTTAAGCCAAACATTCATGATTCAGTTTACTCCCAAATGTCGACCAGTAGCAATGTTAGGTCACTTGCGGTTGCTGACCACAGTGTGTGTGGTTAAGACAGACTACTAGACAGATGAGTCAGAGTCTTTTTCTGCCCACGGGCTTACTGCCCTTTGGTAAGCAGAATGTTCTAGGCTGCTTATGTAATTACATATTAAAAGCTTGTAGTCGTTTATTCACATTGCAAAATTGTTTGTTTGTTTGTATACGCACTTGTTATAGCGCCTCTTCAAGCCCTCAACTGCTACTCAGAGGCGCTCCCGACTACAGAGCGGACACTGCATCAGAGTTTCATGCCGAAGCGCTGAGCAATTGCGAGTGAAGGACTTGCCCAAGGTCCCTACGCGGCGACTTGAGGTGGATTCGAACCTCGAACCTTCCGGCTTCAAGGCAACGACGCCACCACTACACCACCGCACCCCACATGTGGTATGCATATAACCGGAGTTATCCATCCATTAAAATACCATACATGAAGATGGTTTTGTGCACAAATGCTAACTATGCGCTCATCTGTTATGCACTGGAGCGATATGGATTGTAATGCATTTTCTGACGCATGTCAATGAATAAAACTTGGCTTGCAGTTGTGATGCTTTGAACATTTTAGGAGTGAATGGTTGTTCGGTAGATCCATCGTCTGCAGTAGTTGTTGTTGGTGATGACTTGTCATTAACATGCACAACACAAAGCAAATCAGAATTTGTCCTGTCATGGAGATTGGAAAGTGACTTTAATACTGCACCAGTGCTGTACAAGGGTGGTATGGCAGAAAATGGGATTATCATAGAGGAAAGGAAAGTAGCAGATGGATACTTGGTGAATGACTCAAAGCGTAATGTTCAAGTGATTCTTACCATAGTTAAGGCATCCACAGTCCAAGCCAACTATTATTACTGCCTTTGCTCGGGATCAACGAGTGCTTTTGCATACGTTTCTGTCTTGGGTACCGGTAAGTTAACTTCTACTCTAACAGTGCAAATGATTCAGATCTTACTCGTTGATTCTTACCATTGCTAAGGCTGGCTAAGACACCTTAAATTGCTAAGTGCCTTTGTTTGGGATCAGAGCCGTCTAGTTCTCTTGCATATGCTAACTTTTTTTGTTGAGCTACTGTTTAGTGTTCATTAGTGTAGTAACATTGATCTTTGTTAATTCAAGTGTTGAATTAATGTCTCCAAAACCTTTTTACATTTCATATATGACTAGGGAACATAGAACAGTTCTAAGCTTTAATCATTATTTTTATATCGACACTATAGCTGGCGTTGCCCAGGAAATTGTTGTCTTTTCCTATCCACTGTTTGGTGTCTAGGTGCAGGTTTCAGGTCAATAGCTGCAAAACTCTGGGCTTGCCTTCTGGACAAACATACATACATGAACACATTCTCATTTATATATTTTTTTATATGTTGTAGTCAGTAGGTTAAGTTTTTATGGCATCCAGTGGTCTGGATCAGACATCCTTTAGACTTTAGAGCTTTGTCTACTTCCTGCTACTCTATCTGAATCCTTCTTCACAAAACTTAAAACTATTCTGTCAGCTTAAGGGATTTCATAGGCTGCAATGATTTGTGAAACCAAACAATTCAGCTTAATCACAATTGTGCAGTCTCTTTGTTGTTGTACTTTCATTGCATTGTTTGGCAGACTCTTGTTGCAAGAGTCTTGAATTTCTTTGTGTTTCTTCACAAATCTTCAGTCATCTGTTCTTTAGGCTTCGGAGAATAACTATCCAGAAGCGCCATCTGGTCCAACCGTCTGTGTCATTGTATAGCAAAATAGGCAGTGACTGAACGTAACTTTTTATGGAACGTTTCATTCTTAAGCATTGCGACTGAAATATAGGTTGTTTTAATAACTTTTTGCATTAGAAAACACTGTTTTTGCTGTAGCATCTGAGCCGACATTTTCTAATACAACGGAAATAACTGATGGACAGTCAGTCATCTTTACTTGCAATATTTCATTCAATGGTGCAGCAAACATCTCAGTGAGTATTGACGATTCCTATGGAAGCAGTCTTAACAAGAGCAGTTATGATGGAACTTCAAAGGGTCTGCACAGCTTCAGTCTTAAGTACAGTGTCACTGCAAATTCGAAAGTTAACCAGAGATACCTTTGTAACTTCAAATTGACCAACGATGCTGCAAAGACTAAGAGTTATTCAGAAAAACTCAATGCCTCAGTGCAGTGGGGTGAGTTAACACTACTTACATTGGTTCATTTGTGTACAATTATCAATGCATTTTGTGAACTTGTCGAAAGTGTTATTTACGTGGCTATTTCACTTGCCGGTATTTTAAGAGGTTTGTCTTATTGTAAATGGAAAAGTGATGGGCTTTCAAAATGTCTGTGGAATGTGATTTGATTTGCCAGAGCGAATAACTTTCAGATCCTCATAGGCGATGAAGTTAGCGACATCTGACCAGGCTGACTCTACTGAAAAACATGATATTTCTAATGCGTACTGAGTCTCAAGAGTTTTGACAACAATTTGGACAGTACTGTAAGTAACATCTGCTGCAATGCAGAACATCTGGGACTTTATGTTTAAATTTCAATTGTTTCAACACATCGTGTAAAGGTTTAGAAGATTAAGTTTGAAGGTAGATCTGAAAGTTCCATTCAGAGATTATTTTTATCAAGAAAAGTCAGTAAATAGGTATATGTATCAATATAGTATATAACATTTTCTTGATTTTTTAAACACTTGCCTTTCCTAGTGTTGCATTGTATCTTGCAGTTTCTGTCCGAAACGTTCAAATCACCCCCATTGACAGAACTCAGTGCTCAGGTGGTAAACAGTGTTCCATTAATCAAACAATTCGCTGTACAGCTGAAGGAAATCCCAACCCTGGGACATTTCAGTGGATGACTTCTGTAAATGGAGGTGGATTTACCAAGACCGGAACAAGTGGTGACCAGTTTACCTTCACAAAAGCAGGACGTTACGAAGTGCAATGTTTTGCTTTTAATTATATCTTTGGCACCAGACACAATTCATCCACCGTCTTCAAAACGGAAAGTTAGTTAAACAGTTATGTTTTGTGCTGTCAAAAGCAAGGTGAAAGAACTTCTTATTGGTTTGGACACACTTTTGATATGGGTGTATTCCTCTGCAATGCTTTTAGAAATGAACTTTAGCTTGTTGGTAGATGCTGGGCAGGAAGTGTAAGAGTGGTGCATCATGCATGACAGTTCATTTTTGTCATATTTAGGTATTATTGTGTTTGTGTTTGTATGTGCACTTGTTATAGCACCCCTTCAAGCTCCATACTCAGAGGCGCTCCCGACTGCAGAGCGGACACTGCATTGGAGTTTCACGCCGAAGCGAGTGAAAGACTTGCCCAAGGTCCTTACGCGGCGACTTGAGGTGGATTCGAACCTTGCGGCTTCAAGGCAACGACTACACCACAACGCCCCATAATGTTTGTATGTACCGGTATATAAATTGTTGCAGTTCCCTTTAAGTACTTCACAACTGTTTCACCTTTCTTTAACGATGTCAACGTGATGAAGAAATTTAACCAAATCTAATTATGACCCATCTGACCAAAACCAGGTGCATGTCACAACAAACTTCTGAGATAATGACCAAAATCTGAAAAAAACTAAATTTTGTCAATTTCTCGTTTTTTACCGACAATGATAAATAGTTATGTTTTAAACACATTAAGATGGCAATTAGTGAAATAATCTTATTTTTATGATATTATGGATAATTTTGAAATGGTTATTGTTTAAATAGTTGAATGACGTTTCCAGAAATTCCACTTTTCTGCCATTAATGGCCATATTCGGCATGAGGCTAACATAACATAACAAATGAGGCATGAGTAAGAAGCACAGACTTCCTTTTTCAGCCTATTAAGCAATCTTTTTATTTGTTGCAAATTTAATTTAATTATGGACATGGTCGATAAAGAATCTTGCATTCCAAAGTGATAGAAAACTTTAAATGCATTTTTCTCAGAATTGTAATTCAAAGGTTGAACCACATTTTTGCTCATTACTTTTGACATTAACATGATAGAACAATAAGCTTTGTGTCATTTTAAAAGGACACTTGATTCTATTGAAGGATATATGGCATTGAATTTGTACAAAACCAACACATGCCTGGTTTTATTCAGATGGGTCACAATTATCTGGTACAAGAAACTAAATGATATTAACCCTTTAAATACTATCGTTCACTAATTTGTGTGTTAGACCAATGCAACTCATCATTGATGGTTCATGTATGTGTGTATGAATGAGCACTTGTTCTAGCACCTCTTCAAGATTGCTACTCAAAGGCACTTCCCACTACAGCAAGGACATTGAATCGGAGCTCATACCACAGTGCATAAGCAATTGCAAGTGAAGAACTTGCTCACTGCTCAGGGTCCCTACACGGTGGCTTGAGGTGGATTCGAACGTGCAACCTTCCGGCTCCAAGACACCGAACATACCCTACACTACAGCACTGAGCACAGTGCCCCACAATATTTGTGGAAGAGTACCCAAAGTCAATCGATCGAGTGTATCGATTTATCGAGTTGATCGATTGATTGAGTTGATCATAACTTAGCCAAATCGTCGACTCGACTTGCAAATCGAGTCAATCGTTGTTTCTTGACTCGACTTAGAAATATTTTACTTACGCGTTTTTGTAGCTGCGTCATAAATGACGTGTAGACATGATATTATTATTGTGGGGCGCGTTGGTGTAGTGGGTATGTTCGTTGCCTTGCAGCCGGTTTGTTGAAGGTTCAAATCTACCTCAATCTTAATTCGCTGCGTATAGAGAACTTGGGCAAGTCCTTCACTCGCTATTGCTCAACGCTACAGCGTGAAACTCCGATGCAGTGTCCGCACTGTAGTCAAGAGCGCCTCTGAGCAGTGAGATTGGAGGAGCACTATAACAATTACATGTACATGTACATTATTCCTTTGTCTTTTTAGTTCGTATCGAACCACTCAAATCACTCAATGACCCTCCATCAGGAGAGCAGAGTACCGGTAAGTGAAGACATTTATATTCAAACCATATGAGTTTTTCTGAAATCTAAGGATTCAGAATTATGTTGAAGATGATTGAGGAGATGATATGAACAGTAAAAATGAATAATGATAATTGTACTTTGTATCGTATTTACGAAATTTCTATAGCATCGTAAGTAGGAAGCTACTTCTAAGATGCTTTACACACACTGTCAACAGTATTAGAGTTCGACAGAAAGTACAGTTTGACTTTTTGTGAAGGCACAAATCGCATAAAGCATTATGCACTTATATCTTATATTGGTAAATTGTTGGAAGTTTCATTAACTAAAATTTTCTTTGATGTGAGCCCTGTGTTTAGGAATTGTGATATAGGTGCATTGTGATATAGGTGCATTGTGATACAGATGCATAATTTTTTTTTTGGGGGGGGCCGGTAGCGCAATGGATAGCACGCTGGCGTAGAGTGCGAGAGGTAGTGAGTTCGAGCCCCCGTTGGGCGGATCTGCTTTGTAGGCTGCTATTAGCGCCGTGTAATTACAAAACTGTCTGTTCAGTTAGTAGTTAAGTTTAATTAAGATTACCGCATAACTTGTAAATGTAAAGCGCAGTGCGTCTTGCAGGTGTTTAATTAAAGAAAAGATATTATTATTATTATAATGCAATCGTTAGGTCATTTATTACTTTATGAAGATTACATAATAATTTCAGTGTTACTTGAGATATAATTGGTTTTTTTCACCAACTTTGCAAAGGCCTTTAAAACGTGACTGTCATAGAAAACAAATTGAAATTAATTCGTTTAAAGGAACAACTGCAGGCCAGCAATTGCAAAGTTCTGTATTTATTTAAAGTAATTAATCGCAGTTTTAGAAATTGACTATTGTGCCTCTGAAAAGTCTTATAATTATGGCACTCTAGAATTGTTCAGAAGATCCCTTTAGATTTTAGACTAACATTTGATCAGACAGAAAGGACAGGAGATTGAGAATACAGTGAGGCACTTGTGACAATTTTACAAGATTTCAATATCATGCAACAAAATTTCTTATTTGAATAGTTACATTTTACAAGATTTCAATATCATGCAACAAAATTTCTTATTTGAATAGTTACATTTAAGTTTCCACATCAATTGTTATTTTTCAGAGTCGGTTAGCAGCAGCTCACACCTTATGGCAGGGCTTGTGGTTGGAGGTGGAAGTTTCATTTCAATTGTCTCAGGAGTAATTCTCATATTCCTATTCTGAAAAACTTACATCTGTATGTGGTAAGTATACTGTGGTATTCTTCATAAAGTGCATTGAGTTATCTAGTTTATAAAATTGTAATGTTAAGTGTGAAGTGCAAAGAATTTGTACAAAAGCAAAAGCAGGACAATGCAGCTCTCTTTTCAATCAAGCATCAGACCTGAAAAGCCACGGTCCACATGAGCCTACAGTATGACGACAAGTCACGACAACCATTAGGTCTTTTTGCCTGAAGCATATTTCTACAGTCACCCCACTGAGTCGGCCTTTTTGGAGGGCAGTAAGTTTCGATCCTGCTTCCTACCTGATGCTCTGCTTTTCATGCCAATGATGTTATCATGCATCTATCGAATGAGGAAAGAAATAAGTTACAGCTTAAACGGTTTTCAGATCTGCAAACCGCGGAATGATGCACGTTGAAGCGTTGTTTGTTTTGTATGTGCACTTGTTATAGCGCCTCTTCCAGCCCTCAACCGCTACTCAGAGACGCTCCCGACTACAGCGCGAACACTGCATCGGAGTTTCACGCCGAAGCGCTGAGCAATTGCGAGTGAAGGACTTGCCCAAGGTCCCTACACGACGACTTGAGTTGGATTCGAACCTCGAACCTTCCGGCTTCAAGGCAATGATGCCACCACAACGCCCCACTATTATTTGTGTTTAAATATAATTAGTTATATAATTAATTATATAAGATTTCTGCTCTACTTTGATCAGAACTGCCTCCACCATTCTTATCTCCACTGTCAATTCACAGCTTGATTACTGCAACTCCATGAGTTTACATGACATTGAATCCACATAACTCAAGTGTCTGCTTCCTATCCAAAACTCATAAGACAGAGCTCTGAGCCTAACGACATAAAATTATCTTCTCACATGTTGGTGAGTAGTTTTGCATTGTTTTTTGCATACAATTTGCACAATCTCATAATTTATAAAGTGCCTAAAAGGTGAATTTGCTGCTACCCACTTGTTCACAGGCACACCTGTGCAGATTTGCTAGATATATGATTGTTTGCATGCATACATATGGACACAGATCATTAAAATAATGCACTCAATGTACTTTTGGCCTGGAGTGTGCTATGAATGTTAATTAGGTCACGTGACAAAGTGGAGGCTTCCTATTAGCTTGTGCTATGAATATTACATAGGTCTCCTGATGACGTCACTTGTCGACTGACGCCACCTAGAGCGTGTTAATCACTACTCATCATACTGTACTGGTGTTTTTAGAATGGAGGATATAAATTGAGAAGGAAACGGAAATGAACAGGTGTGTAAGTAGTTATGATAATTGTTGTTTCTGTGTGTAGGTAAGAATACATGTGACATCCGTGCAAGTCGCTGCATCAGTTGGTTTCAGCAGAAGAACATCAACTATCTCATAGTACCTTCTATGCACACCTGTGTTCCATCCAATCTATCTGTATGCGGAGCAAAACAGTCGCAATTTCATTATGTGCTCTATAAGTAACTTTACTGCGTGTAATACGTTGTTATACACGCAGCTGAAATCTACTGATGTCAGTGTAAATGTCATTGAATAGTAGGTTCTTCATAAACAGTATGAACAATGAATAGGAGATGAAATGCATGTAATCCATGTAACTAGGAATTGCATGGTTCATGGGTATATTATATACAAAGTTAGATGTATACACCTGGTATATTAATGTACATGCTTACATGATTATAATATACACAAGACTTATTATTACTGTACAACAGTGTACATGCTCCATGATACAGTGTTTTCTGATTCTACATTGCTTATTATCAAGTTATACTTGGATGTCTTGGTTACATCAATCTCAAATTTAATTTACTTGTACAATAGAATTCAATACATTAGCAATTTTATTATAAAACTGCTCTTTGTATATATCTCCTAAAGTAAGCTGTATTCATGAGAAAGACGTAAACTACTCTGTCGAAAAATCCTACATCAATATCTCAATGATGAGTGACCTTGAAAGGTGACGTAACTTCTTGATAGAGGCCTAGAGCGAATATGCCTAGCAATATTCATGAAAAATGTTGCTATTTGTTAAGAAAAATGGCCTGGTTATAGATCTGCTCTTTTTCAATTTTTCCAATCCACATTCCTATTACTCCATACATATTTAGGCCTATCTTAAGTTCTTTTCGTATATTATTCATTAAATCATTATGCAGATTTATACAGCGCCACTTCATGGTTGCTGCTCTGGAGCGCTCCCGACCTAACCTTGGCGGACAAGGACGGCTTTAACTTGCTTTAAGGCTGCGATAAAACTCATGTGAACAAACCATTGATGTATATAATGTGTATATATGGTGCATATACAGTGGAAGTCAATTCCATACCATCTGGCCAATAAGCAGAGAAAGTATTGTTCGATTTTCTGCAAGTATTTATATTCAATGCTAATTGACGCGCTATTAATTGGATAGCTTGGACAGAACAGGTCGGTCAGGACAGACTGGTGGAGAGAGTCGGAGAAGAGAGCATGGGACACATACGGGCATTGACCCAGTCGTCCTTCGTGCCTCTCTCCCAATATTCTCTTCAATCAGATAAGGTGGTTCAGCTGCTTCAAGATGTTAATGGTATGGGGCAGACCTGCTGACCGGACCAGTTGAAGCTGGGTAACATGACGCGAGACAGACTCAGACAGAGAGTGGCGTCGGACTCCTACGGGCGCTGTGCCTAGGGATATTGATATTGATATTGGACAGAACAAATCCCACGCCACGTCAGGCTGCAGGCAATACATTCAGTAGCTCTGGCACTAAACTTTATCTAATGATCTGATTCGATGCACAACTTCAGTGCATGAGGCTTGTGAGATTACCTGTTCCTCCGTTGAGCAAGGCATTAGAGATGAATTCTGCCGTAAGGCAACCCTTGTTCATTTTAATGGTGAGCTGCTGACAGACGATGAGAGTGTTAATGCTGATCACCTGCAGGGGCGGTATGTACAAGACACGGCATAAGGCTATCGATGTTTAGTGCCTAAACGCGACTTAGTAATTCCCGATATAGCCATTGGAATGTATCCGTATGCACGAAACAAAATAGCAGACAGAATAACTAAGCTACACATTCCTTGTAGCCGACGATGCATGACGCTTGCTCTTCCCCCCATTCAATAGGTTATAGCTGAGCGCGCATGCGTGAAAGATATTTATATGCGATTGTGTGTCAGCGTGGTGTAAGCAGAATCAGACCTAAAGCGGCCCGTAGGGAAATATCGAACGGCTGCCTATTGTTCGCGCTGTCCAGCTAGAGTCGGCCGTCTATTGTTCACAATGGGAGTAGCAGGCCAACTCCTACCTCGGGTTTGGCATAACGTTATACCTAGCACAGCTCGCTAAGCTCGAGCCATGCATACCGAATTAACACACTTCTCCCGCATAGACGATATTTAAGCCATATATAAGACTTAAGCCCTTATGTACATACGGG
Organism: Lumbricus terrestris; assembly: GCA_949752735.1. Taxonomy (NCBI): domain Eukaryota; kingdom Metazoa; phylum Annelida; class Clitellata; order Crassiclitellata; family Lumbricidae; genus Lumbricus; species Lumbricus terrestris. The sequence goes on along the minus strand of OX457051.1, from coordinate 14,037,026 downwards.
CCCTGGTGGTTTGCTTGGATTAGGAATATAAAATCTTCTATAGTCTAAAGCCATTCCAAAACTGTCCGGCTCTGGAACTGGTCACGGAGGTCTCGCGAACTGGTGTCCTAATGTGGAACAACGTTGAAATCTTAAGAAGGAATTATATGGCTGACTTGTCAGAAATTTTGGCGGTGAAAATGGAAAATTTTCATGAGATTTCGGCCGATGACTAAAAAAAAGGTCAGAAATTTCGGCGGATGAAAATGGGAAATTTCCGCCGCGAGGCTTCAGCCCCCCCCGAAACTGAAATCCTGGACCGCCACTGAGGCTAAATCTTATAACTAGGCCTACTAACAGAACAGCCTACAAAACACGTCTATCCTACTGGTCTCGAACTCGGGTCCGCTTATCTCCATGCCAGTGTGTGCGCTACCAGTGCAGTGCATTGATATATTTTTGAAACGTGTTTGGTGTGCATTAACAATTGGTTGTAGGCATAATTAGCCTATTGTGCGAGTCTGCTCACTGAACTTCATTATGTAGGCCTAGAAGTGGCAAGTTTTTGCTTGCTAGCACAAATTTTGTCCACGTCCAAGATTATTATTTCGAGGTGGATGCAAGAAGGGACAATAACTTGTCGTGACAAAGATGGTGCCGTGGGGGAACGCATCGCTGGTTTTTTCAAAATTTGCACGTATGAATAAAGAAAGCTTTCGACTAGGCATGCAGGCGCTTGGGCCAGTCAAGCGCGACCTCTTCTAAACTTACATGTAGGCTAATAATTATGTATAGCCTTGGCATAGACAAACTTAAGCCGAGCCTGTCCGTGGCACAGAAAATTGCATGGTCTGCTTAGCACACCAGCCTGTCGAAAAACCCGAAAGCTTTGTGCATTTCTTACATGGACCTACGCCTATGTGTATAGGCCCTACATTTGTCAAACAAGCTCTTGTGTAGGCCTATAGGCCCTTCATTTGTAAAATAAGTTCTCGCGATGCTTGCCTTTAGTCCTTTACACTGCGAATCGTTGTGTACAAACGATATGGTTAAAGTAATTGTAGAGTGTAGGCCTATTATTATTGCTGTTAAATTTATTTTTATTATTCAATCAATCACATAAATCGCCTTCTGTTCAGCATGGTCAGAAAGAAAAGCCTAAAGACAAGAGTAGGCTAGTAAGAGCCAGCAGAATCACGGGGAAACGAACGGAGATCTAGCCACAGGTAGGCCATACCAGATAGTTGGACCCTCCACAAAGGATTATATTAATTTTTTTGCCCGAGTTAGGCCTACATAATTATGATTCCTCAGGATTTTTAAAACAATCATAGGACTACACTTCTGGATCAACCGAGCCTCATCCCCATTCCCCACTGAAGTATAGTAGTTAAGAGTTATCATCATCATCATCATCATCATCATCATCATCATCATCATCATTAGACCTGGGAGTCGACCCCAATAAGTCGACCCCAGTCGACTTGGTCATCCCAAGTCGGGTCGGGTCGTTTCTGGTCACCGCAACTGACCCCAAGTCGAATTTCGTAGAGAGAAGTCACTTGAAGTTGTTTTTACCTCAAGTCGACTTAAACCGACTTGAGTCAAAAACATAGTTAAATTTGTCACTTCAAACCAATGTTCGTGAGACCAGGACAACATTTAAGCAGCATTTGTAGTGTGTTTTAAAAAATGAATGAGGCCTTTGCTAAACAGAGACTTAGCCTACTGATTATTTTACCGGTAGGCTATTGTGCAGACTGCTGTCTGCCGATCTATTCATAGGCTATTATTTGTTAATCTATGCGAAAACGTCACGCTTAGGCATGCGCTTAATTACAATGGCGAAATAAAATGTTAGGCCTACTAAAATATTAGCACGTGTGCTTCTCAAGACATAGACATGAGCAATTCAGTGAATTTCTAATGGTCAGTGAATTTGGCGCAAAGAAAGCTGGATATTCAAGGCCTACTAATGGATCGATAATTTGGCGCTACTTTGGTACACTGCATCTGCAGTTGTCTCCAGACGGAAAACTATTGTACGGCCAATTGAAAAAACCTTACTGTCAGTGAGTAGGCCTAACCTACTAGTTGTAGCCAACTGTAGGATGATGCACTTGCAATGCTATTTGCTCAGTCGCGGAATGATGTTAGTGGCTGAATAATTATGAAAACAGAATTACAAAATAGGCTTATCATAAGACGCCATTCAGTGCAACCATGCAGTCCGCGGTCCGCTATTTTTATCTTTGACCTTGCGCTTTTTACAAATTTATTTAATATTAATGTTAAAAATAATAATAACAATGAGTGTAATCTGATTAATCGCAAATTCATAGGCCTAATAATTTGCCTTCGCATTGTCTAGGCTACTAGATGGCCAAAAGCATCACAAAACTATTCAAACTGAAACACAAACAGCCTGAAATGGGCTTAATAAAACTTTAACAAATTTATGCATCAATTAGGCCTAAGAGTTGAGGCCTCATTACTCATTGGTGGGCCTAAATGAAAATAATGCTTGCCAGGAAAATTGGCTTGACTTTTTGCATTAGTAGCCGTACGTAGACCTAGGCTAATGGCTATTATCATGTCAGAAGTCGACTTCAAGTCGGAAGTCGGTTGTTTTTCTGCCAAGTCGGGTCAAGTCGTTTTGATTCCAAGAAGTCGACTTCAAGTCGACCTCAAGTCACTTTAGGGTCAAGTGGGGTCAGATTAGCTGACCAAAGTCACTCCCAGGTCTAATCATCATCATCATCATCATCATCATCATCATCATCATCATCATCATCATCATCATCATCATCATCATCATTATTATTATTGTTGTTGTTGCTGTTGTTGTTATTATTATCACTATCACTAGGCCTATCATCATCATCATCATCATCATCATCATCATGATCATAATCATCATCATCATCATCATCATTATATCATCATCATATCATCGTTATAATCATCATCATTACATCGAATTTATATTGAATATAAATTGAATATAATGCGCCCTTTAAGGATGCCTAGGCCTACTCAGGAGCGCTCCCAAAGTGAATCTGATTGCTAATGGCCATTCTGCTGAATCGGAATGTTCAAGTTGTTCTAGGAGGCCTATCATAAATCGCTCGCGTATTATAACCAACCGGTGCCCTGCAATAACATTCAAAATGGCGCGCAATAATTTCAAGTTTCGAATGTGCGGTTCCCTCTACCTTTTTCGCTACTGAAAGAGCTACACCACAGTTTAATGTAGTGTGAAGATAACTAAAGGCGCTATATTAGTAAGATTGATACATGACTGCATATTATTATTACGTGCGACAAATAGCCTAGAACATTATCGGTCTATTTAGCCTACAACTGACAGTCGTGAAGTTTAGGCAGAGCGAGCAAATTGTTGATTAGGTGCATCATTAAATTTTGAATAATTAATGCGCTCCTATACGGTACTTCTCTTCTGAAGAGTCAGCAAATTTAAATCATCACAATATTGCTGCTAACGTGTATAGGCTACGCTGACGTACGTGCGTGCGCTATGGACTGCGTGCTTGCCTTCCTCCCTCTGTCTGCCTTCCTCTCTCTGCTTTTGCGCATAGGCCCAATTTGGCTGCATAACGGCATATCCTAGGGCCTAGGCCTATTGCTGCCTTTCTGTCATCCGCTTTCCAATGCAATCTTCAGAGCTTCCTCTTTAATAAAACTGTCGACCTCGTACTAAACATCCCTGGCCAATCACAGTGCATATGACGCTCGAGTGACTTGCTACGCAAACTCGAATAGGCTCTGTAGAATATCGGCTACACAAACTGTTGGATTAGTTCCTGGTCAACGGGTGGACCTACTAGATATCCAGCACTACAAGGTAATGACAGTCTTCACTGGTTTAGGATAACCGCATGTTGACTTTGCAGTTAAGCTATAATTATTGTTGCTTTGATTTTTATAGTAGGCTATTATGCCTAGCTACAGCGTCGGTGTATTAGCCGGTCTATTAGGATTCTACATGACGTACGGTGTTGTAGGCGCTGAGAAATCTCGATGTAGCCTACAGATACATTGTACTTTACAAAGCATGCATAGCCTATGCTTGTATGGCCTTATAATCTACATTTTCGGTTCGATCATGTGGCTTCGTCGCTGTTTGTAATTATCAATTATTATAGGTTTGCACAGTTGTTTGCTTAACTTTCACAACAAACTTTCCCAAGGATTGCATCCACATACACGCATTTACTCTACTGCACAGGCGGAGACTTGGTCTGAACTGGGGGGGAGACGGACGAGCGCCGAAGGACGATCGCCGAGGTGCGAAGCGCTGAGCGCGGGGAGTGGTTTGGGCAGGGCGATGTGCCCTTCCCAAATGTCGAAAAAAATTTAATTTACACACCGTTCAAATTCTTTTAATTTCCATATTGTAATTGTGGGAATTTAAGCTGTCACCTTAATAAAATCGCTCAGTCTTCCATGCTGATGATGTCATGGTTTAAGACTTCAGAATGTCGCATCCCAATTGTTTACAATTTTTTGATTTCCACACTGTAACCGTGCTTTTTAAACTCTCATCTTCACAAAATTATTCACGATTTCAGTGCTCATAGACATGGTTTAGGACTTAGCCTAATGGTAACATTTTAAGCTGTCATCTTAACAAAATTGCTCATTATGGATAAACAATGGAGTTCCCGGACAATTCGTCGCCGGACAATTCGGACCGGACAATTCGGACCGGACAATTCGGACCGGACAATTCGGAACCGGACAATTCGGAGCGGACAATTCGGCGCGGACAATTTGGAGACGGACAATTCGGAGAAAATTTTGGTGAGGACAATTCGGACCCAGACTATTTGGAGCGGACAATTCGGAGCGGACAATTCGGAGCGGACAATTCGGAACCGGACAATTCGGACCAGACAATTAGGACCGGACAATTTGGACCGGACAATTCGGACCGGACAATTCGGAGAGGGCAATGCTTAGCAGTCAAAATTAGTGATGGAACTCAGATTTTCATACCCATCTCCATCACCCAAATAGACCTGCATAAGGTTGACCGGATAGGCCACTGGTCATCAAAATAAATACTAGATCAACTTAGCACCCCACTGTCTATCAGTAGGCGTGTAAACGTATGTCTGTTTATTCGTACGTCTCTTTGCCCGTTTGTCTGTCTGTGTCAATACGTAAGTCTGCCAATCCATTTGTGATCTACGTCAGCCCACTCACTTTGAACATGTTTTGGAAGTCATAGGATGCTGCGTTTTGACCTTTTGAATATTTCATATTTATGACAATAAGTAAGTCCAAAATGGCTTCAATGCAATACTATAGGTTATATCTGTTCTCGTAATATTTACATGAATCGACATGATCTGTTCTCATAAATAAATTCGTGCTAACCTGATCTCATAATATTATTGGGACCTGTAAAAATCTGATCTATAAATAAGAGCGGTGTAAATCTAGCTTAAAGCAGAAGCCCTATCACTACCAGGTACTGTTAGATAATCGAAGACAATCAGCGAATGATTACACTTTTTTATTGAAAGTAACATAACTAATAATGTGAATCCAGACTGTCAGGTATACAAAGTCAGAGATCACTTAGCTGAAAAATTTCTCAGAGCTAGGCCTACGAACCTAAGTAGCAGTAAAATATAATAACATTTTAACTAATAATCTGAAACGCTACAAATCATGTCTTTTAGGATTTCATGATTTTTATATGCACTCCGAATTGTCTTGGTCCAAATTGTCCGGATCCAAATTGTCCGGGTCCGAATTGTCCGTCTCCGAATTGTCCGGTCCGAATTGCCCGTCTCCGAATTGTCCGGGTCCGAATTGTCCGCTCCAAATTGTCCGCTCCAAATTGTCCGTCTCCGAATTGTCCGCTCCGAATTGTCCGTCTCCGAATTGTCCGGTCCGAATTGTCCGGTCCGAATTGTCCGGCGACGAATTGTCCGGACACCAACAATGGAGAACACTGTAGAAATTTATAATATTTTTGAAATTGGTGTATAGACATCTCCGTTCCCCAACACAAACATTGGAGGGGACTGTCCAGTTTGTCCCTCTGCCCATCCAAGTCTCCGTCCATGCGTTACTTGATGTTTTAACTACATGTAGCTATTATATTATCCACTTATTTATAGTATCTGATATATATATATATATTCGACCTAAGCATTAATTGCTGTCATAAACAGAATACCACATTATTTTATACTGTGATACCACTCTGATCGAAAATGCGAAACATCATAATTATTTAGGCTACTATTTAGAATGAGGACTATACATGTGCATTGTACGAAGGTCGTTTGCTGGAGTTATCTGTCTCCAAGCCCAGACCAATATTGAAGCCTTATGGACCCATGTTGCGAAATTGGACCCGTTTTGCAGCTCCATTTAAAATCATGCACAGGCGATTAGATTATAATAGTGGTTAAAAATTAATTTCACGCTGAGCGGTTCAGTGGAATGTGCACAGATAGAACGGTCATAAGCCGACTGCTGAACAGGGCCGGATTAAGGCATGTTCGACATGTTCGGCCGAACAGGGGCCCCCACACTTTAGGGGCCCCCACACATGCAAAAGGAAATTTTCAGCATTGCCTATTATAATAGTAAACTGAGTTCAAAATATATGAAAAGTTGTCAAATTGTTCAAAAACTAGTGACTTTAGCATTATGCAACTTTTGAACATGTGGGGCCCTTATTGCAGTTTTCATTGCCAGGCAGATTGATCTTAAAATCAGTCAAAAATGCTAGTAAGAGTTATACGCTTTTTGCTCATTTAAAAGTTGTGGGGGCCCTTTTTGCAGTTTTCATTGCCAGGCAGATTGATCTTAAAATCAATCAGAAATGTTAGTAAAAGTTATACGCTTTTGCTCATTTAAAAGTTGTGGGGGCCCTTTTGCAGTTTTCATTGCCAGGCAGATTGATCTTAAAATCAGTCAGAAATGCTAGTAAGAGTTATACGCTTTTTGCTCATTTAAAAGTTGTGGGGCCCTTATTGCAGTTTTCATTGCCAGGCAGATTGATCTTAAAATCAGTCAAAAATGCTAGTAAGAGTTATACGCTTTTTGCTCATTTAAAAGTTGTGGGGGCCCTTTTTGCAGTTTTCATTGCCAGGCAGATTGATCTTAAAATCAATCAGAAATGTTAGTAAAAGTTATACGCTTTTGCTCATTTAAAAGTTGTGGGGGCCCTTTTGCAGTTTTCATTGCCAGGCAGATTGATCTTAAAATCAGTCAGAAATGCTAGTAAGAGTTTAAGAGTTATACGCTTTTTGCTCATTTAAAAGTTGTGGGGTCCTTATTGCAGTTTTCATTGCCAGGCAGATTGATCTCAAAATCAGTCAGAAATGCTAGTAAAAGTTATACGCTTTTTGCTCATTTAAAAGTTGTGGGGGCCCTTATTGCAGTTTTCATTGCCAGGCAGATTGATCTTAAAATCAGTCAGAAATGCTAGTAAGAGTTATACGTTTTTTGCTTATTTAAACACTTAATACATCACTTGATCGAAACTCTAGTGCTATGCTACGCATTATGAAATGGCGTGATAATAAAATTGAAAAGGTCTACATGCAGTACGCACTCTATTTTTACGAATTCAATCAATCTCATAAATTTATTTAGAGCCTGTTTAGATTTTTACTCCAAGGCGCTCCCAACGCAGGCGTTGTCAAAAAGAAAAGTTGAGAAGACGAAAGAAAGAGACAGCAGAGTCACGGGAAGCGAGAGAGCCACGGGGAGGCTATTCCCACTACCGAGAATGCTCGTCGTTGCATGGTCACAATACTCGAAAAAGAACAAGGAATTCTCCAAGAGCAGCTGAGCGCAGTGAACGGCTGTCTAGAGAGATATACACCGGGGGTGAAAGCTCACATAGATCTAAGCAGGATGGAACTTAATTGAACCAGGGTCTACTACTGGCATAACCGCGAAAATATATTTTAGTTTGAAAACAGTGTGGGGACCATGCACAGCAGGGCAAATCAAGCCAAATGCCCTGGTAAGAACCATTTGCCCTGGCCGTTATTCTGCCGCAGGTCTACCAGAAATTTTCATAGCCAAGAATTTATTTGGTGCATAAATCGCTTCTGCACTGTTTGCTTGCACGAGTGCTGTGCGCTGGTCAGGAGAATGGCTGCTGAATCACTTTAATATTCTAAACCGTAAAAGATATATCGGTTGTTTAACACTATTAAAAGACCTGTTCATATTGTTAAAATAGAAGCCTATTAAATTAATAATATACGAATGTTGATTCGTTGAATATAACACGTTTTGTGAGTCATTTTGTCATGCTTCTGTAAGGTTGGGGCCCCCACAGTTTTACCGAACAGAGCCCCCACATTTGTTAATCCGGCCCTGCTGCTGAATGTGCTGATAAACCTCTTTCGCTTTTGCTACACCAGGGAAATTCAAGACATGGCTCAGCGCAGCATGTCAATTGGGTTAGGCCTAATTGCTCATTAGGAATTCCATGACTATGCTTTCATGTTTAGGACTTTAGGCGTCGGGCCACCAGCGAACTCGGATAGAACATAGGCACAGAACATAATCGTGAATTCAAACTCCGTCACAGGCTGTTCTCTGCCAGTGCCAGTTCAAATCATGGATAAAGGAGGAGGGCGACACTAATCATCTTTAAACATGTAACTAGCCTAGGCCTAATCGTGAATTCATTTGTTCAGACCTCCAGCAGTGAAGCTACATGCAAACAATGCACACTAGATATATTATATTATATTATATATATATAGGCCTATATATATTATATAATACTACTGCCATATATATATATATATATATATACTCGTATTGAACTCAGTAACGACAGTTAGTCCAGAAAAAGTGGCTGGAAATCATAGACTAGCTCGAGCAAACTCCTCCAGTACTTGTATACGTCTGTCGGTGCCAGTCTCAAGCCTGGAGAAAGGAGAAGGGTGACGGTAATCATCTTTGTCGTTGGATCATCTGTAAAAAGCAACTAAGTAACAACATCCTGAAATATATAATTTTATTATGCTCGTAGGGGATAAATCTGAATGCATTAGAATAATAGGCCTATAGCCTACGATATGAAGTCAAGAAATCAGAGCTATCCATATTCCGTAGTCCTTCGATAGTTAGGCCTACTTTTATTGTAGACCTAATCAAAGATGGCGGTTAATTCTAGCACAGGCTATCACTCTAAGCCTGTTTTGGTCTTAAGCACGTTTGACCTGGTTTTTATCGTTCGTTTAATTGATTATTCAAAGGTTCGTCAGAGATACAAATTTAATTCTGGCGCTATATAAAATCAAGCCAAGTTGTTTCGTCAATATCGGTGAATGGTCAGAACCCGAGGACACTGCGCGATGCTACATGTCTAATTGTCTATGCATTGAAAATACAGGATGGGCCAGCATAAATGCACCGACTTTGAATGCTTATAACTCAGCCAATGATTGTAATTTATTTTTACTTAATGGGTCAAATTAAAGGCATTTTACTCGACTCAGCCTTAAAAAGGACTAACTGGTAGTAGTTTAACTTTTAATATTATGTTTGGAGCAGGCTAACAACCCCAGCTACCATAGTTTTTCATTAGTGACACAATAACTATGGCGCCGTTTCCCCGTTAAATTCACATATCGTGTTTGCCAACACGAGCATAGAAACGACCATTTTGGGCGCTTGTAGGAGTCTGTACCATGACTGCATATTCACGACACAGACTACTTCAATCGTTAAACCATGCCCTTTCAACTTTATCAACAGTTAGGCCTATGCTCTGCTCCAGACGCTTGCGTGTTGCAAGCTGTGTCGTTGCATCAGTATCGAAGAGCTGTGACTGTCGTAAACTCAATTGTATTCTCGAGTCTTCTATACGGAGTAAAAAGGCTAAGTCAGAGGAACATGCTTATTGACCGCCACTCATTGAAATAAATCGATATATTAAGTAATAGACGAGGATGTAGAGACATACAGTTCGGTGAGTTCGCCGGTGAAGGTGGATAGTGCTTAGAAGCCTGAACATACAGTAGAAAGCTAAGAAGAGGTGAGGCTATACACAGGGCTTAAAGTGTGCCTGGACGGTCATGGACGGCGTCCATGCACTTGTTTTAAAATCTGAACGCCGTCCAGCCACTTATTGGCGAGCACAGACTGGAAAGGTAAGGGGCGTCCAGGCACTTCTTCTGGAGAGGTAAGGGGCGTCCAGGCACTTTTTTTCCACACTTTAGGCACTGGCTATACAGTGACGTAGGCCCTAGGCCTACTGTTCTGGTGAGTTCGTAGGATGGAGGTATATTATGACGTAATTCTGGTGGGAGTTTATAAAAGCGAGGCAGAACAGATATTTCCATGGAGCGATTGGCATATTTAGTTGTGATGATGGAAGAGCAGATGTTAATGCGGAAGGTATAATTATATGTGTTATATATTAATTATTATAGGCTATAGCTTATATTCTTTATATGTTCCAGCAGAATTTGCAAGTGGATGTGCGTCCTCGTGATGAAAGTTCCGGATTATGAAACAGACACAGAAAGATATTGACAAAAGCTACAACGATGTTCGTTTCGTTAAGCCTCAGAGCATGGCTGATAGCTTCTTTATTTGACGGTGAGGTTTCAACATGCACTTTTTCTACACGCTTTACTGAGTTACTCTGTATTATAGTTGACTGTCTGTCGTACTTTCTGCTGGCCTGAAAGCATAGGTCTCGAGACATTATCGCCTAGGCCTCATTAGTTCAACTGGGAACGAATCAAGCTAACCTTATGCTCTGTTAAGATAGGCATAATACATTTCACTTCTATGTCTCAGTGCCAGTTTTCGTCACCAAGTCATCTGACAGTGTAGCCTACTCTTTTTCATTCCATTGTTTTTATTTTATGTATAGGCTAATAATTGAAACTTAAATTGTCAGTAGACCGCAATAGGGTAACCGTTTGCATGGTAGATTAATTATAATGTGGTCATCGTCTCACTCATTTCGTGAATTGATTCGCGACTAACCATGTGAGACAGTTAGGCCTACATGTATGAGGATTATGTGTTGGAGACAGCGTCTCCTCCGGAAATGAAAGCACGTGAACAGTGTTCTACCTGAAGTCTGAACTTGGCCTCGGGCGGGTGTAGTCAGAGGAGGACTCATGATGGCTGAGTTGACTGAAAGCACTGGTGGAGTCGAAATCTCCGAAATTTATATCCTTGTGAGGACTTTAATTCTTTTAATTTAACTGACAGTCCAGAATGCAGTCCTGCCCACGTCATAGGCCCTGATTAGGAATACAGACCCGGAATGTCACAAGAAGTAGGCCTAAGCCTAACTTATCATTGTTTTTTCTTCTTAATCTTAAATTTTATCGTTAACGTATCTGTGGTAACTGGTAAACTTTAAACATAGGTATGGGCATAAGAGGGCCTAGCCTATTTGTTGCTTTTGTCATATGGATCATCCGCTAAGTCTTAATCTCGACCCGAGTTCTTTACTTAGTCAACGTTTTTATGGATGTCCAAAGAATTGTAGCACAGCTGGGGATAACTACATGTAGCTATCAAGGAAGGCAATGTACTGTATTAAAAAATAAATATTAAAATCACATACCGTGTACAAAAACAATCAATGTTATAGTTTAAATCTCTTATCCAGTCACTCTGTTCTCTCGACCCTCTCAGTACTCTCTTCGGTGATGACTGCCCCACTTTCCTCTAATCCTTTCTGTATATATCTCCAAATTCCTCCTATAGCAGTCCCTCCTAGGATACCTCCTCGGCTACATACAGCTAGCCAATGGCTCTCTTCCTTGCCTACGCTGCTAAGCAACCACCTATACATGTATCTCTATATTCTGTATTCCTGTGCAATATTATTACAACTTTCTCCATTACACAGAAACTTCTAAATACATGTATATTAGATACTCTGTCTAAGCTAACTCTGTCTACATGGTCAGTCTTTAGATGTCCATTTTAGGTTCTCATTCTCTCCTTCTGGCTGACCAGCCAACCTGCTGCTGCCTGGGCAGCTCCTCAGTATCATCACTGCTGCCACGCCTGATCCCTACCTCTCTCCGCTAAACTGGAGGGATACTTTAGTCTTATAGCCTAGCGGCCTAGCCTATCCTTCTCTAGAAGGTCAACAACACATGTCCACTTACTCAGATCCTGCATCTACATGTATGATCTTTAACCTGCCTTCTCTCTCTCTCTCTCTCTCTCTCTCTCTCTCTCTCTCTCTCTCTCTCTCTCTCTCTCTCCCTCCCTCTCTCTCACACTCTCTCTCCCTCCCTCCCTCCCTCTCTCCCTCCCTCCCTCCCTCCCTCCCTCCCTCTCTCTCTCTCTCTCTCTCTCTCTCTCTCTCTCTCTCTCTCTCTCTCTCTCTGCTAAAGGACTTGCATGCCACTTTCATCCCTATATATTCAGTTCCTTTCAGTAATAATATATTTTATCTCTTACTGTATATTCACGCACTGATCACCTCATCACGTGTGACTTTCCATCTGGTCATCTCCGTCTAATCTATCTAGTTCGCTCTACCTCTACGGTAAAATTCTATTAATATTCTGCACTAGTAAAAGGTCAACTGCCATAACTTCTTTAGCGTCTTATACCTTTCCCATGGAAGAACATAGAATATTCAGACAATTTTTTTGTGTTTTAGGGAGAAATGGCTGCTTGGTTGTTCCATCTGCAGCAGCAGTTATTGCTGGTGATAATGTCTCGATAACATGCACCTCAGATAGAAGAGTTATTGGTTGGGACCGCGGAAGTGATTTTAACAGCAAATCAAATGTTTATACAGCTCCTGCCTATGGCAGAAATGGCTCAATTGTGGAGCCACGCACGATAGTCGATGGATATTCAGTGGATTTCTCAGTTGACGAACGTCAAGTGATTCTTATTATGAACAAAGCATCTACAGTACAAGCTGACCGTTATTACTGTATCTGTTTTCCATCAACATCATTTACTGCAAGTGTTACTGTTTTGGGTATGTGCAAACTTCAGCAGTAGCCTAAGCTTACACTTGTGCTAACAAGAATTAAATTGCTATTGCTCTTGAAATATTATTAGAAAGATCTTTTGAGAAGTCTGAAATAATACCATGAATTCAATAGGCTACATTAATCGTGTGTGGGAAAATGGGGTAACACAGAAAATGAGCACATCGTTATTACATGTTTAACGACACTGCCATATCGAAGATGATTAGTGTCGCCACGCCAGTTAGGTCCCCGTGGACGGACCGTGCTAGCCCGAGATTTTGAATCTCTGAAATAGCCACCTTCGGGAATCGAACCGCGGCCCGCACGCTCTCTTTCACAGAGTAGCGTACAGAAGATTAGCACATGTAGATTACCTGTGTAATTTTAGCATAAAACCCAGAAGAAATTTGGTTAGTAGGCTACAAAAAGGGCAAAGCGTCTCCAACCCACAGGATGGTAGCGGACACTTACAACCTCCTGGATTCAATTATTCCAAATAGGCCTATAATTATAAGAATTAAAGGTATATTTGACTAAGATTTCAACAGCTGCATGGTGATTTGCATAGACTTAGGCTAGTGTAATTATTTATCTCAGCGGGCTAATCATTCTCTTCCCTAAGATTCATTTTAGTCATATTATTTGCTGCTTCGGCACATTAATCTCAAGACTATTTTACTCTTGTGAGTCGTGACAGTTTTTAAAAAAACCTCTTAAGATTAGACGAAAATTATTTGATCTCTTTGTGGTATGCCTAGATCAGTTTCGATTTTATATCAAAGATTGTTCCGAATAGTCTATGCAAACAGAAGACGCATGATGCATAGGACTCGATCATCATTAACGATAACTTACGTTAGTGGTGATTACAGAGTGAACTAGCTGAATTCAGTCGCAAAACCTTTGCCACTAGTGACCTAACCAATAAATGCAATGAAATTTTTCATTTGAAAATACAAAATAATGCAGTGTGACATTGCGTCGTGATTCGGCCTAATTAATATGAGAATGCAAGCAGAGGAGCTAGGAAAATAGCAAGTTTCTTTTCAATGTTAATTAAGGCCAAAACGAGTTTCTTAAAACAGATCTCGTGAGATGACGTCGAAAACCATGTTCAGACTAGTTTTGCTAGGCTCGTAAAATGAGTTATTTCAATTATGCCCAGATGCATACATGTTTAGGCCTAGAAAAGAACGGGTGCATGTAGACTCTACATGATATTGCTGTTAAATTAAAAATAGCGTATAGTGGAGCAGCCTGGTGCCATTATATGAATCAATCAATCAATCAATCAGAATTTGTATAGCGCCACTTCAAGGTACCTACTATATAGACGAATTGTTCACTTTATGACACATGCATGAAATTTGGGACATACCACGAACATACCCTAAGAAATAGATTTGGCTAAAGGGCCATCGCAGATTTGCCCCTGGCCACAATGGCAGCCATTTTTCAAAATGGCCGACCGGTTTACAGATTTTTTAATATCTCAGCTTCCAAGTAACTTAGAATCGTCATCTTGGTGTCAAAACATAGGATACACATTTACGGGCAAGGATTCCAATAGGGCCATCACGAAGTTCCCCAAGGTCTCGATGGCAGCCATTTTCCAAAATGGCAAAAAATATGGATTCTTCAATATCTCAGCTTCCAATTCATCTAAAATAGTCATCTTAGTGTCTAAGCATAGGCCTACATATGTTGAGGTAATGATTCAAATGGAGTTATCGCAAATTTCCCATGGCCTCAATGGCGGCCTTTTCAAAATGACTGATAAAAAAATATGAATTTGTCAATATCTCGGCTTTCATTCACTTGGAATCGTCATCTTGGTGTCAAAACATACACATTTAAGAACAACGATTCCAATAGGGCTATGAGAAAGATCGCCATAATCTCAATGAAAAATGGCTGCCATTGTGGCCAGAGGGGATATCTGCGATGACCCTAGAGTAGGGTGACCATACGTCCCGGTTTTCCGGGACATGTCCCGGTTTTTTGTGGTGCGTCCCGGTGTCCCGACGACTTAGGCAAAAGTGCATAATTGTTCCAGTTTTTGACAAGAAGGAAACTTGGATAATGAAAACGTCGGTTTTATGTAAATAACAGAACAAAGCGTATAGTTTGTAACCCAAAACGAAAGAGGCGTTGTCAATTTATATGGGGCATTTTATAGACCCTATTAGGCCTACATCCTTAGTTAGTAACAAGCTGGTGAGTTTAGTTAACAGATTTTAAGAATAATTAGCTAGGCATGACGAGAAAGTTTTGTTACTACAGAGAAAGTTTTCATAGTGCAATTTCAGTGGGGGTGAAAGATCTAGGCTATATCGATTTCCGCTGGTTGTGTCAAGGCAGTAATGGGATTTAGGCCACTCATGATATCACTGAATAGTTTCTTTCAGATGATTATACTTAAAAATGCTGCCATTGTAATGTTGAAATTAAAAATTCTGATGATGAGGGGTACATGCCCCAAACACTGACGTAGACAAGGGGGCTTCGGGGGCTAAAACCCATTGGCTTAAGACATTTTTAAAGGTTATTTATCCACTTAAAATAAGAAAAAACAAAACAATTGTTGTAGTAACAATTGTTTTTCTTACTTTGTTCCCTTTGTTACTTTATTCTCTTTTTGTTTACTTCAATAGGCCTACTTTTGGGTTGGTGTCAGGAAGAGCATCCGGTCAGGCCATAAACCCCCAAACCCCATCATAAATTTCTGACAACCCCCTTCTCCTGATCATTTCCACGCAGAAACGTTAATCTTCCTTTGGACTACACAATAGTACACATTGAGCGCCAATTGATATAAACTAGTGTTCTCAATTGTGAAAAAGTGCTGCACTGAGTGTAGCCTACTGGCCATAGATTGAGTATTCGTGACTTTAGCTTTTAATATTCGTAAATATTCGTGAATATTGAGATTTTTTAATATTCGTAAATATTCGTAAATATTCGTTAACGAATTAAGGTGAACGACCGAAGCAGCAATGCTACTCGGTATTAAGCAGTTTAAGCTTATGTAAGTCTCTACGACATTCACCCGCATCCAAGTCAAGGTTGAATCAAAATAGGCCTATGGATTATGGAATGCGCTTAATATGCTGAGATCGGGATAATTTTTGCTTGTAATCTGGCACTATTATTCCCGCGTTGGCATTTACATTTACTCATCCTGCTACACTAACATAAACTACTTTATCAATTTGCAGTTACTAGCTATTATTATAGTCAGTCAAAGTTTATTTATAATTTAGCCTATAGGCCTGCTATTGCTGCTACTTGCCAACTGCATGCCATCAGTGGCTTTACCTCTTTCAGTTGGGGAGGATGGTCAGAAGTCAGACAAAGTGACTAACATTAAGTATCGAATGTGATATGAATGCTGCATGGCTACATTGGCCAGACCCAGCAGAGACCTTGAAGTTTTGAACAGTAAATCTATTAAAGTTATTGTCACTTATTGATATATAGGCCTACGCGTAGGCTAACTCAATTTTGTACAATTCATTCAGTGAAAGTCAAACATTTTCATAAATAACAAAATAAGAATTAAGAATAAAGAATTTCTTGAAAGAACATATTATTTTACGAATATAATATTCGTTGGCAGTTTGAATATTTTCTTTAATATTCGTGAATATTTGAAAATCTTAATATTCGTAATATGCGAATACTCAATCTATGCTACTGGCGATTAGAGCGGGTTGGAGATTTCTACACTGACTTCTCCATATTTAAATTCAACTGTGATCGCAGCGGCATGTTCGAAAAGCGTTCGCAGAACAGAACTTAACTAAAACTCAATCTTCCGATACACATTTTCAGTAGCTTTGAACTTCGTAAAAGTATGCAGTATACGCATACTATAATCAACAATAGCCTATGCCATTGACTGTTGACTGGAGTATCCTATATAATATAGGACTAATCCTTCGTATAGCGGCTATAGCCTATGCCTACAGTTCTCTATAGTTAAGGAATTAGGCCTACAATTATTGTCAGTTTTCCGAAAGTGTCCCGGTTTTTGATGGCCAGAAAATGGTCACCCTACCCTAGAACCAAATCTTTTTCTTAGGACATGTTCGTGATATGCATCAAATGTCATGCTTGTATCACAAAAGGAACAATTTTTCACAAGCCCGCTCTACTAATAGTAATTAGGTTATTACCACAAACAGACAAAATAGATGACGATGGTGAAAAGAGCAGTAAAACGTATTAGAGTCTTTCATGGCTGCCGTGTACAGTTGAATGTAACTCCTGTAATAACTTGTGATCATCCGTTCATTACTTATTGCGATCATGCTTTGTTTGTCGGTTTGAAATAATAGACTATTATTATTGTTATTGTTATTATTATAATTATTTTTTTGCCCCGAGGCATACAGGATCCCTCAGGGACTTCACTACCGCCTAATATAAAATCACAATTATTATTATTATTATTATTATTATTATTATTATTATTATTATTATTATTATTATTATTATTATTATTATTATTATTATTATTATTATTATTATTATTATTATTGAACAACTTCCTTAATTGCAAAACAGACAAGTTCCTATTATTACATCTACTCCGAAGATTATTATTATTATTATTATTATTATTATTATTATTATTATTATTATTATTATTATTATTACTACTACTATTACTATTATTATTATTATTATTATTATTATTATTATTATTATTATTATTATTATTATTATTATTATTATTTGTTTTTATCTTGCAAACTATGCAACCAGTTTTACAAATGCAATAGAAAGTAAGAATATTTCTTATCAAACTAACTGCAAATTAGCACTGAGTCTCGGCGAACAAACATCTGGTATATAGGAGTCAGATAAGCAATAGACATGAATGCAACAAAGGATGTGTAGATTAGAAATGGGTCTCCTCTTATTGGGTTCCCTCTTATTGTAGGCTACTTTTTGGAATATTAAATCTAATCGTGCCCATTTGCATGATATAGGAAGCTTCACTGGACTGTACTTTCAGCCAATTTTGGATCAGCAATAGTATCCTTACGCAACTTTTTCTTTGATATCACGAATGCCTTCAGATTGCTCCACGAAGTGTATGCAGGGCGTATCTTATCAATCTACTAGGCTACTTATTGCAGTCCATGGATGTTTTAAATCATAAAATATTTTATACTTATAGTCTCGAAGCCAACTGTTTCTATCACAAGTCAGATAATTGATGGAGGACCCATCAACATTATGTGCAGTATATCATTCAACCCTCCACCCCATCTCGCTTCCCCAAAAAGGCATACGTGACCCACCCTTGCGGGGCGCTACGGAAATTATTACTGGGCGGGTATGACGTCATGCGGTGTAGACTCTTGACTAAAGTGCTAGCGTGATCAATTACTGATGAAACCTGTCTTAAAACGCTAATAACGTTTGTTTTAAACTGAATTAAAACCTGAAAATAGTTGCGCTGACCTTATAATTTGGGTAAGAATCGATTGCAATTTTTTTTTAAACCGACGCTGTTTCATTTCCGAGCCTATTCTGCAGGGGAGAGTCAAAAGCGTACAAACAAATAAACAAACATATGGAAAGTGTTTCGGAATTATAATATAGATTATACTACCTAGTGAAGGAAAGGTCCGAAAGGATGAGTATATAATGTTGCAAATGTGTATATATATATATACAGTCCTGTTTCCATTATAGGACCTTTAATGCTGCGCGACAACGTCACTAATCCCGTGTTAATGCTGCGCGACAACGTCACTAATCCCGTGTAAAAGAGTAAAGAATCCTTAGTAAAAGACGCGTATTTCTCCCGCTAATCTATTCCTTTAGCGGTGATTAGCGTATCATTAGCGAAGTCGAGGCTCCACCCACAAATCATTAGCTGGATCGCTAATGACAGCGGAGGCTCGGCCAGAGGTTTAATGGCACTTATAGAGAAGCAGGTTACCAGCAGCCTACTTCAGTGTATATTCTTCGGTACTGTAGGACTACATGTAGCTTATGAACTGAATCAGTCGCTAAGTGTATCCATTGACTTGCCGATAATATGCTGTCAATGAGACCTGCATAATTATAGTTATTATAGTTAACTAATAATGTAATGCACATTACAAACTGCCTACTTACAGACTGTTGAGTTGAAATGCAAACGTGAATTTAGTAATGAGGGTGACAGACGCATACGAGTGCTTCTAAAAGGAATATAGCACACGAACTAGTGTGCTGTGCAGTTGCTGTATAGTTCTGCCAGCACTGCAGTGCTTCTTTAGACCTGCAATCCATTCTATATTGTTCACTCCAGCTATTCCCAACCCCTTTCAGAGCCTGTTACCATCACCAAAATCACCGATGGCACCTCGTTTCCATGGAGTACTCAGTCAAAACGACCAGATTATAATTAAATAATTAATTGGTCGGAGTAGTAGTAGCAGTTGTGGTAGTATAGTAATAGTAGTAGTATAGTAGAGGGGCTGTAGTACTTGTGGTGTGTAGTACACTGTTAGCCGAATCCGTGTTGAGCTGGTCGAAATCTCCACCCTCCCGTGTTTTGAGCCCCACCCATGGGTGTTTACCGGGTCTCCAGTGGAGATTTCAACCAACCCTGTGATGCGCTCTGATAAACCTGATAAAACGTGGTATTTTACAAGCACATATCCAACAAAACGTATTAATAATTTAGAATAGTTTCCTGAAATAAATTGACCTACACACACCTAAACACATACCTAAACACATCCC
The DNA here is from genome assembly GCA_949752735.1 of Lumbricus terrestris. Taxonomy (NCBI): domain Eukaryota; kingdom Metazoa; phylum Annelida; class Clitellata; order Crassiclitellata; family Lumbricidae; genus Lumbricus; species Lumbricus terrestris. The sequence goes on along the minus strand of OX457051.1, from coordinate 14,017,308 downwards.
GACATATACATACATACATACATACATACATACATACATACATACATACATACATACATACATACATACATACATACATGCATACATACATACATACATACATACATACATACATACATACATACATACATTATACATACATACATACATAAATACAAACATACATACATACATACATGCAATACATACATACATGCATACATACATACATACATACATACATACATACATACATACATACATACATACATACATACATACATACATACATACATACATACATACATACATACATACATACAAGGGCGGATACAGAAATTTTCGAGGGGGGCCAAAGTCCTACGGAACCACTCATGGGGGGCCACGTCTACTTTTCGAGCAAAATAGCTGGTCAAAAATAGAGAAATTTCTAAATGGGGGCCATTGCCGGATTGGCCCCCCCTGGATCCGCCCCTGCATACATACATACATACATACATACATACATACATACATACATACATACATACATACATACAAACATACATACATACATACAAACATACATACATACATACATACATGTGTATTTTGTACTTCTCCGTCGCCGTGTCCGTGTTCTTCTCCGTCTTCGTCTCCGTGGCCGCGTCCGTGTCCTTCTCCGTCTCTGTCTCGGTCTCCGTGCCCTCCGTGTCCGTGTCCTTCTCCGTCTCTGTCTCCGTCTCCGTGTTCTTCTCGGTCTCCGTGTCCGTGCCCTTATCCATGTCCGAGTCCTCGGCGTCTGTGTCCTTCTCCGTGTCCGTGTCCTTCTCCGTCTCCGTGTCCGTGTCTTTGGCGTCCGTGTCCTTCTCCGTGTCCGTGTTCTTCTACGTCTCCGTCTCCGTGTCCTTCTCGGTCCCCGTGTTCGCGTCCGTGTCCTTCTCCGTCTCCGTGTCCGTGTCCCTCTCCGTGTCCGTGTCCTTCTCCGTGTCCTTCTCCGTCTTTGTCTTCCTCTCCGTCTCCGCGTCCGTGTTCTTCTTCGTGTCCGTGTTTGTGTCCGTGTCCTTCTCGGTGTACGTGTCTTTCTCCGTCTTTGTCTTCGTGTCCGTCTCCGCGTCCGAGTTCTTCTCCGCGTCCTACTCCGTGTCCGTGTCCGCGTCCGCGTCCGTGTCCTTCTCCAGGTCCGTGTCCGTGTCCGCGTCCGTGTCCGCGTCCGTGTCCGCGTCCGTGTCCGTGTCCTTCTCCGTCTCTGTGTCCGTGTTCTTCTCCGTGTCCTAGTCCGTGTCCGCGTCCGTGTTCTTCTCCATGTCCGTGTCCTGTCCGCGTCCGTGTCCGTATCCTTCTCCGTGTCCGCGTCCGTCTCCTTCTCCGAGTCAGTGTCCTTCGCCGTCTCTGTCTTCGTCCGTGTCCGTGTCCTTCGTCCGTGTCCGTGCCCTTCTTTATGTCCGTGTCCGTGTCATTCTCCGTGTCCTAGTCCGTGTCCGCGTCCGTGTCCTTCTCCATGTCCGTGTCCGTGTCCTACTCCGTGTCCGTGTCCTTGTCCATGTCCTTCTCCATGTCCATATCCGCGTCCGTGTTCTTCTCCGTGTCCGTGTCCGCGTCCGTGTCCTTCACCATGTCCGTGTCCGTGTCCTTCTCCGTGTCCGTGTCCTTCTCCGTGTTCTTGTCCATGTCCTTGTCCGTGTCCTTCTCCATGTCCATGTCCTTCTCCGTCTCTGTCTTCGTCCGTGTCCGTGTCCTTCTCCGTTTCCGCGTCCGTGTCCGCGTCCGTGTCCTTCTCCGTGTCCGTGTCCTTCTTTATGTCTGTGTCCGTGTTATTCTCCATGTCCGTGTCCGTGTCCTTCTCCGTGTCCGTGTCCTTCTCCGTGTCCGTGTCCTTCTCCGTGTCCGTGTCCTTCTCCGTGTCCGTGTCCTTCTTTATGTCCGTGTCCGCGTCCGTGTCCTTCTCCATGTCCGTGTCCGTCTCCGTCTCTGTCTTCGTCCGTGTCCGTGTCTTTCTCCGTTTCCGCGTCCGTGTTCTTCTCCGTGTCCTTGTCCGTGTCCTTGTCCGTGTCCTTCTCCGTGTCCGTGTCCTTCTCCGTGTCCGTGCCCTTCTCCGTGTCCCGGTCAACAACATACGCACACAGATAAGAAAACATACACTCACAATTACAGAACCTACACAAACACGCACATACACATACACAAGACAAGTAACATGAGCACGCAAACATGCACACACCTTTTCGCACCCCTGCTCCCACACACACACACACACACACACACACACACACACACACACACACACACACACACACACACACACACACACACACACACACACACACACACACACACACACACACACACACCTTTGTATACATGTAGGTTGTTTACGGTACAAATAGCGTCGTTATAAATTACAGACACGGCATGGATTCAATGTCTTTGAGCGGAGGCTGACTCATTGTCATTGATTCTTAATGGCACACACACCCTCTGTTGCAGTGGGCTCACCGCACAGCACTTTAATTAGGTGGATCTCTTGCTCGAACCACAGGGTTATCGCCCAGAACTCAGATCCCCTATAGAAGCGAAATGAACGCTTCGCCGACTGCCATGATCATTAATTAAGATCCTACGGCTCCGATATTAAGGCTGTGTCTAATCTTATTTCACGGCAGACTCCGTGTCATCTTAGTCGTCAGTGCTCACTGTTTAGGCCTAAACATTAAGCACACAGGCCTACACGTATAAAGCGACGAAAATTTCTGAGTCCGTATATTAAAAGATACTGCCTAGATTAGGGTGACCATTTTCTGGCCATGAAAAACCAGGACACTTTTTGAAAGAAGGACACGGACACGGAGAAGGACACGGACGCGGACACGGACGCGGACACTGAGAAGAACACGGACACGGACGAAGACAGAGACGGAGAAGGACACGGACACGGAGAAGGACACGGACAAGGACAGGGACAAAGACACGGAGAAGGACACGGACACAGAGACGGAGAAGGACACGGAGAAGGACACGGACAAGAAGGACACGGAGAAGAATACGGACGCGGAGACGGAGACGAAGACAAAGACGGAGACGAACACGGAGAATGACAGGGACACGGAGAAGGACACGGACACCGAGAAGGACACGGACACAAACACGGACACGGACACGAAGAAGGCAGTGCCGGCGCTAGGGTACCTGAGGCCCCCCCAAAAAATAAACTTGGGGCCCCCCATACATTGAGCTGTCATCTCCGCAAAAATTTTCATAATATAAGTGCCGAAAGACTTCAATAAATGTCCCATCCCAATTGTTAAATTTTTAGGAATTTCCATGATGTAATGGTAGAAATTTTAAGCTGTCATCTTTACAAAAATAGCTCTTTTTCATTGCTGTTAGCCTGTTAGTCGTGGTTTAGGACTTCAGAGTGCCCCTCTCCATTGTTTAAATTTAACCGATTTGCCAACTGTCATTTATTGGCTGTCATCTGAACAAAATTGATCATTATTTATGGGCAGTGGATTATACTTATGAAATATTTCTGAAATATTGGGGATATAAGGATTCCGTCCCAACCACAAATTGTGGGGCCGTGTCCATGTCCACCCCTACCCAAATTCTCGATCCTCTTTGGTTGAAGGACAATGCTCTATTGGTTTGCGTAATATTATTTTGTATGCTTTGCGTTAAAACATAATTTGGCGCGTGGTTTCAGGATTGAACAGTTATGAAAGGTATAATTACCAGCTACATTTGAGGCCACTTGCAAACTTGAGATCAGACACATACCAAGGACATCTGGGACCCTACACAGGCTTTAATGTTTGGGTCTCACGCAGGTTTTATTTTGAGGCCTCATCCAATTAGCAATTAGAATAAGTTAAAATTTTTAAGACCGGATCTGCACAGTCACAAATAGGCATAATGACCAGCTAAATTTGGGGGCCCCTTTCAAACTCTAATGGTTATATACTTATGCCAAAAACCAGTATGATATTTGCATTAGGTCTGCTATGGCAGTGCCATATATATATTTAGTTGATGCATGCACCAGACCGGATCTTTACAGTCACGAATAGGCACAATGACCAGCTAAATTTGGGGGCCCCTTTCAGAATCGGCCCCCCCCAATTGGGGGGTACGGGGGGTGCTAGCGCTGGCACTGGAAGAAGGACACGGACGCGGACATGGACACGGAGAAGAACACGGACGCGGAGACCGAGACGAAGACAAAGATGGAGAAGGACACGGAGAAGGACACGGACACGGAGAAGGACACGGACACGGACATAAAGAAGGACACGGACACGGAGAAGGACACGGACACGGACAAGGACACGGAAAAGAACACGGACGCGGAAACGGAGAAGGACACGGACACGGACGAAGACAGAGACGGCGAGGACACGGACACGAAGAAGGACACAGACGCGGACACGGACAAGAAGGACACTTAGAAGAACACGGACGACGCGGAGAGGGAGACGAAGACAGAGACGGAGAAGGACACGGAGACGGAGAAGGACACGGAGAAGGACATGGACACAGAGACGGAGAAGGACACGGACACGGACGCTGACACGGACATGGAGAAGGACATGGACGCGGACACGGACACAAACTAGGACACGGAGAAGAACACGGACGCGGACACGGACACGGATAAGAAGGACACGGAGAAGAACTCGGACGCGGAGAGGGAGACGAAGACAGAGACGGAGAAGGACACGGACACCGAGAAGGACACGGACACAAACACGGACACGGACACGGAGAAGAACACGGACGCGGAGACGGAGACGAAGACAGAGACGGAGAAGGACACGAAGAAGGACACGGACACGGAGAAGGACACGGACACGGACATGGAGAAGGACGCGGACACGGACACGGACTAGGACACGGAGAATGACACGCACACGGACACGGAGACGGAGACGAAGACGGAGACGGAGAAGGACACGGACACGGAGAAGGACACGGACGCCGAGGACACGGACACGGAGACGGAGAAGGACACGGACACGGAGAAGGACACGGACGCGGACACAGACATGGATAAGGACACGGACACGGAGACCGAGAAGGACACGGACACGGAGACAGAGACAGAGACGGAGAAGGACACGGACGGCACGGAGACGGAGACAGAGACGGAGAAGGACACGGAGGACACGGACACGGACACGGCGACGGAGAAGGACACATGTATGACATTGTATGTATGTATGTATGTATGTATGTATGTATGTATGTATGCATGTATGTATGTATGTATGTATGTATGCATGTATGTATGTATGTATGTATGTATGTATGAATGTATGCATGTATGTATGTATGTATATATGTATGCATGTATGTATGTATGTATGTATGTATGTATGCATGTATGTATGTATGTATGTATGTATGGATGTATGCATATATGTATGTATGTATGCATGCATGCATGCATGCATGCATGCATGCATGTATGTATGTATGTATGTATGTATGTGTGTGTGTGTGTGTGTGTATGTATTAGGGTGCAGTGAAAAATTTTTTCCCCGAATTTCAACAAGTAAGAGCGAGAGAAAGTTGTCAATATATATCAGAAGTAATCTGTAAAATTAATGCAGCGATTGTTATAGATCTTTTACCTCCCCAACGACTTTGTAGGTAGGGTGGGTCGTAACGAGTAACTCGTGTATTTGAAATTTTTACCATCTTTGCAGTGTTATATTGTTGACTAAATGTAGGCTGGCAAAAATTTCCTTCTGCATTTTATGTTACCATGTTGTTTGTAGATTTAAGAAATATTTTGAAAAAGCCTTGTGGAATTAATAATGGACCGTTTGGACACACCAGAGTTGAACAAAATCACCAAGAAAATGGCAAAGCAATAACACAAGACATTTAAAATTGAAAAAAACCCCATTATGTTGTAGACTGTAGAGTGTAGACGTTACACACAGTCGCACACTCACGATCTCACAGTCGCACATGACTGACTAATAGTGACTATTGAGTAATTGACATATCAAAATGTTCCCTATTACCCAATACTCAATATAGGCCAATATCCCATTACCCAACACAATACTCCGATTTCGTGTTGAATACTGGCATAATAGATCTAGCCTCCAGTCGCGCTCTTATGAAACCATCTCTCGATGTATTACCGCATACAGCTGACGATGCCTCTGTTACCAACTTTAAAAATGATGTAATTGACAAATCCAATATGGCCGCCGCCGGCCATATTGGAAAATTCATCTTCTTTATTTCTTGCAGTATATGCACGTGTAATACCTCTAATGGCACTGATTCAGGAGGGCCCTCACTGTATGTGGCCTCTGATCCCACTTGTAGGAGGGACTGCATCAATTCCGAACGTGTATGTGATATAGTTGTCTAATCTCATCTGTTCAAACTTTTCACATGTTGTAATTGACCTTGGCTCTGTCCATGCACGTAACAAGTACTTCTCTACTAATGCTGCATCTTGCTCTGTCTGTCTAAAGTTTGTCAGATACTGCAGTGTACTGGGTTGCAGGCAATAGCTGCGTGTCTGGATCCCACCTTGGATTTTATTTTATCAGAGATGTTATACAGCGGTTTTGGTTTCTCGAGCTCGGCATATAGATGGGACTGCTTTTTTGCGCATTTTCAACGATCGATTGTAACAGAGATGCTAATCGTGCTGGGATTGGTGGATAAGTGGGTCACCAGGTCACGGTGTCAAGGACATTGTCAAAGTGTGACAATTGACGTTGGGGTTGCTTCGCTGCTGCAGATTTCTACGTCATATTTTGTGATGGGAAGACAAAAACTCATCCTGCAAAAACGTACGAAGTCCATTGTCTCCTCGAGTGCTGGATAATCTTGACTTGGTAGCTTCACTCTTTTTCCTTGTACTGACAGTGCATTAATCGGACTTATCCACGCTGATTGTTCGGCTGCTGTCTTGGTTTGTCTGTAGTGCCTCTCCAGGTGTCCTGCATGTCCACTAGATCCTCGTGGGTCCCTTTGTATAATCTACACTGCCAATACGGGTTCCATGCTGACAGCTATGGCTGTCCATCTCCAATCTTATGCTGTTGACCTGCAGGACTACGTCTAAGGTGGGATCCAGACACGCAGCTATTGCCTGCAACCCAGTACACTGCAGTATCTAACAAACTTTAGACAGACAGACACGCTGTTAGAGCAAGATGCAGCATTAGTAGATAAATACTTGTTACGTGTCTGGGCAGAGCCAAGGTCAATTACAACCTGTGAAACGTTCGAACAGATGAGATTAGACAACTATATCACATACACGTTCGGAATTGATGCACTCCCTCCTACAAGCAGTGGGATCAGAAGCCACATACAGCGAGGGCAATCCTGGTGACCTTGACCTCTATAACCTTAAGATGACTCCTAATGACAAAAACATTATCAGAAATGAATTCTACATACTCGAATCAGTAACATTAGAGGTATTACACGTGCATAAGCTGTAATAAATGAAAAATATGAAACTCAGTGTCCTTGACCTTGACCTCTATAGCCTTAAGATGACCTCTGATGACAATTACAATATCAGAAACAAATTTTACCTTCAAAAATTGGTACAATTAGAGGTATTACACGTGCATAAGCTGAAAGAAATGGAAAATGAAAGAAAAAGATGAAAAAATGACCTTGACCATGACCTTGTGACCTCAAGGTGACCCATGATAGCAAAAACAATATCAGAAATGAATTCTACGTACCTGAATCAGTGCCATTAGAGATATTACACGTGCATATACTGGTAAACATAGACTATTATTATTTTTAGATTGAAATAATCTACGTGAATTATTCGTTACGACTCCCCCTACCTACAAAGTCGTTGGGGAGGTGAAAGATCTATTATAATCGCTGCAAAAATGGTTGCACATTACTTCTAATATATAGTGTCAACTTTCCCTCGCTCTTACCTGTTGAAATAAACCAAAAAATATAATGACCATTACATTCACTGCACCCTAGTATGTATGTATGTATGTATGTATGTATGTATGTATGTATGTATGTATGTATGTATGTATGTATGTATGTATGTATGTATGTATGTATGTATGTATGTATTTGTCGGAATGTGTTTAGGTATGTGTTTAGGTGTGTGTAGGTCAATTTATTTCAGGTAACTATTCTAAATTAATACGCAAGTGGTAGAAAGCAGGCAAATTAGTCCGAGGTTGTTAGTAAGCGTGCTGCAAGCAGGAGCCCATTCCATGTGGACGGGTCAACAACCGAGAAGGCTCGATGCTGTCTGGTAGAAAAGCGGGTTCGATTAATCAGCAGCTCCCCATTGGCCAAAGAGCGTAAAGCTCGATGGGATGCTATGTCCGGAGGTCCATGTCAGTCTGCTTGTCTGTCTCTCTACATGTACGTCTGCGTCTGTGAGGTCCCAAGTTATGCGCAGCAGATGTTTCAACTGCCGTGAGCCGCCTGGTCAGACGCCACCGTCACATGTGGCGTGTCAGAACATACATACATACGTTACATACAATACATGCATACATACATACTGTACATACATACATACATACATACATACATACATACATACATACATACATACATACATACATACATACATACATACATACATACATACATACATACATACATACATACATACATACATACATACATACATACATACATACATACATACATACATACATACATACATACATACATACATACATACATACATACATACATACATACATACATACATACATACATACATGTCTTCGAATCAGTCATCATCGTCTTCCCCTCACCCTAGTGTGTTAGGGGTATCGTGGTAATCGCCCCATGACGCTTGGCGTCTGGAAATCATTCGTGATTGGTAATTAATGCTTTCATGGGTGCTAGGACAAAATGTCCCCGGACAAAATGTCCCGGACAAAATGTCCCGGACAAAATGTCCCTGGACAAAAAGTCCCCGGACAAAAAGTCCCCGGATAAAATGTCCCCGGATAAAATGTCCCCGGACAAAAAGTCCCCGGACAAAAAGTCCCCGGACAAAAAGTCCCCGGACAAAATGTCCCCGGACAAAAAGTCCCCGGACAAAAAGTCTCCGGACAAAAAGTCCCCGGACAAAATGTCCCGGACAAAATGTCCCGGACAAAATGTCCCGGACAAAATGTCCCGGACAAAATGTCCCGGACAAAATGTCCCGGACAAAATGTCCCGGACAAAATGTCCCGGACAAAATGTCCCGGACAAAATGTCCCGGACAAAATGTCCTGGACAAAAAGTCCTTGACAGAAAGTCGTAGGGCAAAAGTGATGTCACTACACTACGTCGCATAAGGTTTTTGTTTATTATTGAGAATATGAAATGCACGGGCACAAACCGTCTCCCCCCAATCAAGGACAAGAGACCCGCCTTCATAAAAGGAATTTAAATTTGAGCAATTTAAATTTGCGCAATTTAAATTGGAGCAAGTTAAATTGGGTCTAAGATTGATGGAAAATTAAGGTTAGGGTTAGTTTTAGGGCTAGGGTTGGTATTAAAATTTACATAGGGTTAGTTTTAGGGTTAGGGTTAGTATTGAGGCTATGTTTAGCATTTAGTATAATTATGGAGAAGGTTAGGCTTAGAAATTTAGACCTTTTTAAATTTTAATACTAACCCTAACCCTAAAACTAACCCTAACCTTAATTTTCCACAGTGGCGTAGCCAGCTATTTTTTCATGGGGGGCAGTGGGGTGGCAGCCTAAAATGATGGGGTGGCTACCGTTGGCAATTAAAGCGTGCATCGGCATTGGTATATTGCCATAGACTATGTATTTTTAGATTTTATAGTGGCCTGTCTCACTTTCCCATCACCCACTCTATAAGAAGTTGTACAGGAAGTTGTATAAAAAATAAAATAAGTCAGAAATTATATAACATTGTTTAATTCTTTATCACTCGTAAGAGTAAAAAGTAAAACAAACGCAGGGATTGGGGGGGCAGCTGGGGGGGCAGCCCTTTCATTTGGGGGGGCGGCTGCCCCCCCCTTGCCCCCCCGTAGTTACGCCACTGATTTTCCATCAATCTTAGGCCCAATTTAACTTGCTCCAATTTAAATTGCGCAAATTTAAATTGCTCAAATTTAAATTCCTTTTATGAAGGCGGGTCTCTTGTCCTTGATTGGGGGAGACGGTTTGTGTCCGTGCATTTCATATTCTCAATTCTAATCTTAGCCAGCACCTTACTGTTCTTGCAACCTAATCTCGGCGAGATCCTGCCTCTTAGATTAACTTAGAATTATTGTGAAATCCCCAAGGGATCTGTTTAACTCGAATAAGTAATTAATTAACTTAGAATTATTGTGAAATCCCAATGTGATCTGCTTAGTCTGCTGTGAAACCTCAAATGGTCTCTGTTGTGATTAACTGCTTTAAATGTCGTCAAGTTTATTGTGAACTGCTTTAAATGTCGTAAATTTTATCGTGATTAATCGCTTAATTAAGGTTTTTTGTCGAGTTTTAATTAAACATCATTTTGAATGGATCTTGGCGACGATTTCTGCGATTTCTACCATTTTTAAACAACTTTATGTGACTTGGATTGTAATGGAATTGCCGTTTAATTGCCGTTTGATTTCCGAAACACAACTGTAGAAATAATACTAGTTTTCCTATGTTAACCCCGTCATCACTTATGTAAATGTAGGTTAGGTCTAATTTTGTTGCTTAGATGTGCCACATTACATGCAAAAGGATGTAGCCTAACATAATTATGAACTCCATATATTAGGCCTTGTGTATATAAGTGTATTCATTCGTTCATTTCAGACATTTTTATGGCGCCTCTTCAAGCGTTTCTATTCAGAAGCGCTCCCGACCCAACCACTGCTAAAGAGAACAGTCTTGCAACATTGTAGTGTGGTGCAGTGTGAGAATTGTGGAAAAATAACTGGGGGGTTGGACCATTATCCATTTGGAATTGGGGGTTAAAAATAGACTTTACTATGGGGCTCTATAAGAAAGACTGGGGGGTTGAAACCCCCCAACCCCCCCCGGCAATTCTCACCCTGGTGTGGTGTAGTTAATGTTTAAGGGCCTCAAGCCTTTCGAGTATCCAGGGGCCTAGGGTTGTCATGCTACTGCCTAGTTAGGCTACGTCCTAGGGTTGTCATGCTACTGCATAATAAAATAATTTCTCGACGGATCGATTGTCTCACCAAAAAAAACTTATAACAAGGATAATTTATAAACTATCAAAATAATGAGCGATCCGGATACACACCTTCAAGGCTGCCTATATGTAGGACCAAAAAAGATACTATAAAAAATAGCTGAACGCCTTGGGAAATTTGTACATTTCTGACGCAAGAATCGGAATTCTTCTAAAAGAGTGAACCAAATGCAGCTTGCAATTGGTTGATTTGCTAAGAATGTTCTGTTATATTCATAATGACTCGTTTTCATGCATTTAGAGAAGGTGGTTCTCTGACAAAAGTACTCTTTTTCTCAATGTAGGTGTGCCTACTGCTAGGCGCCCATGGATGCGCTGGGTTTAGGTAGTGTAGGGACATTACTTTGTCCGGGACATTTTGTCCGGGACATTTTGTCCGGGACATTTTGTCCGGGACATTTTGTCCGGGACATTTTGTCCGGGACATTTTGTCCGGGACATTTTGTCCGGGACATTTTGTCCGGGGACATTTTGTCCGGGACATTTTGTCCGGGACATTTTGTCCGGGGACTTTTTGTCCGGGGACTTTTTGTCCGGGGACTTTTTGTCCGGGGACTTTTTGTCCGGGGACATTTTGTCCGGGGACATTTTGTCCGGGGACTTTTTGTCCGGGGACATTTTGTCCGGGGACTTTTTGTCCGGGGACTTTTTGTCCGGGGACATTTTGTCCAGGGACATTTTGTCCGGGACATTTTGTCCGCGACATTTTGTCCGGGGACATTTTGTCCGTCCACGGCTTTGATGCGGTTTCCACGTTTGGGTCTTATCTCTGTGGGTGAATTTCACTTCTCCCGCTTATTGCCTCATTACCCTTCCATCTGTTTTCAAATTTGTTTCCTCAACTCTCGTAGGCCACGTGCCTCCCATGACTCTATTTGTAACCATACCAGGGTGAGAATTGTCACCTCTGTATAGGGCTATCCGTCGTTTTAGCTCACACTTGCTGTGTGCATTGCACCGTTTTAAATTTGAAAACAGATGGAATAAAACAGATTTCTTATATATAAATATATTATACATATATACGATTTATTCAACACACGCGTTTCGGGGACATGGCTTCTTCTGAATGAATGTTTATGTTACAAACAGATAATAAGTTCATTAGGCGTGGGGTGCGAGCCCGATGGTCATGACTATGTACATAATTATGCTATATATCATGTAGGCCTACATACCCACGAGTGTAGGACATTTCCCGCCTGGACAAACCCCCGAACAAACCCCCCGGACAATTCTACCCCTGATTTAGCCTAGGACATTAACCCCACCTGCTCTGTCTCTGTCACTGTCTCTGTCTCTGTCTCTGTCGCTGTCGGCTTTGAGTCTTTGATCACCAGACGACTATTAATGACAAGTCCACCTTTAATCGTGCTAATTTTGTACGTCTTTATTATATACAGCAGTCTTTTAGGCCTACTAGTATCGTAGCTCAATTTATTTGTAATCACTATTTACTAGGTTAGGTTCACTTTGAAAAGAATCATACAACATATTTTCAGCCTGATTTGCGTGATTCAAACTTGTCAGAAATCTTATTTAAAAAAATTGTGGTCTGATTTCCAGGGGGGTCACACGACCCCTTGACCTATGCTGTGGGCGCTCATGACCATTATTATTATTATTTCTATAGCGCCCATCAAGCTATCTATTCCGGACTAATCAGAGGTGCTCCCGACTACAGCGCGGACACTGCATAGGAGTTTCACGTCAAAGCGCCAGAGCAATTGCAAGTGAAGGACTTGCTCAAGGTCTTTACGCGGCGGCTTGAGGTACATTCAGACCTGAAGCTCTCCCGACTCAAGAGCACCGAAACGTGGTCATTAGTTAATTCATTTGATGATTGTGAATGAACCGACCGACAAGTGTTTAAAATGAGGAAATGCTGAGACAGTTCGAATATTTAGGGTTCCTCAGTAGGGAACATTAATATTTTATTGAAAATTTGCAGCTAGCAAAACTACTCACGTACATGCATGACCGCTTACTGCATGATATTGGCAGTTAGCACGACTGGATGGATTTATATAGACCTACATACATACATACATGCATACATGCATACATGCATACATACATACATACATACATACAGACATACATACATACATACTGTAACATACATACATACATACATACATACATACATACATACATACATACATACATACACGCATACATACATGTACATACATACATACATACCTGCATTCATGCATACACACACATACATACATACATGCATACATACATACAGGCATACATACATACATACATGCACACACATACATACATACATACATACATACATATATACATACATACATACATGCATACATACATACATATATACATACATACATACATACATACATACATACTTTCAATTGAGTTAATTAAGTGCATGTACATTAATATCTTTGCCGGTCTTCCACTCTTCTTATACATGCACGTGTGCATTGCACATGTACATGTATGCAAGGCATGGTCATGTGTGCATGTGCATGCACATGTACAGTAAGCCTACATATACCTCAGATGCCGAGTGCGGCGTAATGGGAGGGGCCTCAGACGCTAATGATAACTTTAATCCCTAACGACTCGTCCCTTGTGGCATGTTAGCCCCGCGCATGTCATTAGCGATCAGCGATTTCTGCGCGAATAGCGGGAGAATAGCGGGAGATTTTTGTCGAAATTACTCGTTATTATCCAGAAATTTGGGCGAGATTTTTCACATCATTTTCGAGGGAATCCCGCGAAAAAGGGATTTATAACGGGAACGGTACTGTATATATACCCTATATATATACCCTATATAGGCCTATATATATATATATATATATATATATATCAAGTCCAGTCACGTGTGCATAAGAGCATATATTTAATGGCATACAAAATGAACAAATATATATTCATATATCTATATTATAGTGCTGGGCAAAGGGCAACAAAGCTGCAGTCAGCTGTTGATGAGTCCAGCAGGTTGGGGTGGGGGCTGTTTATTCCAGAACAAATGTCCTTGAACAACCTCTAGTGCTTCTGGTAGGCCAGGTGTGACTGATGCAATAGAGCCAATGTTCTGGAATAAATGATATACTGGGAAAAACCCATTCCCCGCTGCGCCGCAGGGGTCCCCTCCCCACCCCTCCAAGAGCTCCTATAGGGGTACGGGTGGGGTAGGCATAGCCCTATAGGGTTAGGCTAGGTGGTTATGAGTCATAGAGGTTAGAATTCTTAGTCTATTTCAGGTGATGACGTCATTGAGGCTTGATTCCTCAGTCCTTTTGAGATCAAAAGGTCAGGTCAAAAGGTCAACTGAGGCTTAATTCCTCAAAAGGTCTTCTACTCAGTCATGCTTTGGAAAGTATACAGAAACAGTTTTAAAAGTAGTGCTTTAAGATATGATGCAAACGTTTTCGATCTATTTTGAGTGATCATTTCAGATCATACATGAAAGATAATTATGCGAGTCAGTGCCTGAACTAGATATTGTCACGGTAGCAGGTTCTAATTAATTTGTTGGCAATCTTAGAGTGAGCTGGCTTTTTTAATCAGAAGTTAATTTATTGTTCTGTAGTCTCGAAGCCTACTTTTTCTACTACCAACCAGATAACTGATAGAGGACCAGTCAACATTTTGTGCAGTGTATCATTCAATGGAACTGCAGATTCTTCGTTAATAATAACAGATGTCTCTGGGATAAAGATGGCAGAAAAACGTGAAGCTGGCACTTATCCTTCTACTTCAAATGATCTGCGAGTCATCAGTGTGGATTACAACACTACAGCTGATTCAAACATTAATCAGACTTATTCATGCCAAGTCAATTTGTATGATAACACCAAAACGATTTATTCTGAACAAATCGTAACCTCGGTGCAGTGGGGTAAGTCACTATAGCAACATTCATTACACTTATACCACTGTTAATGTAAGGCATACTTGTGACTGAATTCCCCACTTACACTTTCTCAAATACGATCCGTGACCTTGGTGTACTGTTGGACCAAGAGCTCACATTTGCTCCTCACATTCACCGACTTGCTCGAGACTGTTACTATCAACTGCGTCAGCTTCACACAATTGCTCGTTCACTAACATCTAGTGCTGTCACCACTCTAGTCCATTCCTTCATTACTTCCCGTCTTGACTATTGCTCGTCACTCTACTCTGGCCTCCCATCCAATCGAATAATGTGCCTAAACAGAGTCTTACGCTCTGCAGCACGTTTAATTGGACATATCCCTAAATCTGATCATGTGGTGTCCAGCTATATGCTGGAGACATTACACTGGCTTCCTACTCGGCAGCGCATTGAATTTAGGATCGCTGCCATAGTTAGGCAATGCCAGCTTGGAATTGCCCCGCACTACTTGCAAGAGCTGTGTTGCTCTACTAGTACCCAAGACCACCGCCCCCTACGTTCTGCACAGAAGGGATTGCTATTGGTCCCATTTGCACGAACTGCAACGATGCAGCATAGAGCCTTTTCTGTGATCGGCCCAGTTGTTTGGAATGGGCTCCCACAGAAGTTACGTCTACTTGCTGGGGTTATTACTGAAACATTTTTTAAATTAAACTCAAAACTGTCCTTTTTTGCCGTGCTAGAGTCGGGAGCGCTTCTGAGTAGGCCCCTTGAAGAAGCGCTATATAAATTCTTGAATGAATGAATGAATTAATGAATTAAGTACTTTTATAACTGTTTCAGGAGAAACTAATCATTAGTCACACTTTCTTGAAGCCTAGCTCACTTCCAATAGATAACAGACAGGATTTGTGTGTCATCCTATAAGTATCCTAAAAGATTAGCCTTAAATTCAGACGTGAATAAAATTGGAAACGCTTAAAGAAAGCCTATTCTGTGCAGATTATTCCAAATCCTATTGAAATACTTTTTTTATATCTGTTAATGTTAGTATGTGCTATTTTCAGGAATTTAAATGCATAGCGGTGCCGGGTTTCAGCTGCCTAGCATATACAGGCATCAATTATTGTCACCATGGCTGTATGAGAAAACCTCTATAGGCTCTGTGGTTCGCTCAGTCATACCACATCTAGGTGTTAAGTAGACTGGCAGTGGCAGGGGCTGGCAGGGAAGGGCAAAATACCATCTTTTATCTCAGCAACCTATTTCTGACAATAATAACAATGCTATAGGCCTACTTGGTATTTGTAGGGGCAATATCTCTTCAGGATAGAAAGATGTTTTAGGCCTATTATTTGTAATTAAAGAACTTAAGGTATTGACTGCCTGGTTTCAAATTAGCCCAATGTTGGTAATGTAAATTGAAACCTCCTTATGTTGAGTTGTGCAAACTGCACTCATGGTGTATCACGGATAACCGTCTTAATAAGAATTTGAAAGTGACCCAGGTTGTGGCCTCTGTAACCATTTGTTCCTGACATTTATACAGCATGTTGTTTTATAATTTCCATTTTGCAATGTAAAACTCGGATACACATTGCACAGCCTGATATGCATTGTAATGGCTAAATGTATGGTCAGTAAAGTACATGCTTGACAATAAAATTGATTAAGAATACATTGAATCCCATTAATCAAGTTTTTCTTCGTGGTTTATGCATTACAGTTCCTGCTCGAAATGTTCAAATCATGCCTGTTAGCAAGATGAGGTGCTCCAGTGGCAGCCAGTGTGGCATTAATCAAACTCTTAACTGTACAGCTGACGGAAATCCTTATCCGGTCCGATTTAAGTGGACAGGTTTTCTAAATGGAAGTCAATTCAGTGATGATACAAGTGGTCTGCTCAACTTAACAAGTGTTGGCAATTACACAGTACAGTGCACCGCTTTTAATACAATCCGATACATCACGTACAACAGCACATCTCAGTACTTTAAGACAGAAGGTTAGTTTCAATCACTTCGATTCGATTGAAAACCTGATTTAAATTCTGTCAGTGCTGGCGAATTTTAGTTAGATGTTTTGTCACATTTCTGAATCCGTTGCACTGTTTTATGCGGTGGTGAAGTGAAGTAAGCTTAGAGTTTCATGTCTCATAACAGAAGTTTAAAGAAACATTTACTGCTGTATTAGACCTATTAGCCTCCAGTGAATGAGTCACTTACGTTGTTGACATGTTGACCAGGGTGACCGCCCCCCATACCGCGTAGGGACCCTGAGCAAGTCCTTCACTAGTGATTGCTCATGTGCTTCGGCTGAAACTCCGATTCATTGTCCGCGCTGTAGTCGGGAGCGCCTTTGAGTAGGAATCTTGAAGGGGCGATATAGCAAGTGCTCATACATACATGTACATGCATGCATAAATACATACATGCATACAAACATACATACATACATATATTCATATTTGCATAGCTAGCCTACATACAAACATACATAAATATATTCATATTTGCATAACTAGCCTATATACAAACATACATGCACATACATTACATACATAGATACATAGATACATACATACATACATACATACATACATACATACATACATGCATGCATGCATGCATGCATGCATGCATGCATACATACATACATACATACATACATACATACATACATACATACATACATACATACATACATACATACACTGTGTCCGGATGAAAAGTAGTACACAACTAAAAGTGTCATAACCCGGTCAAAGCTTTTAGGATTTGTTTGAAATTTTTAATACAGCAACAGTGACCATATGTACACGAGATTCCAAAGTCGTTTGCAAATATTCGCGAGTTTGCCAAATTTATGAGCGTTTGCGATGGAGCACTGAAAAATTAAAGTTTCCAACATGGGCCCTCACATAAGAGAGTGAAGTTCGGCTACAGCTGGTGTTCAAAATGTCCTCCTCGTTGACGGACACACGACCGCAGACGTGGACGCCACTGTTTGATGGCCCGGTCGATGATCACGTGGTCAAATAGCTGCCACTCCTCAACCAGACGCGCCCTCAGGTGATCGACGTCACGAATACGGGAGCGGTAAACGCGCTCCTCCAGTACACTCCAGATTTGATAGTCAACTGGATTGAGATCTGGACTGTTGGGTGGCCACAGCTGCGGTGATATGAAGTCGGGTGTCTCCCGGGAGAGCAGAGCAATGGTCTCACGTGCTCGGTGCGCGGGGGCACTGTCTTGTTGGAATGTGAAGTAGCCGCCAGACACCTGCTTGATGACAGGAAGCAGATGCTGAGCAAACAACACATCACGATAGTACGCTCCATTCACCTTCACACCCGGCTCAACAAAGATCAAATCAGTGCACCCCAGGGTTGACACACCGACTGAGACCATAACTGACTTTGAGAAGTGTGAACGGGTTTTGAGGAGACGTTCAGCAGGCATGTGTTTCTTCCGCGTTCCAGCCGCCGCATAAACGCGATCATTCTGGAGGTTGACAGGAGGAGCGACGGTAAAAACCTTCTCGTCCGTAAACCATATGAATGGAACTGTGTGTTCCGGGTATTTCTTCAGCAGCTGCTTGGCGCGTACAAGACGAGTCAGTTTGTTTGATCTGGTTAGATCTTGCGCTCGCCTCTTCCTAAAACAAGCCAGCTTCAAGTCTTTGGCAACGATCTCGTGTACCGCGGTCTTCGAAATCCCAATATCCCTCGCAATCTGACGCACTGTTCTATGGGTTCCAGGTGCATTTTCTTGACTTAATGCCAGCTTTTCAACCAACTCGACGTTTTCAACAGTGCGTGTCGTGCGTTTTTGGCCACTGCCAGGTTTTCGCTTCACTGTGCCGGTTTCATCGATCTTCTTCAATAGCTTAATCAAAGACGACAGACACCAACCTTTATTCGAAAATTCTTTCAGCAACCTTCTCGCTCCATAACCATGTTCTTGCCGCAATACTTTAATTAAAATTTTATCTTCGTCTGTAAACGCCATTTTTGTTATTTCTTCAACCAAAACAAGTGACGTATTTCATCGACGACGACGTCACAGCGTCTGAGTAAGTAAGGGCCCATGTTGGAAACTTTAATTTTTCAGTGCTCCATCGCAAACGCTCATAAATTTGGCAAACTCGCGAATATTTGCAAACGACTTTGGAATCTCGTGTACATATGGTCACTGTTGCTGTATTAAAAATTTCAGACAAATCCTAAAAGTTTGGACCGGGTTATGACACTTTTAGTTGTGTACTACTTTTCATCCGGACACAGTGTACATATATACAGGGTGGCTCAAAAAAAAACGTACCACCGGGGAAAATGCGATATCTTCGCAGCCGATTGGGGTTTTTCTGCGAAAATTTCACAATTTGAAGGGGAATGAATATACAACAATCCCTGAAAGTTTCATTTGAAACTTTTCATGTTTGCAAAAGTTACAGCTGTTCAAACTTAAAATTTCGTTTTTTCAATTATCCGGAGAATCATGCTCCAATACAAGTGATTTCATTAGGATGTTTGGCAAATTACAACACACACACATTGATGATGATGTCATACGACCTCACTATGAGCTGTAAAGAAGCTGTTTATGAAGCAATCTGCTGGTATTTGGTGATATTTTATAGATTAAGGTCTCAATTGGTGAACCCAAACAATGAACGTCATGGGCAAAGTTTCTGCAAAAGATCAAATGGGAACTCGGACTTTGCATGAACAGAGACTGAGACATCGCGTGATCATAGCAAAATACCCAGTGAAAAGTGGAGCCTGAGCACATTGAAGACTATCTGCAAACGTGTTTATGTAACGAAGATCAGATGTCGGAAGAGAGGCAGGAAGTGGTCGCTTGATCTGACGGAAAAAGCGCGATTTTCACGAAATTCGCTTGGTAATCGAAAGGTCAAGTTTGCAAAGCAAATCGTGGTTTCGGCATCAGATATGCCGGCGTGTGTTGCGGCTGCAAGAAAAGACTGCAATTAATCCCATTCAGTAGGTTAGATGTCAAACTCATCATTGAACTCGCTTACCCAGACTCATTGAAGACCAGGTATGCTCTAACATCTGGTTTTATTATGCAGCAGGACAGTGCGCCTGCTTGCTCGCACGGCAAGGTTGATTATGATGGCGCTACCTTATTGACATCAACTGAAGTAAATGCATTGGCAAAGATGATTTACAAACTCGCCAGACCTTAACCCTCTTGTTTATCACGTCTGGGGAGCTATGCTGGAACGCTGCAAGACATTTAATCCCAAGTTGGAGAACATTGGCCAGCTGAAGCAAGTCTTGCTGCTAATGTGGGGTCAGTTGCCGCAGGACCCGACCAACAAGGCCATACTGAGCTTCACAAAAAGAATTTGAGCTTGTGTTAAGGCAGGGAGTGGACACTCTCATTATACCTTACAATAAACTGCAAAACGGAATGCTGAGGTCGTAGTGAAAAGTGATATCATTTGACTTGGAAATCTACAAGTGACGTCAATTTTCCGCGGATAATTGAAAAAACGAAATTTTAAGTTTGAACAGCTGTAACTTTTGCAAACATGAAAAGTTTCAAATGAAACTTTCAGGTATTGTTGGAAATTCATTCCCCTACAAATTGGAAAATTTTCGCAGAAAAAGTTCGATCGGCTGCGAAGATATCGCATTTTCCCCGGTGGTACGTTTTTTTTTGAGCCACCCTGTACATGCATACCTATACATATATACGGTATACGGACGATTGGTCACAGGACGATTGCCAAAGGACGATCGGTCATAGGACCTTTTGGTCTTATGGACGATTGATCACAGGGTCCAAAACAATTTGCAACATCAAAAATTATTCGAGTATAGTTATAAAATAGACCTACACTTATTGAAACATGAAGCAAGCACGCACTAAATCATTTAATTGAATGTAAATTCTTAAACTCAGAACGGCCATAGAACAGAAAGAGTTTTAAGGTGTCCACTACAAGATTGTCCACTACTTTGGATGTCCGCTATACAAGATTGTTCACTATTTGAATGATACGTAAGTCAAAGTCCATTTTTATGTGCTGCTCGGACAAATGCAATCAGTTACCGGTATAATTTCGGTTCTTTGAAGTCAGTGCATGCCTTCAAGTAATCATCTGAATAAGTTTTTTGACTGACAGTAATTATATTTGTCTAAAACAGTGGCGTAGCCAGGAATTTATAATGGTTTTTTCGGGGGGTTTATGGCCTGGCGGGATGCCCTTTCTGACACCAGCCCAACAGTATTACAGTAAATAAAAAGGGAATAAAGTAACAAATGGAATAAAGTAAGAAAAACATTTGTTACTACAAGCAACTATTTTGTTTTTTCTTATTTAAGTGGATAATAACCTTTAAAAAGCTTTTTCCTAGGCCAATGGCGGGTTTTAACCCCCGAAACCCCCTTGGCTACGCCACTGGCCTAAAAACGCTGATTGTCCCTAATTGATACACGTACCTGCAAGACTTAGTAATTACCTGAAGAAGTTACCGATTTTGCAAATGGTTTATTTGTTTAAAAAAATTAGATTCATATTGTTTATTTACGGCATAATGACGCTCGCCCTATGACCAATATGCCATATGGCCAATCATACATATGACCGATCAGCGTATATGACCAATCATCCTATGATCAATCGTCCTAGATCCCATACCTATACGTACACACACACACACACACACACACACACACACACACACACACACACACACACACACACACACACACACACACACACACACACACACACACATACCACTAAGCCTTTGAGTTTCGAGAGTTTTTATGTTTTCACTCCACCCTAATGCACATGCACATACATACATACATACATACATACATACATACATACATACATACATACATACATACATACATTCATACATACATACATACCCGGTACATGCATACATACATACATACATACATACATACATACATACATACATACATAGTTACATACATACATACATACATACATACATACATACATACATACATACATGCATGCATACATACATACATACATACATACATACATACATACATACATACATACATACATACATACATACATACATACATACATCATACATACATCATACATACATCATACATACATCATACATACATCATACATACATCATACATACATCATACATACATCATACATACATCATACATACATCATACATACATCATACATACATCATACATACATCATACATACATCATACATACATCATACATACATCATACATACATCATTCATACATACATCATACATACATCATACATACATCATACATACATCATACATACATCATACATACATCATACATACATCATACATACATCATACATACATCATACATACATCATACATACATCATACATACATCATACATACATCATACATACATCATACATACATCATACATACATCATACATACATCATACATACATCATACATACATACATACATACATACATACATACATACATACATACATACATACATACATACATACATACATACATACATACACACATACATAAATACATACATACATACATACATACATACATACATACATACATACATACATACATACATACATACCAAGCTTGATCTAGTTTCTCTTGCATCTGAATTTCCTGGCTTTGTCTTTGCAACCACGGTTCAAGACCTCGGTGTCCAACTTGACCAAGAACTCACTGTAGCTCCTCAACTTCACCGTCTTGCTCGAGACTGCTATTATCAGCTGCGCCAGCTTCGCACTGTCATCCGTTCTCCTACGTCTGCTGCTACTCTTACTTTAGTACATTCTTTCGTTACATCTCGCATCGACTATTGCTCTTCGCTCTACATTGGCCTCCCATCCAGCAGATTGACTTGTCTTGACCGGGTGTTGCGCTCTGCTGCGCGCCTAATTGGGCAAATCCCTAAATATGGTCATGTCTCAAACTACATGCTTGAGGTACTTCACTGGCTCCCTATTCGCCAGCGTATTGAGTTCAGGGTAGCTGCATTGGTATGGCGATGTTGTCAGGGCCTTGCCCCAACTTACCTCCGTGAGCTATGCAGCTTTACATTGGGTATCCAAGGACGTCGTCAGTTACGCTCTGCTGATAGGGGAGTCCTCTTAGTTCCTTTTGCTCGTACTACTACCATGAAGAATCGAGCCTTTTCTGTGGTTGGACCAGTGGTCTGGAATGACCTTCCTTTTGAGCTACGCCTACACCCTGGGACTCTGCCAGGATCCTTCCTTACTAAACTTAAAACTATTCTTTTTGTGCGCGCTGGAGTCAGGAGCGCCTCTGAGTAGTTTTTCTTGAAGGAGCGCTATATAAATGTCCGAATGAATGAATGAATGAATACATAATGTAAGCTAATTTCGTATAACCTTGAATGGTCAGTTTATTGTTGAGCGTACAGGCAGGCCAGCCAGGCGGCTGAATGGCGGGAAAGTTTGCAGCGGCGCGGCGTACGCCTGAGAGCAAGAGAGACAGGGACAGAGAGAGGGACAGAGCGGCTGAAGGAATGATGTACGCTTAGAGTGAGATAGACCTGGGTAGGAGTGCCAGTCGTGTGTGTATACTGTGTAAAGCGTGTAGAAAGAGTGTAGTGAGAGAGAGTTTGACAAGATGGCGAAGTTGTCTTAACGTTGAGATTGTGGTATCGTTTATGTTTCCTTGCGATTGATTGGATTTTTGAAGAACGGAAATACAAAGAAACTCGTTGTTGTGTAAACAAGTTAAAGAACTACTTATAACTAGCCATTAGCTACCGAAGTAAAGTTAAGTGATAAAATAGGCTCACACATACATACATACATACATAGTTACATACATACATACATGCATACATACATACATATAGTATACATTAGGGTGTGTCTAAAAATTAAAGTCTCGATTTAAACATCGACCAGGTTGGTTTTCTGTTCCATCTTGATAGTAATTATTAGCTGCCAAATTATGTGAAAATTTAAATTAATTTAGGACTTGCTCAAAGCTTTTTAAGATTTGTGACTTTGTCATCAATGTGATTCATTGTTATTTTCAGAGATCCAAACAATTTTAGACACTTGAATATTAGATATAAGTCATAATCAAAGGGAATACTGTCAGTTATATGTCATAATTTATTCCCTTTAGTGCTTTCGGGAATTTATCTCGATAGTACTCAACCATTCGCAGAAGAAATTGCTTCTCTTCCTCATTTCTGACCAGCGCTTCATTGACGGTCTGAATAAGAGCCACTCCTTTCTCTGCCAAATAATTCGTCACTCTTAGGGCAGATATGATGTCTTTTGCCTCATTGTATGATTGCTCTGACTCCCACTGTTGCAGATCTCGTTCAAGAAAAGAGTCATCCAATCCGAGGAACCTGACTATTTTGGAGGTTGAAGTGGAGAAGAAATCGGGCAGTGCTTTTGTAAGTGGATCATGTATCTTTGGAGGATCATCAGATCCCTGATTGCTCCGCTTGTTGTAGACCATGCACTGCTTCTCTTTGACGGTGACTGAATCATCAAAAAGGCTGGGGCCAACCAGGGTCTCTGATAGATACCAAAGGTGTCGCGAAAATGCAGTTGAGGCGACCTATGAGACTTACTTGTCTTGATAAGTGTGGATTGTCTTCAAGAATTGAAGATCGTTCCTTGGGGCCTCTTTAGGTGAGGTACATATGTGAACCAGTACTTCACATAAATTGCTGTCACAAAAAGTGACACTCGAACTAAATGATTCCACATCTTTTGAGAGTAGGATGTTCGTGATGCCCTCTCTGAGCTCTGACGTTGTTGACTGGGATATTGATCTCTGTAAAGCCACATCTTGATAGCATAGATCGCACGTGCCATCCAGCGTGCTTTATGAACTGCCTCTGGGTACCTGAACTTTATTCCTTTTGGCGGAATTCCTCCTAAGAAAATGACTGTCAGCTCAAGTAGCCTTTGTAGTCATCTCTGTAATAATCAGTAGGCCTACTCAGTTGCTGCAATGCGAAGCTGATGACATTAGTACTGCATCTTTATCTTCCATTGCTGTGCGATACTTGGTCTGATCGATTTGTGGCCAGAAGTCTCGGAAATGAACAAAGAGTTCCAATTTTGGAGACCTTGCAGAATCATGCAGTGAAAACACCTTTTCCAGAACAATTTCAGACATAAATGATGTCGGCAGGCAAGGTTCAATAGGTTCTGATGCATACGCCGCCCTTGCAACCGGTGTTACTCGCTGTTGTATCGAAACACATGGCCACGATTCTGTCTTCCAATGCCCAACGTCTGATCTCGGCCAAACACGCATCTCACATTATGGCAGCTGTACCAGATTGGAGTCTGGGGATGGCCAATAGCTTGGTCACCTCCTTACCAGATACCATTATCGGAAGGCGATCAACACACCCTCGTCCTGTCCCTGTAGCATCTGGCATGATCTTGTTATCCCAGTGAATAGTAAGAGGAACTTTCGGATCAAAAGATTCATGAATCTCTGCTGCTAGGGCTGCACGGCTATCCTTCCTTGCTCGATGAATCGCAGAAGGACTGAAAATCAGCTCGCGAGCTGGTGCTGCACAAAGATTGGATACAGCGAGAGCAGTCAAAACGTAAGAGGCCTTCCTGCTGCTAGTTTTGGTACGATCTAGAGCAGCAGCAACATCACGAGTAACGACAGAGATTGTCCCCCTTCGCCGTTTTGGAGGCCAAGCAGACGTCGAAGGTTCTCATTCTTTTTCTGAGCTACTGGGTGACGCCTCTTCCTCAGATGACTTTTCCAGCATAGAAACTTCCGTGACTGCAGCAGCTATGCTAACACGATAGCGTTCCATACGCTCTGCAAGTGCTGATGATCTTGCTACCACTCTCTTTTCTTGCTTTGCAAGCTTGACATCAGTGCCTGCCATTGAACCACATCGTCCTCTCTCACGCTGTGCTTTGAAAAACTGTCAATCCTCTTCTATCTTGATTATTGTCATGGCATCACTATGGGCAACATCAAAGAGATCCTTCAGAGAATCCTTGAAAGACTCGCGCTTTCCATCTTCGGTTTCTGACTTCGTCGAAATATTTTTCTTAAGGTTTTGCCATTCCTTATGAAGATGTCGTAACCGATTCCAAACGTGGTTCTTAGCTTTCGTTGGAATGCAGTCTCTTTCCCAAATTGGGAGTACCATAGATGCCGTTTCTTTCACGCTATCATCCAGACTCTGACTTCTTAGTGTATGGAAATTAAAAAGCACCTTCAGAACCTGCCCTCGTGTAGGTAACTTCGCATTTAACTGAAATGATCTTCCGTAATGCCAATCAACCAGATTTCAACCTTTATTCTAGTAGATTTGGCCATCCCAAGTGCGATATGATATATTAATTAAAACAACCACTGTCCGCCATTTGCAGCACGACACCAATGACATAAGCAAAAGATAAGCTGTCATTGTCACGAATATTGATTAGTTGGGAAGCGGCCATTCAGAAGGGGTCAAAGGCTGACAGGAATGGAAATCATGAAAAATTGCCTATAATGCAACCTGGTTCCTAACTGGTCGCTCTGAGCAAGTCCTAAATGTTGAGCTATTAAGGTATAATTTTGGATATGGAGGTTATTCATGAACTGGCACGATAATTTGACTTGGTCGTTAAAAAATATTCGAGTTGAAAATTTCACATGTACCTTAAAAACACCCTAGTATACATACATACATACATACATACATACAGACATACTCACATACATACATACATACATACATACATACATACATACATACATACATACATACATACATACATACATACATACATACATACATACATACATATATACATACATACATACATACATACATACATACATACATACATACATGCATGCATGCATGCATGCATGCATGCATGCATGAGTTCAAACATATAGTCTATTACCTTCAGTGTTCAAGAACTTCTTCCTCCATACTACGGAGGTGCACTCCTATCATACTAGACATGCTGACTCCTACCACTTGCCCCATGCCCGCACCAATATCCGACGCTTCTCTGTTAAATATAGTGGGGTTCAATCATGGAATGAGATTCCCCTTTCCATCAGATTGCTACCTAATCTTTCTCTCTTTAAATTAAGACTGCGTACCCTGATACTCGATAATAATTATTAATGAACTATTCCTGCACATTGTGTCTAATAATTGATTCTTATTGCACAGTCGTTAATTGATAAACTATTAATAATCTCCTGTCTCTTCTTTGAATAAATTTGGTGGCGACTTAAGTTATATCAAAATCCCTAGTTGCCCATACAGTATCCCGGCTATCCGATGACTTTGTGCTTCAAATTTCTTATAAAGGCCCTATCATTATCGAATGTGTAACTGTGCTTTTAGTTAAGATGTTTGCTTTTTATTTTCCTTTTTTGACTCTCTATAATTTAAACTAGGACCATTCAACGGCAACCTAATGGCCATCATCATCATGGTATATAACTGCCCAGGGGATTCACCTAGCGGGGTTGCAAGACCCCTTCCGGGTCCCCTGTGCAACCAATTCGTATCTATATAGGCATCAATAGTTAAGTACCGTTTTGTTACATTTGTCAACTTTGTTTTCTTTGATGCTTGATTTGATTTGTTCTTGTTCCTTGTTTCTTGGTTGCCAAATAAACGATTTGATTTGATTTGAAACATATAGTCATTCCGATTCTGCCGTCAGCTGGAGGGTTTCTTGAAATAAGTAGAGTTAAACACTTCATTAATACCGTGCATTCCTCGGTTTTTTAATTATAATCGACCAAGTTACATTTGAAACGATAAAGTTCATTCCTTGCTATAACTAACAGTAGCGGTAGTTATGGTTGAACAAATGAATTCCCACATCAATGCTTAGACACCTATCGACACCTAGAGTCTTAGATACACTGTCGTTCAATGACAATTTTGCGAAAGATCAAAACTGCAACGTCAAGCAGCTAACGAAAAGAGGAATGAGGGAGAACGTACATGTAGCTCCCTGTGAGGCGATGACCGCCGGCGGAGACTGGGCGACGATGAAGCACTCTGGCCGAAGAATGACGAGCAATCGACATTATTAGCTGGTCAGATACAAAGTGCTGGTTCAAGACCTAAAACTGCTCAAACTGATGAAGGAAGACACTGGAGGCAGAGACAAGTGGAAGAGAAGGATCAGAGTGGCTGACCTTCGCAAAAGGGAGAATTTATCCGATCCTGAAGGGAAAGAAGGGACACAGAGTGCAGGTCATGATGGATTGATATAAAAATCATTTGTGTTTGCTTAAATTTTAGTTTTAATTAGGCCTATTAAAATAATTAGAAATCATGTTTAAAGTTTGGACTTTAATGGTACCTAAGCTGTGTTCAGGTATTCACTATGCTACAGCTGATAAAAAAAGAAATTGGTTATGTTTCAGTTACTATTGAACGACCCCCAACTCCACTTCCAGGTTGGTGCCTTTTAAAACAAGCCTGCGACTATAAAAATTCGTTAATCTTTTATTTTCGAATTAAATTTGTAAGATATGCTTTCAATCCTGATATGATAATGGTGAAAAGGTGACAAGAACGCTAAAAACAAGGCGGTTGCATAAAATAATTACTGGATTTATTTTTTGCTACCCATACCAACTAACACGAATGTAAGTTGTAAACGTAGGCCAATTTTTTTTCGATAGCGATCGTATAGCCTCGTGTGTGGCGCACACACCACTTGCACATTCATTTTGCTTTGAATTGAATTGTTCCCTTACAATCATTATTGTTATTGGGTGACCGGTAATCATGAGATAGGCTATGTACATGCACAGCGTTACCTTACACATTGTATTTACCGGTGTATACAGACATGGGGGAGGCGTGGGAGTCCAGTGGTTAGCTTGCTGGACTGTCACCTGAGAGGATGTGGCTTCAATTGACCGTTAAAGCAGATATATATATATAATATATATATATATATATTATATATATATATTCCCGCCATTTATATATTATATTATATATATATATAATTAGGCAGATTGATCTGCGCTTTGTAAACAACCAAGCGATAATAGGCCAGTATACACAAACACCACATGCCATACGATGGATGTCGGTGGGAAGCTGACACATCTTATTTATTTATTTATTTATTTTTTCCTCAACCAAAACAACAAACAAACATGATACAATTATGGCATTGAATAATACATTAACATAATTTGGTGAAGAAGGGGAGACCCAGAAGGGATAGAAAATCCCGCTAATAGGGCCACCCATAATTCATGTAAAATATAAAAGAAAAACATGACAGAGCATTCAATTGTAGGAATAAAAAAAATGATGAGGGAGAGAGAAAAAAAAATTAAGCAATAGACATTTCTGCATATAACGAGAAAAACAACTCTTAACTAATGACTTAACTAAAGACTTAACTAAGGGCTTGGCGAGACCACTGAGCAGAAACCTTGAAACATCGAGGAGTCTATAGCCACCCCGGCCACCCGCCCTCACGTAGCTAAGCAAAGGAAATCGCCAACACTAACGTCTTGACGTCGCTATGGCTCTTTTACTTTTAGACATTGCTCACGAAAATCTTTTCAGGAACAGTTCTGGATCGATTAAATTTTCATTTTTAATAAGAACACTTCGATGAAAAGTGAATACTGCATGTGATACTATTTTCAGAGACACATAACGAAAAAAGCAACACTGCCTTGATAGTAGGACTTGTAGTTGGACTAGGAGGATCCATTGTCATTATTACAATAATTGCATTGACATTTATAATCTACAGAAGAAAGCAAACTATCCGTGAGTAGTTTTCAGTTTTCAAGGACTAACGCTGCTGTAGAGCATTCAAGTTTCAGGATTTTAATCCGAATGCAGAAGTTCTGCGTTTCGAGAAATGTGATTGTGGGAAACTGTAAATTCCCATAATATGGTTTAATTTGTAGGTGTAAACTAAGTCCCAATTGCGGCATTTTAATCTGATTGTATTAAGGAGCGGATTGTTCTTTAGTATAACGGTTTTCTTATTTCTTAAGCACCTCAAAGTGTTCTTGTGGGCGAGTGAGAGAGCCCACGGAACCTTCCCGGCCGCCATTGCAGCGACTCTGTCGATGATGCTGCAAATCACCACAGAAATCCCCAGATTCTTTCCCGCCCATGTAGAGTGGCCGACCACCATAAAAGACGCTCCTGTCCAGTTTTCATCAACTGGCTCGCTTGGCCACATCCACATCGGTAAGGCCGATGGCCGCACGTCTGTACGCGACTCTGACAGAGAGCGTGTGGGCCGCGGTTCGATTCCCGAAGGTGGCTATTTAAGAGATTCAAAATCTCGGGCTATAGCACGGTCTGTCCACGGGGACCCAAATGGCGTGGCGACACTAGTCATCTTCGACATGGCAGTGTAGTTAAACATGTAACAACTACAAGTTTTCGCCACCGGTAACGTCTGTTCGTTTGCAGATGTAACTAGGCCTACATGTATTTAGGTCACCAGTTTAAGTTAAGATTTCGGTAGAATTTCTGGAATGGACATTCCAGTGGCGGAGTCAGGATTTCAGGTTTGGGGGCTGAAGCCCTAAGCCATTCCTCCCACCCAGGGGCGCACAATAACATTATCCTTGAGGGTACTCATATTGCAAGGGCGCGAAGCTGCGAGTGCCGAAGGCACGAAGCCCATGCCGACTAGAGGTCTTAGGGAGCGTCCTAAGCTCACCCTATAGAGGGTATACCCCGCAGTCGATCGAGTTGATCGATCGAGTCGATCATAACTCGGCCAAGTCGAGTCGATCGAAAAATCGTCGACTCGATCGACTTGCAAGTCGAGTCGATCGTGAGTCTTGCCAAGTCGAGTCGATCGAATAATCGTCGACTTGCAAGTCGAGTCGATCGTTGTTTCATCGACTCGACTCGACTTAGAAATATTTTACTTAGGCCTACTATTTCTTGAAGACTCAAAGAGACCTACATGACATAACCTTAATGACGTAATTCAGTTTTTGCACACAAGTACAGCAAATGAACCTTTTGGCAGTGTTGGCGATTTCGTGTTAGTGGAACTGTGAAAGTTGACTATAGACATACGTTTTCGATTTGAGTTGAACGAGTACAGGACTACAGGGACGGGAACAGAAATTTTGGAAGGGGGGGCCAAAACTTTGGACCTGGAGCCGACGAAAATTCCGCCGAAAATTTTGTTTAGTCTTTTTCCGAAAAACTTCTCTCTTTTCTCTTAAAAACCCGTGGCAACTCAGGTTATTTAAAATCTGATGACTTTTTAGTCATGTGCTACTTTCTCATCTTCCTGTTCCCGTAGCGTTGAATGCTGCGTTGATTTACAGCTTCTTGAAACCTGATGGGGAGGGGCACTTCTAAGCAAATCTCTTAATGGAGTGGGGCATGACCGGATTGCCTCCATTGGATTCACTCCTGAATGAGTATGATACAGATCTACTCTTATGGGCCTGTATATAATTATGTATACATAGATGTTAATTTTAAGAATATAAAACGGGGCCCTTTTATGACGTTACTTCGATTATGATAAAATTCTGCAAATTAAATAAGTTCACTGATAAACGAAATTAGGCCTATTGTGACGTCACTTCGATCAGGATACAGATCTACTATAATATAATTTCATTAATTTTGAGAATACAAAACTATGCCTTTGCTTATTGTTACTTTTGTAACGTTACTCTGATTATGATGCAATTTTACTATTATATTACAAGTCCACTTCGAGAATAAAAAAACTAGGCCACGATTAAGATCGATACAAAATGTACTATTATAGAAGTTCACTTTAAGAATATAAACAAGGCCTATGTTGACGTCACTTCGATTATGATGCAAATGTGCTAGGCCTATATTATAGACGCGCATTCTGAGAATATAGACCAAACAGGGTCTATTCTGACGTCACTTTGATTAATTATAATACAGATGTACTATTATAAAAGTGCATTTGGAGAAACAAGACCTATTGTGACGTCACTTCGATTATTAAACGGATCTACCAGTATATTATGTTCATTTGGAGAATATAAAACTTAGGCTAAGTATACTGTGGGTAATAGTATAGGTTTGGGGGAAACCTTAGGGGCATGTCGAATTGAGAGGTTTTGCGGGTTCAACCCACCCAAAATGTGTAATTTCCTAATTTTACTATGACCTAGACCTACATCAGAAGAGATATCTGGATTTGAAACTGTGCGATCAGTAGGAAATTCAGTGCCACGAGGAGCTGGTTCAAGACTTTCATTGCAACGGTTCGGTCTCGCAATAGGAGCGGGAAGTGGCGAACGCCACATTATTGGCTATACAGACAGTGTACATGTACATGTGCAAGAGTTGCTGTGTTATTCGAGACATCCAAAGAGATTTAAGACTATTATTTTATGAAGGAGTACACAGTGTATTACCCTGGTGACACGGCCAGACTCTCATGAAATCCTAAATGCAATGCGCCCAGCAGGTAGTCTCTGCATGAATATAATCTGCACTGAGATTTCATTATTAACTTGAGCAGATCTTTACTGCATGGTTCTACACAGTTAGTTTTCTCTACTTTTTGGACCAACGTTAACTGTCGACGTATTCAGTTAGTGCGCGTAGATTTATATGAGAGGACTATTATATACAGAGACCTAATGATATCTGATTTCTTAACTTTAACGATTCTTGATTTGATTTCAGAGCAAAACAAAGCGGAAGTGTATACAACTCTGGATGTGCAAAGTTCTGTAACTTCTGGAGTGCCACAGCAAGACTTATACACTGAGTTACAAACATCGCCGGTCGGTCACGAACTACGCAATGGCCATCGCGTCACCGCTGAAACTTAAGAGACTGTAGTACCGGCTGGAGTTTAATGGTGATAGTCCTACATAAACACGAGACTAATGATTATAATTATGCTCACCGTCTCAGTACAAAAGTATTCAGGCACTGCCATACTCACTGCCATTATGCCATACCGGTACTCTTACGAAATCTAATTACGGAGAAGCATGGTTAGCCTATGGGCTTTAGTTTACGTGTTAGGCTATCGATCTATTTGAAAGGCTTGTGCTTCAATATATTGTAATCCAGAATTTTTAAACTAACTGAAGGCACCTTCAATTAGTCAAAAAATCTTAATTTTAGAACAAAAATCAAAGCGGAAGTGTAAGACTGTAGGTCTACAACTTTTGGATGTGTAACGTTCTGTAGGGTGTAGGCCTACCTTAGTGAATGTCTCAGCATGATATAAAATTATAAGCCGAACTACAAACTGTTAAGAAACGAAGCGGATCACTTAGTAAACGATAAGATTTTAATAAGATTAATCGCCATGATCCAGAACTGAAACTAGCTGTCATTCTGCCATTAACGGAAAAGGAAAGAACTAAACGCGAGAAAGAAGAACTGACGACTACATAATGTTAGGATAATCATAGTCGTTATATAGCGCTAGATCTATAAAGTCCAACACAAACATCGACCCGTCGATCATTAACTGTATAGCCTACGCAATGGCCAATGCATAGAAGCTGAAACTTATGCAACTGCTTTGCCGACTGGTCATTAATGGTGATAAAACATGAAATTGATTTCTGTATAGGGGCCTAATCATGGGCGGAGTTTATCACAGGCTAGGGGGCTAATCCCCCACCCCAAGAAGACCCAAATTAATTTTTATTCACCGTGTAAATTGTATCTTTTCTCGGGCTTAGCCCCCCGGGCTCCCCCTCGAGAAGGCGCAGACTAAGAAATTTGTTCGGTGAAAATGGTTCTGTTCACGAACGTGAAACTTCCGAATGACTAAAAAAAGGTCATCAACTTTTTGGTCGGGAAAATTATTATTTTTCGGCAAGATTTCAGCGCGAGGACTAAAAAGATAAACATCTTTTTTGGATCGAGAAAATATTTGGCGGTGCCGCTCGTTCTAGAGTCTAGACCGAGTCTCGGTCCTAGCAAATTTAGCCCCTCCAAGAACGGAAACCAAGCTCCGCCCATGTGTATAATCATTGTAAAATAATACTGCGAAAGGCCTATTATTCGTTCGATGATCTGCTTTAAAAAAGAGATTCATCAGAAACTTTTTCTAGCGTTGTCGCATGGAACCCAAACCCGTCTCATAGACCTACCGATCGAGTCGTTATAATAGTCTCTAACATTTTTGGCGCTTAAGACATGCACATACATGTAGGCCTATCGAAGAGAGATAGCAGAGGAAAGAAGGAAGGAAGAAAAAAGGAAGGGAAATGGGACTTTAAGCGCCTCAAAAAGCCTCTAATGTAAAAAGTTCAGCATACCACTTACACGTGGTCCTTTTGAACAAGCGAAGCGTATGGTGGGCGACCGATCGAGTCATTGGCGCCGGGATATGCAAGTGCCCAGTGGCACTTGGCGAACAGCAAGAACGACGAATGATGGAAGACATCACCGATGTCGTAAAGACGGAAACAAGTGAAACCTGGAAGACCTCAACGATCGATGTCGTAAAGACGGAAACAAGTGAAACCTGGAAGACTTCAACGATCGATGTCGTAGAGACGGAAACAAGTGAAACCTGGAAGACTTCAACGATCGATGTCGTAAAGACGGAAACAAGTGAAACCTGGAAGACTTCAACGATCGATGTCGTAAAGACGGAAACAAGTGAAACCTGGAAGACTTCAACGATCGCTGTCGTAAAGACGGAAACAAGTGAAACCTGGAAGACTTCAACGATGTCGTAAAGACGGGAAAAAATTAATGAAACCTCTGCCTAAAACATAAAGAGAAAGCATCAGTAAAAATTGGAGCGTGGAATGTTAGAACAGTGAAAAGAGCTGGAAGGTTGGCAAGTGTCATATGGGAAATGAGTCTTGGAAGAGTTGAGCGAAAGACGATTTGAGGACATCCAACAATTGAGATCAGCAGAAAGAGATTCAATAAGCCTAGACTGACAAAGAGCAAGTTGTTGAGAAGATGAGCTGTGAACAAAAGTCTGTATGGACATCATCAGCATAGAGGTGAGCAGAGGCTGAGTGCTTCGTAAAGATAAGAGGAATATCAGCTGTAAACAAGCTATTATAAAGAAGTGGACCCAAAACGGATCATTGAGGAACTCCAAATTTAACAGGAACCCATGAAGAGCGAGAGTCACCTAAAATAACCATTTGGGTAGACGTCTATCTGTACAAAAGCAGAGTTCCTGTTCTGGCGACAATGCACTCCTGGGGAGTTGCGGTAGAGGGGCAAATACCCTGAGGCCTGGCTACTTTTGGAGGCCCAGGTTGGGTAATGACATGCCTATTCGCAAAGTCCATGATGCATGTCTTTTAAAGTATGCGCCTGTAATATTCCTGATACATATACTATAGCTAAAATCAGTTGAAACTTCATATGAACAACTGATTAATTCTTAATCGCATATTGTTTTATATTGTATCATATTTTAATCATCTATTATAAAGCACCTCTAGTAGGGTGATCCGTTCAAGGCGCTCCAAGTGCGCAAGGCCCCACGAGAAGAAAGCAGATTTTAAGAAGAAACAATGCAGAAGAGAGATTGCCAGACAGAACGTGCGGAGCGAACAGAAAGATCGAGAAAGTGCAATCCTAAGAGAAGGACCAATTGAGGCAAGTGATCGAAACGTGAGTCACAGGCAGCTGGAACGAGAAACTAAGAGGTCAAGTTTGTTAGATGAACGAAGTGGACGGTTGGAGGAGGCAGAGTAGCCTAAGACCGAAGTAAACATTGGCCAGATATTTGGGCAAGACTCCGCTGATGTTTGAGCTTTGTTTATTATTTCAAGTTGCTTCTAATTTGTCCTCATAATAAAATAGGCCTAGACCCTGCAGTCTTAAGATAGTTGAGGGATCCGTGACAGTTCAGCCTATAATAGTGGTCAGAAATTTCTCTCATCCACCTTGCTTGAGCGTGCTAAAGTCTCAATAACGCGGGCCAGTGTGTGGTATACCTGCAGATGCAGAACAAGTGGGGCGCGGTGGTGTAGTGGTGGCGTCGCTGCCTTGAAGCCGGAAGGTTCGAGGTTCGAATCCACCTCGCCGCGTAACGACCTTGGGCAAGTCTTTCACTCACAATTGCTCAGCGCTTCGGCGTGAAACTCCGATGCAGTGTCCGCTCTGCATTCGGGAGCGCCTCTGAGTAGAGAGAGAGCTTGAAGGGGCGCTATAACAAGTGCACATACAAACAAACATACAAACAAACACATACAAACAAGTATAGGCCTATGTCTATAGTTGCACGTTCAAAGTTGATGATCGCAAGATCATCATGTCTAACTTGCTCCATAGCTAGGGATAGCAGAAATTTTCAATGTCACTCAAGCTGTGAATTCCTGGATTTTTGGTACTTGGCTTGAATGCTGTGAATTTCCTCCAAATGCCACAAATTGCTGCGATTTTCTGGCAAATTTCGGCTCGTGAATTTGCAGTGATTTTCGCCATTATTTGCAAAGTGCTACCGTGAATTCAGAACTTTTTCTGCGAATTCTGCTATCCATTTATCCATGGTGGTTGTGCTAGATATATACTAACTCGATTCGGGCAAGTTGGAACTGTGAGATAGGCTAAGGTGGTATGATAATGAGGTGTGAACTTCAAGTATATAGTTTGCTTTATTTTTGCGGGCCTATATTTGCCGATAAACAGACCTGCCCGAGCTATAGAGTATCTAACTCGATTCGGGCAAATTGGAACTGGGAGATAATGTGGTGTGATAATGAGCTATGAACTTCAAGTAGGCCTATAGTTTTTTCCCGGGCCCAATTGCCCGAAAAACAGACTTGTCCGAAAATTGGAGGGGGCATTTGCCCCCCGGACTCCCGTCTCCTACGCCTATGTTCGGGGGGTTAAAGCCCCCCCATTGGCCTAGGAAACAAGTTTTTTTAAAGGCTATATTTATCCACTTAAAAAACAAAAAAACAATTGCTTGTAGTAACAATTTTTTAAACTTTATTCCCTTTGTTAGCCTACTTTATTCCCTTTTTATTTACTGTAATACTGTTGGGTTGGTGTCAGAAAGGGCATTCGGCTAGGCCAAATAAAACCGAAAACCCATAATAAATTCCTGGCTACGCCACTGTCACACACAAAATAATATACACTTTATACCAGCACATACCCGCGTATAGGCCTACGCTAGACTCCAAATTAAAACAACCGATGAATAAAAAATACTCATCGACTGCAGTGCACGTACGCCTAGCTCTAGGCTATTGATGGGCGTGGGACCATAATGTTTTGTTACTGCCAGCAAGAGCATTTCTGCTCGTGAAAATGTATGAGATATAGCCTAGGGGAAGCCGGGGTAATTTCGGCCATTTTTCTTCTTTTTGTAATAAATTAAAACGGGTTGACTGCTAAAATTAAATAAAATCACAACTGAATAAAGCAAGCTAGGGACAATATACTGCAAGGTTACTTTTTGGGAGAGAGGAAAACATTTGAGAATTTTTTTATTTTTCTAAAGTGAATTTGTTTCCGATTTTACCCCAGTATACGGGGTGAATTCGGCCAACACGATTAATTTGATGCTCACAACAAACCATATGAGGTATATGTGGCGGTTCACATCGAAATCAGCATTAAGTCGGAAATTACACATCAGAGATATTTAGGGAATACCTGGTAGTATGTTTGTGATTTTAAAAAAAATTGCAGAATTTAATCAAAATAATATATTTTTTAAAATTTATGTTTTCAATTTTTTTAAAACACAATATAGAGTATGAAATGATGCGTTGCGGTATAGTTATATTTTAAATCAAAATTGGGTATATTGGTTCCAAATATAAAACAATTACATTAAAATAGGCACTATGTACCATTCCTGACATCTTTGGGGTAAATTCGTCCACATGGCCGAATTTACCCCGACCCACCCACCCTCCAAAACACTTTTAACGAGCATGGACCACATTTTTGTATCATGAATTGAGATAATCAAATTGGCAAAAAATATCGTAGTTTGCAGAATAAAAAGCAAATAATTCACATTTAAACAAGATTACCTTCAATTCTTAGCTTTTACTGCCACAGTATGGATAAGTGGATTGGGCTCGAACTCATTTTTTTGGCTTTTAGCAAATCATACATAAAAGCAAAACTATCTTGATAAACATACTTAATATGATATTATACGCTAGATGGCAGCATTAAAATCTTCCTATGCCCAATGGTTTCCTTGAAATCACCCTGGCCGAATTTACCCCATGGCCGAAATTACCCCGTCTTCCCCTACAATAGGCCTAAATTGTATATATTAACTTACAAAATATATTAACTTAGGCCTAGTTAAAACCGAATATAATATTAATAACATTAATATTATATTAATATAATAGCTTATATTATATTAAATTCATAGTTGCATTTAGTACTCTTCGGAGTAGATGTTAGAATAGGAAATTGTCTGTTTTACAATAAAGGAAGTTGTTTATATTAATAACATTAATAATAATAATCTCACTAGTGTAGGCCTACCTACATGTATATCAATAATATAATAGGCTATTAATAACATTAATAGGCTAATAATTATAATGGCGGCAATTTCTATGGCGCCATAACGCAGCCATGTTGCTACAAGGGCGCCTTATATAATATGCAATTGACGCCGAAAAACACACATTCAGAGACAAGCGATTGACGGACTCTATAGAGGTCTAGCTTATATTCCTATATTTAAAATGTAATATTAATTACATTAATAATAGTAGGCCTAATAGGCCTATAAATAATATAATATTAATTTAGGCTAATAATATAGCCTACGCATAACAACTTACATGTATAAAATGCATTAACTAAATAATTATTGACTCATAGGCCTATATTGACTTAGGCCTATAATTATTATATAAAATTATATTAACCTAACGAAGTAGTTGACTGACAGGAATTATTTATTTCAATTTTGTGACCAGCTGTATTGCGGCGTCCGTGTTATCACATAGTTTATGGTTCAAGGCATATAGGCCTCCTAGGTTTTCAAACTTAGGCCTATAATTAGGCTATAGGCCTACGTGTGGGCTTCAGCTTGAACACATATGCTCTTTCAGCTCAGCAATCAGCAGACCTTTTCTAACTGCCATTATTCTAGTGGGTCCTATGCCTATACAATTTATTCCAGAGTTAGGATGGTTATGGATAGATTTGATCAGTGATAAGGTAGGCCTAGGCTACAGGTAAGAAAGGACAAAGAGGGGCAACCATCGCAGTTATTTACAATCCAACCAAGGCACTGCATGCGCTCAACCCACATCTCCTCCGCCGTTGAGGCACTCCCCTCTTGAAAGATGATTGTTTAATTACATTATTATGATTATTTCTACGATGTTACTCGCTTAGGTTGTTCTGATAATGTTCCCGAAGTGCGTTTGCAGGCGGTTCAATAAAGTACATATTTACTTACTTTCTCGCGACTGAGAAAACTATGCCGTTTCAGAAGATACTCTTCTGAGAACGGCAGATCCCAAAGCGAATCCACGCGTGCCTCATTTTCAGCGTTGCCACTCCTTGGGGTTTTTCACAAGATCTTGTGTTTTTTCGGACCGAACTTGGGAAATGGGCTTTTTGGGACGAACTTGGGTTTTTTGCTTGGGTTTATTTTCGATCCAAAAAGGGTAGTTTTTTTAATTTTCGGGACATTTTCGGAAAATTTTTGACATTTTTTAGGAAGATTTGTGGCGGATGACTAAAAAAGAAGAAGGTCATAGGATTTTTCGGCCGAAAATTCTTAAATAAGATGGATATTTCGGCCGGAAATTCCGAAATTCTGGACATTTTCGAAAGATTTGTTGAACTTGGGTTTTCTTGTGTTTTTTCACCACTCCAACTTGGGTTTTTCATTTTTTAGAGTGGCAACGCTGCTCATTTTCACCTGCGTCAGTTCAGTGAGCATTCGACCGCAAAGGCGCACACATAGGCCTATTATACGTTGGGAATGTTGTAGGCTATGGAATAATTCGTTTTAAGCGGAGCCTATACCACGGTTGAGATATTTTGCGAGTTGAAAGAATTGCTAGTTGGAAAATGAGCAAGAAATGAGTAAAAGTGCTGTTTACACGCCAAGCAGACATAGGCCTATAATTATCCTATAGGCGATAGATCTACATCGTTTTGGAAACCTTTGTTCAATGTTCGATTTTGATTAGGCTAGTTGAGTGCATCAGATGTGAAATTTATCAGTGTGTCATATCGCCAGAGCTTTATGCGGATGTAAATACGACTCTGTGTGAAATTGCGTCCTTTGAAAGTTCAGGAGTGTGACCAAACATAAGCGACGACGCTGTTTAATCGCACCTGAAGGATTTAGTCAAGATCGCTACTCAGGCTTGGCCTATTCTCCGCGTCTCAAGCCGAGCTATCTGACCAGTTGCTTTTCGTGCCACAGGTTTCAGTATGTCTGAAAGGACTTAGCGTAACTACATCCAGAATTCTCCAAAATAAACGGTAAACATTGTTTTATTCTCTTTTCCTTTTATGATCTAAGCTTAAATCTTTAAGCGCGAAGCATAGCTTATTCTCGTGTCTGAGTTTGATGTCCAGTGGCTATACAAGTTCACGATTGTTTGTGAGAGTGAGACTATAGAGAGGAGGTAGAAGACCTGTTAAGACGGGTTGCTTAACTTTCTTTGAACTTTGAAGACGAGAAAGCTTGTAAGTTGGAGTACTATAATTTGGGTGGGATTTCTTGAAAAGGGGACGTCAGTTTGGAGTGGAAAGCCTGTGTGTGTGTGTGTGTGTGTGGGGGGGTGTATGAGGTAGAAGATCCTAGCAAAATTTAAAGTTTAGCTGGAAGGACAGCCATGGTGTTAAGGAAGAAAGTCATTTGATAATTGCAGTGGTAATAGGATAGTGCAGAAGAAGAGACAGGATACGTTCAGGCGTTTTAATAAATACTAATATTTTCCAAGTGAGGTGAAATGCTGCAAAGAAATGGAAATGGAAGATGTTAAAATTGACAATCTTTACTCATTTTCCACATGGGTAGCAGTGTATGAATGAACTGGTGAACAGGTGGAGGTGTTTTAGAAGCTATGAACATATCTCACAAACATGTGCCTTAATCATTGCACTGACCTAATGTTAAACTTGGAGTCTCCTGTAAAATCTGATTAATTGCATAAAAAATTTGTACTGTAGCAGGCTACTGTATTTTTAATATAAATTCTTGATTACTATAGAGTTAATTGATTATAGGCCTGCAGCATAGACCGGTAATTGGTTGACTACTTTTGAACCTTAGAACTGTTGTGGGTAACTGATCTGGGTTGCCATTCCAAATTCATGTGACTGATTCTTGATTGCTGATTCCGTATAATGTACCATAGGATGTTGATCGGATTTCCACCTGGATTTGGATACCATCCATAGATGCCTTGTCCCTAAGTACAATAGAGCTACATGTGTGCGAAATGCAGTTTCATTAACTCTCTCTCCCACTGTTGTTCCACTCATGATATGGTGCAATTCTGTTCATGTGTTAAGATCTACTTTTTTCACTTTATGTACCAGCACAAACTACTAAATTTATTGTTTTGCAGGGTTTCAACAGATGTTATGGAGCGTGGCACTTGGATATTGATGTCTATGGCATATTACATCATCTCGTTCATTGTCTGGTTTGCTGTTGAAGGTACACCTGGCATCACTTTAACTGTTTGAAATACTTTAAAATTTGCCAGTTACACTGGAAGTAGGCTAATATAGAAGAAGAAGAATCAAAAATGAAGATCCCGGGGGGACAATCATGAGTTGAAGTTTCAGTTACATGTTTCTGAACCTGAACACAATGTACATGAGGGCAGGTAGCAAGTCTTCTTTCCTTACTATCTGAGCTTCCTGGTGAGCTCAGGAGGCTGGTAGGATAGGCAAAAACGAAACCTTAGGCAACTTTCTAATCTTGTGGGAACTTGAACCGCTGACTGTTACTGAAAATCTACAATGCTAAGCACCAGACTTGCACACCCCAAAAAACTCTTATTCGTCTTAATCTTAGATGTCATTGTCAATGTATAAGTGGTCAACTTTAAACTGAGGTATTAGTACATAATCGTTTTTTGGTAATTTGAATCATAGCTTGCATCTGATAAGACCTTATCTTGACCCCGTGCTCTTTAGCTTTCATCTGTTAAGACTTTATCTTAACCCCGCATTCTTTACTTATCTAACATCTAGGATGTTCATAGAAGATTTTAAAATTTTCAGAGAAGTTCATTTGATGTGTTTTAGGAGGAAATGGTTGTTTGGTTGTTCCATCTGCAGCAGCAGTTATTGCTGGTGATAACGTCTCAATAGCATGCACCTCAGACATAACAATTACTGGTTGGGACCGCGGAAGTGATCTTAACAGCAAATCAAATGTTTATAAAGCTCCTATCTATAGCAGAAATGGCTCAATTAGAGAACCAAGCAAGATTGTCGATGGATATTCAGTGGATGACTCAGTTGACAGTCAAGTGATTCTTATTATGAACAAAGCATCTACAGTACAAGCTGACCGTTATTACTGTATCTGTTATCCATTATCATCTGCTGCCAGCGTTACTGTTTTGGGTAAGTGGAAATAGGTTCAATATACTTAGACTGCTTGTAAATCGGATTGGAACTTGCACCAGTTTAAGACACTTGTGCAAATCATGCAATTATACATACAGAGTATTACAGATACACACAGTCACACATAATTATACGGTATGCGCATGGTTATAACCAAGGAGTTGGTCTAAAGTTGAGGTTCATCATCCATACATCCATTTATCAATCCAGCATTCCATTCATCGCGGCAATAACGGTTTTGTCAAAATTAATGGTGCAAAAGTCTATTTCTTATACAAATCTCTAGCACCATTGTGTCAATTTGTGTGATTGCTGCATGAAATTTCTAAATTACTATCAGTCATCCATTTATGAACATGTGAGGGATGTCCATATTATGTATACAGGGAGGGGCGGACCACCGGATTTAGGAAATTTGCGAATTGGGTGCATACGACGGGGACGGTCTTGGCAAAATGGACGTACAGTATGCATAGTAAATGTCTTATTATGACATCCACATTAGCCTATTTATAATGATGTGTCATCCTAGTCTTTCAATAGCAGTTGATTACAGTATAATTAGATTCTGCTCAGATCTAAACAGTAGGCCATTACAGTTCACATATTTTAGCTGGAAATATGTTTAACAAAAATAAAAAGTCGCCTACGGTAAAATAAATGTTTTGTAGGTGACTTTAGCTAATCAACTTTTGTAAGAGCGGGGAGGGAAACCCTAATTTTACATACACATAGGGGGTGTCTGCAGAATGTATGGACTGCAACACGAGAGGGGTCAAATTACGATTTTTTGGTGAATACATATAGCACCGGTATATGGATGACCCTAAGCCATCTCTGTGCTGAACTGGTAAACCCCTCCATGGGCTGACATGCCCAACTACCAATTCAATAGGCACATACAAGGATGCAGCTGACTATTTCGTGGCATTTAACTGTTGTGTTTCAGTCAACATTTTGTTGTATCAGAAATAGTTTAAATTGAGTTATACTGAGGGGCTTAAAATTATTGTTTTAGTAACTGATATTTTGCCCTCACAGTTTCATATTAAGAGAACAGTTTAACATTGACAAAACTGAACACCAGAACAGACCAAGTCTCAAATTTCGTATAAGCACTGCTTTGTTCTGTCCGTTTGCACCTTAACTGTTTTGCCCTGTAATTATAAAATAAGGTGAACACTTCTATTGCACCACAATAATAATGCCACAACATCTGTTGTTCCAAATTCAAGGGTATGTCTGGTTGAAAGCTGAGAGGAATA
Organism: Lumbricus terrestris; assembly: GCA_949752735.1. Lineage (NCBI taxonomy): Eukaryota > Metazoa > Annelida > Clitellata > Crassiclitellata > Lumbricidae > Lumbricus > Lumbricus terrestris. Next base: position 13,973,432 of record OX457051.1, on the reverse strand, counting down.
TCTGAGAATACACAGAAACAGACAGTGTACAGTTTGAGTTCCAGTAGAGATGAGTGTTAACTTAGATCTAATGGCTAACTTAATACATGTGGGCTAGTGGAGTATGCTGAAAAGAGGATAAATTAGTAAATTAATAAGTCTCTTTATTGGTCATCAAAGGTTACAATGACATACGATCAAGTTCACATGAATAGTTTCAACCTGAGAACTCGAAAACCCATATTGGTCCCTTTATGCAGCTGTCCAATGACAGTTGTTCCAGATGTTTTACAGGATCTGCATAGGGCATGTTCTTAAAGGATTTTCTTTTACATGCATCCTTGTTTTACACCTATTGACTTCATTTAAAAATTCTAGATACATGGTAAATTATTACCATTTATTTAATGGCATAAAATTTAGAATTCAAAATGCTTTAAAACTATATTATTGTTCTATAGTGTGCACCAAGAGTGTACTATGATGTAAAGCTGCTTCACACACTCAGGCCATTATTGCCAACATAGTTGTTCTTTTGCCACCACCTTGCATATGATATCTGAAAAATTCAGATTACTTCACTAAGTCACCTTCTGATAAAATGACTAAATTTAGAAATATTCACTACTGTTTGAATAATGTGCAGTTCCTTTTGTCTCTCCATTACTTTACCTGTATGGGTTTTACTGAATTGCGCAGGTTTTACCTTTTTTGCTGAAGCTCTTCAGTAACATTCGTATCTAATACAAGAATCCATAGTCCATACTCCCCTGTCAGTCAGGTTTCAGGGCTCATCATTCCACTGAAATTGTCCTACCCGTACTTTCCCGTCTCTCTGACATCTACTCAGCTGTAGATAGATCTCAACTTATGCTGCTGGCTCTCTTCAATGTCTCTGCTGCTTTCAATGTTGTAGACTGAGCCACTTAATGCAGTGCATTGAAATTTGTGGCATCAGAGGCCCACCCTTCTCTGGCTCTGGTCTAACTTACTGGTTGTGCTCAAGTGGAAATCTTTGGCAACTCTAGAACTCTCTGGGTCTTGATCAAATTTTGTGTCTCTAAAGACTCTGTCCTGGTCCTTCGCCTTTATCTCTTATGGTCAACTTTCAAACCATATTCTCTAAACACTTATCATCTGGTCACCCTATGCAGACGATGGTGGTACCTTACTGAAGGTACTGGTCCTTCTGAAATGGTATTCTGTGGCGACTTTATTATTCCCTGGGTTTTGGTCAAATTTGGCATTCCTCAGGGCTCTGTCCTGGGTCCTTTATCTTATATATATTTTAGTAAGGTTTTTTTGTTGCCCGGTATGCATGGCCAAAGTTTTGAAGCAATCGACCCCAATCCTTCACGGAGTCGACCCGACACCCCGCTTTGGGGGGGTCGGCGAGTCTCTGCCACCATGGGGCCAGGGTGGGGAGGGGGCAAAAACCCTCATTTTCCCTGTTGGCCCTTGACCTCACAAGCTTATGGAAGCACTTTTCTTTCAGTTCCATACGCTTACGCATAAAAGCAGCGGTTGACACCGTTTTAGAGGTGTTTAAGGCCAGCGCTTTTGCCAGTCCGGATTTCACGGGTCGCGTATAAAAGCAGTGGTTGACACCGTTTTAGAGGTGTTTAAGGTCAGCGCCTTTGCCAGTCCCGATTTCATGGGTCGCGTACCGGTCGAGGTCGGAGTGTGGTGGGGTGTGGATGTGGTGGGGTCAGGGAGTGAGGGTAAGAGGGAGGGCGGGAGGGAGGGAAGGTGGAAGAGAGGGAGGGAGGGAAGGAGGGAGGGAAGGCGGGAGGGATGGATGGAGGGAGACGGAGTAAGGGAGGGAGGGATTGGCGGGGAACGGCCCGAATCCTGAAATTCCCGGGCAGCGTCGGGTACCACAGCAGTTCCCTTATATAAGGCTGATATAGAAACTTTATTCTCCATATTCGACAAATACGATGTACCATAATTGCGCCTGTTATGAGTTGGTTGCCAAAAAAATGTTTTGTTTTATTAGAATGCTTTTTTATGTTTTTGTTATGTTGTGTGTAAACACTTGGCAACTGGTCACCCCTATGTTGACGATGTGCAGAGTGCAGACACTTGTCCATGGCCACCCGCTGCTCAGCTTGCTCCGACTGTCTCAATCCGTGCTCTCTCTCTCTCTGTTTCTCTCTCTCTCTCTCTCTCTGTCTCTTTTAAGACTTGCACTACTGGATGTCTTTCAATTGGCACTCACTGAATCATAATAAGAGTTCACCTCTGGTTTGACATACACCAACGGCTTTTAAAGCTTGAATTCCTCCTTTACTTTCAGCTGCAGTGTGTGAGATCTTACTAGTCCTGGACTTGGTTTTTGTGAACATAATAGGCTAATTGACATTCTTACATGGTCTTCCTACTTCCATCTGAAGTGGCTTATAGCAATCCGTCGCTCTGTCTCCTCATCTGTCTTCATCTTTATCGTCCATGCCTTATTTTGATTGCTGTATCTCTCTCTCATTTGATCTTCCAAAAGTTCGACTCTCCCGTCTTTAATCTGTTCCAAATGTTGTGGCCAGACTAATAGCCTGACTTCTTCGTGTGTCCCACATCTCTGATTTCATGATTGACCACTTTTATTGGTCCCATTGATCACGTTCCATCAAAGTCCTCACATTAACATACCAGTCTTATGCTGGCCTAGCTTCCAAGCATCTATGTGACCTCATTCATAATCACCTCAATCTGCCGACACAGCTACTTCTCTTCACCCGCTACACTCACTTCACCCGCTTGATTTCTTTGTCTTGTGGGCAAAGACTGCAATGGCCAAAGCTCTAGACTTTGCCTTCTATTCATTGGCCCTGCATTTTGGAACCTCCTTCAACACGTACCTCTTTATTATATGGTGGTCCAAACTTGTGCCTCACTTCAATGTCTCAAGACCACCTGTTTTCTTTTGGTTTCTTGCACTGGGACCACCTTTGATTCTTGTGTGCTGCAAGAGCCGCTCTGTAAATTTATAAGTACCGGTAGCTTTGCTAGCTGTTGAGTCATCAAGCAAAATTTTAATAATCTTTCAGATTTTCTTCCATAAGGAAGAAACTTTGAAGTCTGCCATCTGCCATTATGATGTTAGGTGTAAGCAGAAGTTTTTGGGGTTGTAATAATTTCTATAATTATTTCTACATCTGCTACAGGTACTTATAAGTTTATAAATACACACAGGCACTTGAAATAACAATAGCATGACAAGACAAATGTATTTCCTAGACTGCTTGATAGCCCAGGACTAGAACACTACTCGCGACGTGAGATCTGTCGTATCGACGGCTCAGTCCATCCATTTCCTAGCTTGAAATTGAATCTAATAATCATGTGAAGTTCAGAATTAAACAAGATTTTGAAGCTTTGTAGACCTGTACAGTGTACATTTACATAGCACAGTACATACCGGTAGTCAACAATGATCTGAATTTTTATCAGCATCCTTATACAAGCTTTCTATAATGTCTAATTATTTTAGTGAAGACCTTCGTATATGCTACACAGAATGGATCCTGCATGGTATTATGCTTCAACTTGCACTAATTTAAGTTTTGTAATCAGAAATTGTTTAACTTTCTGTAGTCTCGAAGCCAACTGTTTCTATCACAAGTCAGATAACTAATGGAGGACCAGTCAACGTTTTGTGCAGTGTATCATTCAATGGAACTGCAGATTCTTCAGTAATAATAAGAGATGTCTCTGGGACAAATATGGCAGAAAAACGTGAAGCTGGCACTTATCCTTCAACTTCAAATGATCTGCGAGTCATCAATGTGGATTACAACACCACAGCTGATTCAAATATTAATCAGACTTATTCTTGCCAAGTCAATTTGTATGATAACACCAAAACGATTTATTCTGAACAAATCATAACCTCGGTGCAGTGGAGTAAGTTACTGATTACACTCATAGTACAGTCTTAGTGTATATGTAATCATCTTTAAACTCTTTCAATTTAAACTGGTCAGTATTCATAATTGAAGCCCAACTGATATTAGTCACTTATGTACCATGAGGTCCTGTATGCAAAATTGTGTCGAGAAGTTTCTCACTTCTAATCAGTCAGTGGGCCCCCTGGACATGAAAAATCACCAAGGTGTTTGTCCACCATGACGTCATGAATGGCACAATGGCCAAATCTAATATGGCCTCCACTAGCCATATTGGAAAATTCATTTTTTTCATTTCTTACAGCATTATGCATGCGTAATACACTCTAATCTTACTGATCCAGGTACATGAAGTAAAGCTAAAGCCATTAAACCGTGGTGTAGGGGAGGATATAGAAATTTTCGAGGGGGGCAAAATTTTCGGTGATCTTTGCCAGAAAAAATGTGATGACTTTTTATAGTCATCAGTCATCTGGTCTCTGGTCGACGTAATCTCTGCAAGCAATATACTATGGCCTCTCTAGTCGCCGTATCCTCTACTTTTCTCTTCCGCTGCATTGATTTAATGCTTGTTGAAACTAAATAGGGGCCACGTCCTATGCACTTTTTATATGGGGGCCATGGCCGGATTGGCCCCCTGGATCCGCCCCTGTTTGGTGCACTGCTTCCATCAAAATGTCTGCATCCCTTGTCATGAAGTGTGCTCACAATGTGCAAGTGTGCAGGCAAGTGTGACACTCGACGCTATGGTTGCCACACTGCTGCAAATTTCTGTGTCATATTTTGTCATGGGAAGACAAAAAACTTGTCTTGCAAAAAACGTAGGACACAAACTTGCTTGCACAAATCCAAAACAATCTTAATTGTTATATTTTGAAGATAACCTTTATCGACGCATTGAAAAATGCCATAAAGCAGCATTGACTTTTAACATGTCATAATTATGTGACTAAATTAGGTTAATTAAAGTTGAGACACCTGCTTCTACTGTTGCATTCGTTCAAGTTATAATTGACATCATTAATGCAACAAAATGACCTCGCCCATGACTTTATAACCTTCTCATACCCTGGATGACAAAAACAATATCAGAAATGAACTCTACATACCTGAATCAGTAAAATTAGATGTATTACACGTGTATTTGCTGTAATAAATGAAAAGGATGAAACTCCTTGACCTTGACCTTATATAACCTTCAAACGAACTCAGATGACGAAGACAATATCATAAATGAATTCTACATACCTGAAACAGTGAGATTGTAGGTATTACATGTGCATATGCTGCTCACAAGGCTTTTATTTTTTATTTATGTATTACAGTTTCTACTCAAAATGTTCAAATCATGGCTGACAACACCAGGTGCTCCAGTGGCGGCCAGTGTGCCATTAATCAATTACTGAACTGTACAGCTGACGGAAATCCTTATCCTGTCCGATTTCAGTGGACAGGTTTTCTAAATGGAAGTCAATTCAGTGTTGATACAAGTGGTCTGCTCAACTTAACAAGTGTTGGGAATTACACAGTACAGTGCACCGCTTTTAATACAATCCGATACATCATGTACAACAGCACATCTCAGTACTTTAGGACAGAAGGTTAGTTTAATTGGCCTTCTCAAAATGAAAAAATATAATCGTTTATTTTTAACTTAGTCAAATCCTGGTATTTTGCTGACCACGATTGCTAACACGAAAATTTTAGCTTCCTGAAAAGTACCTATTGACATTTCGTTATTCTCAGGAAGTCACAATTCCAAATTGTGCTGTCTCCATGTCTTTTTCTATGTCGCTCTATCTTTCTGTTTTTGTATGTCTTTCTCTTGGTTTCCAATTCAGCCTGGAAATTCTTCCTTTGCAGCTCTTTCTTTCCTAAACCTTCTGCTTTGGCATATAAACCATCTTTCAATGGTGGTATCAAGGTGGTTGCTAGAGGTGATACAATTTTAAGGGCACCACCTCCCAGTTATAAATATGTGCATGGTAGAATGGTGGATTGTCATTGGAGGATAATCACAGCACGGTCAGCACCCATTCCCCCACAAGCCTTAAATTAATTTTGCCCTGATCTTTCGTCAGCTTCAGCATGTTATCTTCAACCTCAACCTGTAATTTGAACTGACCTTGTTCAAATTGTCATTCTTCCTGCATTTTTTGTCTTTCAGCCTCTTTAGTTTCAATTTTGGATCTTGATTTCCAAATGTTTACTTACACGCAGTTTGTACTTGCTCAGATGAAAGTGATTTGGCTTGTAATTTCTGCAGCAGCAATTGGTTGAGCCATATTCATTCATTCGTGCCTATATATATATATATATATATATATATATATATATATATATATATATATATATATATATACATATATACATATATAAATAAGTAGCCCTGCTTTCAGGCCTACAACTGTTAGAAATTGTAATGTTTTGCAGCTTTACTATTTTGCACTGGACCCCAATATCGATTTTCTTCCAATTTTACGATTGCCGTTTTAATGACAGGTTGTGGAATGTGCTGCTATCGAGTGCTCTTCCAAATCTTTAGTTCAATGTCGAATATTGTGTGATGTATCTGCAGTGGTTAAACAAATAATTTACTGTTTCAACAGCACTCACAGGATTTGATATTAAATATCTACTTTTTAAAATGCACCCTTCCTGAAGAGTGAGGAACATGATATTTCCAAAATGCTGTTCATGACTGATTGATATAAAAATTATTTGTGCTTGTTTAAGTTTTAGTTTTAATTATTAATTTTTTTCAATCATGTTAAAAGCTTGGCAGTTTTCCTTTGATGAGACTTAAGCCGTATTCAGGTACTGTGTTTTTTTTAGTACTGTTGATAAAAAAGGATTTCATAACATTTTAGTTACCATGGAAGGACCTCCAACTCCACTTCCAGATACACGTAAGTGCTTCTTTGATGGACCTATAATTATAAAATTGTTAATCTTTTATTTTCAAAATCAATTGATAACATGCATTCAACCATGACATCATGTTGAAAATGAGGACAGTGATTCATTCATTCATTCATTCATTCATTCATGATGAGTATGATAAAACAGAGCCAATGTTCAAACAATTACTGGATTCGTTTTGACTCTCAGGTTGGCTAAAACATATATAAATTGTAAGGTATCCGCTCAAACTTATATTCGTGGGACCTGTCTTCTAACCAATTAGCTGTCTGCATATAATTTGTTAGTCCTGGGCACGATGTTAAACTGCATCCGTCCTCCGCCACAGGGAACAAACAACTTCCCTGTGCCGGTCCTTAACCCGGACAAAGGAGGAAGGTTTGCCAGATGGGTGGCGATACGCTGGCAGTAAAAGACCAAGACGATTGAAATCAATCAAAATATATATTAATTTAATTTGTTAACGACTTTTCTGGCAAGGTGGAGTGAGAGCGGAAGCGGAAGATGAGTGCTAGCATAACACTGAACAGAACATCACCACTAAGGGTCGTTCGAGACTGGTAAAGCCAGTGAGTAGTTACCACTGAAGGTTGTTAGATTTCTTTTGTCCTCCGGTCCCCGTTAGAGGTGGCTCAAGTGAGAATGACACCGCTAGGGGCTCTCCAGACTGGCTGTCAGTCACCCATAGAAATCACAAGATTTCTCCTGTTACTCAGTATACGTTAAAACCTTCCCTAAAGGGGCTCGATTTAAAAGAGAACTGCTCAGTGAGCAGAGTTAGAAGAAAGCACTGTGAACACAAGAAAGCACATCAAACACAAGAGCATGGTGAGCAAAAGACAGTAGAAAGAAGCAGAGAGCAAATGCAGGCACAGTGAGCACAAGAGAGCCTAGTGAGCTTAGGAGGGCACAGTGAGCAAAAAATGGACTGTCTTAGGACGGAAAACATCTAGTTAAACAATACACTTTAAGCTTTATTTGTTACATGTTTAAAAGCACTGCCATATCAAAGATGACTAGTGTCACCCTCCTCTTTTATCCAGACTTGGGACTGGCACTGGCAGAGAACTTTTCTCAATTGTGTTGAGTCTGTTGACCAAGCTGCTGTATTATGAGTTTTATAATACCCAGCGAGAAAGTAGGCTATATATATCAAACTGAATTCAGTTACTTATCTACATGCTGTATAGTTCAGTTAACCAAAGATGTGGCAGTTTTAAATGTATGCTTTGAACTACATATTTCAATCCTAGCTTAGTAACCCTTGCTTTTCTTTATACACGAGTAAATCATATAAATCTAAAGTTTTGGTTTTCAAAGTTTTGGTTCTCATATTCTTGGTGCGTTGTTGATTGGATTTGGCATTTTCTGGCTTAGTTTGTATAAATATTTGCATCGAATTGAATGCAAACAAATAGATAAATGGAATTGTTGCTAGGAATCTTTAGATTACACTTGAATCTTCACTTGAAAGTCTTGTAGTTATCCATTTATTCTTAACTTAGGCCTAACTGTTCTTGTGATAAAGATACTATTGATCTCTTGATTACGAGTTAGTTCTTGAATATCCTTGCCGTTATGACATACCGGTACACTTATGATGGGGCTACTGAAAATCAGTTTACACTAAAGTGGTATTCATTCATTCATTCATTCGGATATTTATATAGCTCCTTCAAGAAGAAAAAAATACTCAGAGACTCCAGCGCGCCCGCCCAAAAAGAACAGTTTTAAGTTTAGTAAGGAAGGATCCTGATAGAGTCCCAGGATGTAGGCGTAGCTCAAAAGGAAGGCCATTCCAGACTACTGGGTCAACCACAGAAAAAGCTTGATTCTTCATGGTAGTAGTACGAGGTATATAATATATTTTCGCTGTGGTATGTGTTTGAACAGACAGAAAGGTCAAGAGATTGAGAATACCTTGAGCCATAAGTGGCAATTTTGCAAAACTTTGCTTTCAGGCCTACTTTGTTCTTATTTGAAGAGCTACTAATGAGTTTCTGCATCAATGGTTGTTTTTAGATTCGGGTGCAAGCGTAAATACGGCACTTATAGTAGGGCTTGTGGTTGGACTTGGAGGAGGTTTAATTTTAATCATTGTCTCAGTCATTGTCATATTCATATTCTGGAAAAGAAAGAAACGTGGTAAGTCTACTAAAGTATTCTCAATTAAGTACGTTGCATGATCTAGTTCTAAAATTGATTGTAATGTTAAGTTTGAAGTGCAGTGAAAATCACTCTCAATTTAATGTGTGTTTAATACTTTGACAGCATGAGGTACATTGGCTTTCGAGTCACCTTTGGAAAATTCTCTTCATTAAGGTGTTGAGGAATGTATGAATGCATGTTATTAGATGTGTTCTGCCCAGAACATATTCATTCTAGTTTAGCGAATGTTCCTTTTAGGGAAGTCTCTGACTCTCTGTCGACCCCTTCCCATAATCTTTCCCTGAACTTCTCTAGTTCCCACACCTGTGTCCCTCTTGCACAATCTCCTATCCCTATCTCCCTTGCTCTGATTCTTTGCCCCATGTTCCTGTTTCTCTTCCCCACTCTTATTCCTGTTTCTCTTCCCCGCTCTTGTTCCTGTTTCTCTTCCACCTCTTGTTTCTGTTTCTTTTCCCCCTCTTGTTCCTGTTACTCTTCCTCCTCAAGTTTCTGTTTCTCCTACCCCCATATTTCTGTTTCTTTCCCATTAATTTTGTTCCTATTTTTGCACCACCTTGTTCCTGTTTCTTTTTTGGCAAAATTGAAAGAAATTACTTTGCACTGAATGAACCATTAAGCAACAACTCTGTCAACAAACTGTTTGAAATTGGGGCTCATCATTGTCTGATGGAATGACTGTAGTAAATGGATCAAAAACCATGGCTAGCAATGTCTTAACCTGTTATGTTTTCGATGTTTCTGAAACTTAGCTCTGTGAAGTCCTGTTTTATTTAAGATAATTAATTTGCCTTGGTGAAGCTTTGCACAACCACCACTATCAAAGCTTTACATGAGTGTTTTTTTATACAAGGTAACATGTCTATAGCATCTGTTTAGTGCCTTTCTGAGGCACCAAATAATGCGTTGGGCTTTTAAAACAACAGTTAATTCTTGCAACTGCTCAGGAACAGTGTGTTGCAATCCAGATGGCAACGACCCGAGTAATAATCAATCTGTTGAACTTCATAAAAGCCACAGCGACACCAATAGCACCAGCATAGACAAAGGTGGGAAGAAGAATGGTCATATTACACCAGGTGATTACTGATAGGCTACTTCTGCATTTGTTTAGAATACTGGTTGTTGGTGTATGTAATATATTGTGAGTTCTGCTACCCTCTGACTTCTTGCAGAGCCCTTCATTCTGCCTTTAGCGGGGAGCTTTTGATCCCTCGTGTTGGAACCTCAACCTGTCAGAATCGTGCTTTCTCAGTTGTAGGTTCATCTGTCTTGAATACCAGGTAGTTCCCGCGTTGGAGATACACCTGTTAACTAGGGTTCATTCATCAGTATTTTAAAGGCTCCTGAAGATCTATTCTATCACCTTGGTTGGACTGTGAGCACCTCTGAGTGATCTTCTTGAACGGGCGCTATATAAATATTTTTTATTAATGAATAATGTATATGAAATCTTGCAATATTCCTGCCAGTATCATGAGGTATTTATCCCCCCGCTCCCCTTAAAGCTATCCAGGGGATAAAGCCCTTTCTATTCCAATTATTCAAAAATGCATATAATTGAAAAAAATTGCTGAAATTAAAACGTTAAGTGACTCTAATTGTTTAAGTGTCTTAAGCAATGTTCAGAGCAATGCAACTCGAATTTAGTTAGTAACTCTAAGTGTTTTTAAGTGTTCTAAATGTTCTAAGTGCTGTAAAACCAAAACTCGAAATTTAGTTAATGACTCTAAGTATTGTATATGTCCTATTGCTCTAAAAACAAAGCAGAAACATTATCTTGTAGGAATAAACATGCCTGTTACTGTTGTTGTTCAAAACAAAGCAAATGGAAGTTAATTTGCAAAAATAAACACATGTGGAAGTTTGTTTTTTTCAACTTCTCTTCATCTGGGGATACGATTATTAGGGAGGATATTCTATTTCGTGACACCGACGTACATATGCTGAATTTACTGCCACTGTGAATATATATGGCACCTCTATTCGTCAGGGGTGAGGCGAATGTGGCGGCTATAGACTGCGCATTGATTCCCACGAAGTTATGCAGGTCTCTTGTTTGAATCCATCATATCTTCTCACATGTTGGTCCACCATCCTGGTATAGTTTTGCATTGCATTTTCATAGAATTGCATCTCATTAGTCTACTTAGTCATAATCTCGTGATTTCTAATGTGCCTAGAAACGAGGTTGCTGCAACTCAAATGTTCACAAGCATACCTATGTAGATCCGCTAGATAATTCGGTGTGTAGCAGTTATGTGACTTACTTAAAGCGGTGCTGTAGCAAGTGTTTTGGAATATGACTACTTGCATCCATGTATTGGGTGAGCTGATTATACCTTCATACATAAATACATACCGTAGATACATGCCAGGGGTGGATCCAGGAGGGCAATCCGGCCATGGCCTCCCCACTTAGAAATTTCTTTATTTTTATTTTTGGCCAGCTATTCTGGCTCGGAAAGTTTACGTGCCCTCCCCATGAGTAGTTTCGTAGGCTCATCCCCACGAGGTCCGTACAGGGGTTTAAGAATACTAACTACCGGTATACGACTAAAAAGTCATCAGATCTTTCGGTGACTAAAGACAAAATTTTGTGCCTGCCACCAATGTCCAAGACCGAAAATAAATTTTGGACCCCCTTCGAAAATTTCTGTATCTGCCCCTGATGCATACGTACCTACTTTAGGTGATCTAGCATATAATGCTCTTATAATGTGCAACCATAATTCTTGGTTTCCACTTGTGCTGGGAAAACTGGTGTGTGTAATAATAGAACTTTATTTAAATTTCAAGCAGCAATAAAGCACTTTGAATGTTGATTGCTTCAGGTGTGCTGAATAAGGACAGCGATGAGGTAACAGTAGTGGATAATACCTTATATTCTGGAGCGCAAAAAGCAAAACAGATCGATCCATCAGGTAAAACTGATTTTAATATTGTAATGATAATAATTATTACCTTGATAAGTCATGGATTCAGTAAAGTTTACATTATTATTAGTTAACTATTTTGATTAACAAATGGTTATAAACTGCAGTTTGTGCATTTACTTGGTAATCAAAATGGTTAATGAGACGGTTTGGGTCCACTATTCCGAGGGTCCACTATTCCGAAGGTCCACTATTCCGAACCTATAGCCCTAAACCTAACCCTAAACCTAACTATGACCCTAACTCACCTCAACCATAACTCTAAACCTAACCCACCTCAACCATAACCCTAAACCTAACCCACCCCACCCCAACCGTAACCATAATCCTAACCCTCCACAACCCTAACCATAACCCTAAACTTAATCCTAACCCACCCAACCCTAACCCACCCTACCCCAACCCTAACCCCAACCCACTATAACCCTAACCACCAAGGATAACGAACAAAATATAGCAGATATTCGGAATAATGGACCTTCGGAATAGTGGACCCTCGGAATAGCGGGCCATTACCAATGAGACTGTGCTAAAGACATGTTTTAGGAATAGGAACCTGTTTTTGACCAAATATATTTCTTCGTTTTTGTCATTTAGAATAACAAACCGCAACTCGTTACATGAAAAAAATACAAGCAGACAATGCCTAAATACAGGTTTTTTGTAGAACACTCCACTCATGCCAGCTACCCTGAATTTTGATGAGGGCGATGTTAGAGAACATGCACCTTTCTGTTCTTCATGACTATGTAATACCATTCAGCCATCACCCTGCCTAATCCTACATTTTATAATTACTGGTACAGTTTTGGGTAGGCAGCCGGTATTTATTAATGTTTATAATTCTTAATGAAATTGTGTTTATGCTAAAATCTAGATGGTGGCTATGCATCAATAAATGAAGTCATGACACGTGGAAAATGAAGCTGACAAAGGTCAGAGTCTTAACAGCTAGGTACTAGATAGGCTGTATGTTAGTGTGTGTGTGTGCGCATATGTATATGACCATTTATATAGCGCCTTAACAAGAATCTCACGAAGGTGTGTCTGTGTGTGTGTGTGCGCGCGTGCGTGTCTCTTACAGAACGTTCAGTTAGAGATGCTGCTTGGGAATCATATTTTTCAAGTGACGCATGTAGTGGTGTAATACCTCTGATGAATCTCCGTTCAAGTGGCGCTATATAAATTTGTAATTACCATTTTCATGTTGACACAACACAAGTCTTTATTCTGGCGATTAAACTAGCGATTAAAATGCATTAAATATATTGACAGTGCAAGGATTGAACCAAATGATACATTACTGCAAAAAAGTATAAGGTTGCACTATCTACTCTACACTTTTTTTATGGTGAACAATGAACATCTATATGCCTGTAATAATTAATCAGTTTATTTGAAACACAAATAAATATGTTGATGTATTGAATTTGAAGCTACTGTGCTGCCTTCTGAGTCAGGGTAGTGCTCCTGACAAAGGAACACAGATCGCTCATCCGTAGCATGCATTTTACCTGTCTTGTCAAACTGCAGCTATTGTGCTGCTGAACACAATGGAACTGTTCAGAGCACATATGAGTCATCTCTGCCAGGCTGTGCAAAGCCTTGGGCTGCTTTTTTAATTACAATGACTGTCTGCTTATGGTAATAAATATGTACATGTATAAATGCTTTCGTATAATGTACAGATGAGAACCAAATTTCTTACTCATTGGTTATTTAAATTTTATGTCAATATTTCAGTAATTACAAATGCAGAATTCTTCCTGGTTGGTAATGCATTGCTTGTGTAAGCAGGTTTAGAATCCTCCTTTTGAACCTGCTTTGATGCATTAATGTAGATCATATGCATTGATTAAAACATTGGTGGAGTTTTAATGCCACGAATATGTAGGTATGTTTATAACTAAGTATTTAAATTGAGAAGGAACCCCAAAGTGTACAGCTGTGTAAGCATTGGCGTAGCCAAGGAGGTTTCGGGGGTTAAAACCCCCTTGGCTTAGGAAAAAAGTTTTTTGAAAGGTTATTTATCCACTTAAATAAGAAAAAACAAAACAATTGCTTAAAGTAACAATTGTTTTTCTTATTTTATTCCCTTTGTTACTTTATTCCCTTTTTATTTACTGTAATACTGTTGGGTTGGTGTCAGGAAGGGCATCCGGCCAGGCAAAAACATCCCTAATAAATTCCTGGCTACGCCACTGTGTGTAACAGTGTAAGTACCTGTAGTTACGATAATTATTGTTTCTGTGTAGGCAAGAATACATGTAACGTCCATGCCAGTGCCGCATCAGTTGGCTTCAGCTGCAGAAGAACATCAATAATTATTGATTGCAACTATCTCATCATGCCTTGTACGCACACCTGTGTTCCATCCAATCTATCTGTATACGGAGCAAAACAGTCACGATTTCATTGCGTGTTTCCCATAAGTAATCTGTTGATGTATTCATTCATTCATTCAGAGCGTTTATATAGCGCCCCTTCAAGAAGCTACTCAGAGGCGCTCGATGTGTGACTTGCGCCTACGAATGGCAGTGCAAATGGCAGTGTATGTTAGGTTCTTTATGAACAGCATGAACAATAAATATGTGATGAAATGTATGTAATCCGTGTATGTGGGAACTGATTGGCTCATAGGCATATTTATGTATAAATTTAGATGTATACATGTGGTATAATAATGTACATGTATGTTTACCTGCATATATATAGGACACACAAGACTTGTGATTACATGCTTCTTGATACAATGATTTCTGATTCTACATTGTTTAGGACATAAATATCCAAATTAATTTACCTTGTAGAATAGAATTCATAATGATAAAAATGTCATTATAAAGCTGTTCTTTGTATGTCTCATTAAGAGGGTGTGACATTGAGTTTCTGGGGCTGTGTTCATGAAGCAGATATACCCTAAGCTTCTTTGAGAATAGTACATACGCTGGGAGTAGCTGCTATTCCCTGATTAGCCTTGGTCGTTGTGGATATGCCTGTTTAATGAATACAGCCCCTTTTCTGTAAAATAAATTTTACTAACTTTGCCGACCATTATGCCTTAAGCATGTGATGACAGTGTGATTCACAGTAATTATTTACTCTGACTTGAGGTTTTAAAAATCAAAGTTTGCTTACTTTCAGGATAATACACGTATTTTTGTAATTCTTATAGCACTCTTCATGTCTGCTGTTATGAGTATTTCTTCTAGCAATGCGGCTGAAATCTTTGTGTCCATGTTCTTCAAATTATTGTGGCTAAAATCTAGTATACTTGTGCCTTGTGATTGCTGTGCACTGCCTTAGGCACTGTATACATTTATAGATACAAGTTAAGCTTACGTAAAACTTCTTTAAATTGCATTGTTTCAGTTAAAAGCTATGGCAGGCAAAAAATTATATGTGAACGTAAATGCCAATATGCGATGCTCTTTTCTCCAAAAGATGCAGGCATCATTTAAGGCACAGTATGCTGGTGAAAGTATGGAAAACACCAAACGATATACTGGTGACAGTAATGAAGATATTTTACCAACTGGTACAGCATTTCTAGAAGGAAACAACCAAGTAGATCTACACCGAGCAGTGCATGTTGAAAAGGAAGATGAAATATGTATAAAGTAAGGCAGCCGAGATGTTTACAAGAGGCTTTTTCATGTGTTACGTTAAATCGTTTAGCATCATCTAAGTGCTACAACTAAATCCTACCAAATGAAATCTATAGCTGAAATCATTGGATTTTATGTATAATGTTCATATAATATTTAAGGTATGATTGTTCTATTCTGTTCTGTTTTTGGATTTATAAAGCGCCTCTCACAGCACAATCTAATCAGATGCGCTCCTAGTGCGAAGATTGTTATTTGTACTGCAGTACTAGAAACAATCAGCTGTATACTTTATGCATTCAGTTGATGTATTTCTAGGTACTAGAACACTAGGTTATAAATTCAGTATTTACGTATTTATTACACAAAGTATATTTCGTTGAAGGTATAGCCGTGAGACCTGATTCTGACAGCTGTATTGACATTTAATTATTTAATTTTACTATTTCATTTACAGTTCAATTTTTATATCTTGATTGGCATGGATTTTTTATTTTATGCTTGACTTTCAACTCTACATATTTGAAATGACTATTAAGTTTGAAACAAAAAAAGGAAAACAGCTGCAGGCAGAAAGTCCATATTGTTTTAATCTGGGTAAATATAATTATGTGACCGTGCATAAGAAATTTTGCCAAATTGGAAAAATCAATAGATGTAGGAGAATTGCGTCGAAAGGTGATTAAATGTGATATATGGACTGTCAGAGATATCTTTATTGCATATGCCGATATTCTCATTGTATATGTTTGTGCTATATAAATAGAATTGAGAAGTGAAAACTTATTTTAACATATCATTGTTGGGAATGTTTTAATCATTTGAGAGCAAAGCTTCTGTTCTCGTTGATTTGGAGGTGCATCATAATTTATAACTGTTTCTGTTTTGTGAAGTTAAATCAATTTTTAATAACACTTATAATTATTATTTTCTGTATACAATTATGAACTGATCTGATATGACCTGAGCATGAATATGTATATATATACGGACATTTATATAGCACCTTATAGTAACCTCATGAAAGCATGAGCAAACAGTTCGAATTAAATTACTCACTACAATTCATCTTTGAAAAATAAGGTGTAGCTTCTTGTGTAAGAATGTACTGGCTTGTCTACAATGTAAGTGTGCAATGCAGCTTCCTTGAAATTTTAATGACAAAGCAGTGTGTCTTCTTGCTTGATGTACAATTATTGAATATAATGATAATAATGTCCGAAGTGTTCATGTTATCTCAATTGAAACGGAGTTGAAACCCTCAGATTGGAAATCTCTATTCTTTGTTACGATAGGCCTATCAGATATCAAACTGTCCGTTTGCATGTTGTAATAGTATACCTGATGAGCATTGTACAAATATGATTTTTTAACTTGCCTAAAGGGTCACTATAAAGCAAAGGACTGCAGTATCTTTTTGGCATAAAAATGGCAGCTGATTGAATAAATCAATACTTAGACACAAACAAGGCATTTGACCAAGTTAATCTTATCTCTGACTGCCTACTCGTTACCTATCTGGCACTGTTTTTAGCACCATGTTTTGTAGATAATGATCTAAAACGTTGTGTGGATATGTATAATTACTTCTATTTTACTCCGTGCTTTTGGCAGTGATACACTTTTGTATTTTATTCTTGGTGTAAATATGAGATCTGAAAGACAATTACAGTATCTCGACAATTAAAGTGATCATTAAACAAGAGGTCATTAAAAAAATTGTCTGTTAACTTTTTCCAATGTTCAACCTACAATGATAAATGCAGTACACGTGTGTAGGTAAAGTGTCATAGTAGTTTGCCGATAAATTTTATGAGATGATTTGTTGTAGTTTTGTGGGTGCTGACACTGACCATTTTATGGGGTTTAAATAGGATTTTATGCGCGATGCACTGTGGGTGATTTTGACATTTTTGTGGATGAGATTCTAATGTTGTGGATGCTGCGGCATATTATGTGGCTGGTGTTTTCAAGACTAGCAATGCACACACAGCTTCCCTGTGTGTTATAACTGTGATTATCATTATCGACAATTGTATGATTATGGTTAATAATTATGTTTGCCCTCTGAGTCCTCTATTCATAACTGTGCTGAGACATCCATGGGGGCTTGCGAATTGGATAACATACTGGTATCATCATGGTATGGAGAGCAAGAGGTACCCAATGCCCATATCGAATCCCGAAGGCTCAATAGGATAGACGTGCGTTGTAGGTTGCTATTAGTGCTGATTATTGCAGTAGCTATAAGATTTATGTATTCTGTGATCTGTGTTCTTGTGAATTGTTTCAACTGCATAATTTTACACCGGTTGCAGTCTGTCAACCGGATTGTTGAACAAAAGAAATTATTATTATTATCATTATTATTATTATTATTGTCATTCTTATTATTAATATTATCATCATCATAAGTGGTCAAATTATTTGTTTGGACTAGGTTTACTTGGCACAGCTTTGAGGTTGTCCAGTACCAGTACATAGGTCTAACTGTTTGCAACTTGTATCCTCTACATCAATTATAATGATCCATATAATTTATACATCTATAAGCTTATGCTTTATAGGCAACCAGGGTTTAAAGTTGGTGTGAACGCTTGGGAATGGTGTTTCCCTCTGCTTTCTAAATTCTTTGCTTGGTTCCCACTGTTCGCCATGCATGGAAATATGGGAACACATGAGTTCCATTACAACTCTTCTTCCGCGTTTGCATTGCTCATCTAAACCACTTTGACCAATTGTGGCAACAGAATTATGTCTTTATTAATGTATCAAATTTTATTGGTTTGTATAGGCCAATATATTATATGTTAAACATTTGTATTTCCTGATTAGAGTTATGTCCCAATTTTAATATAATTTAACTGATGTCCTGATTGTAATTTATGGCTTATTTCCAGTTTGTAATCAGCCCGATGACTAACGTTCACTAATTAATACACCTATACTTCCTGATTCATTGGGTGCATAGCCAATTTAGCAGTTTATATATTCAGCAGGGTATAGTCAAATATTTGCTCTGGTATTCAAGGAGGCATTAATTTTTCGTTAATGGCCCTCATCTCTAGCAGTGGCGTAAACAAGGGGGGTTTCGGGGGTTAAACCACCCATGGGCCTAGGAAAAAGTTTGTTAAAATATTATTTATCAAATAAATCAAATCAAATAATTTATTGGTCCGTTTGCAACAACAATAAGCACACCAAGTCAGGTACAAAAGTAACACAAAGCATCTCCAGTATCACCAAGTTGTCAAACCAAAATCTTAATTAGGTAACATAAATTATTCAGACATATAGCCAAGATTGGGATAATCTCCAATGGATTAGGCTAGGTAAGGATTGCATAAACCTAGTGGTTCTAAGGTTAAGGTATACCAGTGAGGACAATTATCCCTAGACCTGGAATGCGAGGTTATAAAAAAATCGTGCAAGAGTGGACACAAATGGAGACCCAGAAGGGAGGAAATCCCGCTAATAGGGCCCCCAAACAAACTATTAAATAATCTTGATATATATGCACCACAATTTGATGAAAAACCAAAGCAACAGTAGATGAGTAGAGTTAATTACAGTTATCACATCACAGCAAGGAGACAGGCACATCAATCCAACACACTATACAGAGGGAGCACATTTGAATGAAGTTGAAAAATAATTTTAATATCAGTTATGGGCATCTATTAGCCATTTTCGTAGGTTTGTTTTAATTAGGTTAATATTAGGAGAAGCTTTAAGGCTTTGTGTCAAACTATTCCAGAACAAAGGACCCCTACACCTTATAGAAAATTTACGGATGTTTGTCCTAGCAAATTTAGATCTTAAAGAAAGCGAACTCCTTGTTTCATATGAATGAAATTCTGAGCTTGACTTAAACAGATTAGTGAATTCATCATATCAGGCAGAATATTGGGAAGCGATTTGAACATAAATTCACATGATTGGTATACTGTAATCTGATTAAGTTTTAGAATCTCCAAATCAACAAATAGCTGGTTAGTATGGGCAACATAAGGAGAACCAGTTATAATACGAACAATTTTTTCTGGAGAATTGTTAACCTATAAAGTCTTGAGTTGTAGTTGGACGCCCAGACCATGTTACAGTAGCCTAACACAAATATGGCTGTACCATAGAGTAATATAAGGTCAATAGAGTATTAGGTGAGAGCAGGTAAGATATTCTCTTAATGATTCCAATATTTTTAGCTAATTTATCAGATAATTGATCAATATGAGTGTTCCATGTAAGATGCTGATCCACATAGACACCCAGAAATTTAACTGAAGTTACCTTAGGAATCTCCTTACCATAAATTATCACTTTACTTAGTACATACGGAATAATCTTTCTATGGGAAGAGAATAAAATATAATTGGTTTTGGTAAGATTCAGGGATAAGTTATTTGCTTTAAACCACTGAGAGATATTTTTTTTAGTTCTTCATTCAATATCCTAAGTAAGTCATCATAATTACTATTTGAAATGAAGACGTTAGAGTCGTCGGCAAAAAGTACGAATTCTAATAATGAGGATGAGTTGGTTAGATCATTTATATATAAAAGAAATAGTAAGGGTCCAAGGATTGAACCCTGTGGTACTTCATATTTAATAAGTTGAAAAGTAGAGTAGGAACCATTGCATTTAACTTGCTGGAATCGATTATTTAAGTAGTCTTTAAACCAAAGGAGGGGTAAACCTCGTATACCATAGTTTTGGAGTTTATTAATAAGTATTACATGGTCCACAGTATCAAATGCTTTAGATAAGTCAAGAAAAATTCCAATAGAAAATTCATTTCGATCAATAGCTTGTGATATATTTTATCTTGAATATTAATTAATGGGAGCACAGTGGAATGACCTGGTCTAAAACCATGCTGCGATGGGTGAATTTATCCACTTAAATAAGAAAAAACAAGACAATTTCTTGTAGTAACAATTGTTTTTCTTACTTTATTCCTTTTGTTACTCTATTCCCTTTTTATTTACTGTAATACTGTTGGGTTGGTGTCAGAAAGGGCATCCGGCCAGGCCACAAAACCCCCAAACCCTCCCCTCATCATAAATTCCTGGCTACGCCACTGATCTCTAGGCCTATAAGACTGGCAACAGTCTTATATTATGGCACTGCCATATATTTTTTTTTAAATTGCAGACTTACAGGAAACGTAACAATTGCAAAACTACCATTGATTCAAAGACATTTACAGGACATTTGACTGCTGAACTACTTCCTCTATAACGAATCACTTGGCAGACTTGCCTTAGCCTCATTCTCATGTTCATGAATAAATTATTCTGTTTTTACTTCCTTGATATCTATTAATTATCACCCGGTATACCAGCTGTGTCTCCCACACGCCCAGATTTTAACCATTTGAAATTGTTGCTCGTCATACTCATTGCTGTGTAATAAATTACAGTTGTCTGGGTTTCCATAGCTAGGCTTCCTGTTGAATATGGCTTAACCAGTTCAGATGTTTTATTAAACTAGGATGTAACTCGTTCTATTTCTCTGCTTGTCTGTTCAACTGTATTCCTGAATCGATTATAATGGCTCTAAAGTGTTACTCACTGGAGCCGTGGAGCGTCACGATGTCACGGTCACGGTGTTCAGTCAAGCGAAGAACGGCTAGAGCTGCCTCGTGTCTGTGGTGTCTGCTATGGCGAACACATTTTATTGTAGCCTAGCAGCATAAAAATTATGCTACGACGTTTTCTTACACAGTTCTTCCGAAGACGTCTACTGAAAGACTGGCATCCCTTACAAGTTATACTACCACTGGGTATACCCCACATTGTGTGCAAAGTTACAAGACATTTCTCTTTGTTAACTCGGTCCTTCCTCTTTCATGAGCCTTCACGTTTAAGGATTGGTTTTGGTCAAGGTGAGAATTGCCGCGGGGCTTGAAGGAGCTAAACAAATTAGTCTTTCGTAGAGTCCCATAGTAGTCTTCTAGCACCCGAACTCCACGCACGTGGGTCACAGTCTGACCCTCTGTTATTTTTCCACAATTCTCATACTGGTTCGGCAACCAGCGTAGGTGTTTGTGAACAAGTTTTTCTGCCCCCTTTCTGCCTCAATAGTATTGTATCAAAAGCAGTGTGAGTGAGAATTGTGGAAAAATAACTGGGGGTTGTACCATGACCCACTTGGAATTGGGGTGTGAAGAACAGACTTTACTATGGGCTCTAAGAAAGACTTGGGGGTTGAAATCTCCCTTACCCCACCGGCAAGTCTCACCCTACCAGGAAGTGAAGACATTTAATAAATTGAAAACTGTTTTATTTACATCTTCCTCTTGTTTAGTCATCAGTGGTGTTCGAAGAATTTTTCGGCTGATTAATTCATTGAAAAATGAGGGCTAGAATCCATATGACCGCCACAGGAGACACGTACACATTTTATTTTTAAGCTGGCAATAGTAGGGCTATGTAGGCCGAAATTGTGTCGTACGGTAGACATGTGCAGCCTACGTGTGTAGAACGCATCATCTTTTCCCAGTATCAATCGATCCAGTGTCTCGTATGTACGTAGTCTGCATGTATTGATTATTCGTTAATATATCCTTATGGAAGCTATGCGCGGCTGACTGTTAGGCGGCTTGACGTGCAGCTGATGGTTGTCCTGTTGCCATGGTAGCGTACGTGTGTTTCGCCTTTATACCTATAGGGGCTTAGCAAAGGTGGGCCCAACATTTACAGTTAGGGGCGAAATGATGATGGTGTTTGTCTCGTGCATGGTTGAAAAGCAGCAATTTAAGTACAGTGCTAGTCATTAGGGATTTAATGGTACAGAGGCCCATTAATTAATCCACCTTGTTCACATCCACCATCAATTCTTGTTGCTATGACAATAACAGGTAAATTAGATGCAGTAATTAAACATTTGCCGACTTAGTAGGCTGCATGCTGTTAATAAGCGTCTATCTTTCCCACCTGTTGTGTCACAAATTCTCCCAGTGAAATATAATCTGCAGTCATGTGTTGGCCTCTGTGTAGGGCTGTTGGCCACAATCAAAATAGCCTAAATGTATGGTTGTAGCCTATACTTGGACCTACATGTGTATGAAAATATTGCCCTATATGGGCTACTAAATGTATGCAACAAGTGATGTTGATGTTATGAATGTTAAGGTGCATTTCTGCACAAATTTCCCTCACTGGCTTAAGCCACTATACCTATAAGCCCCAGTCCGCTCACCAGGAATGCTATTTTTACCATGATGGACGTAGTTCACACACGGCTGATGGAACAACCAGGTCCCAATTAAATAGACCAAGAGATGAAGAAAGGGGAGTATGGTGGGTAAGAAAATTTAGATCGACGAGTCTACAGATGAATCTAGCATGGATTTGAATGACATAAAAATGCCTATAGGATATTAATGCTCATGCCTACTACACATGTTGCTTTTATTAAAAATCTATATTCAGTATGAGAAGCGCAGAGAAATAACAGGAGGTCAGACTATGATCCACGTGGAGTTGGGTGTGAAAATAAGTCTTTACTAAGGGCCCATGGAAAGACAAGGGATCGAACCCTCGACCCCCCGCGCAATTCTTACGATGTATGTAGGCCTACCGGGGCATTAATTTTAATGTGACATTTTGATGGTTACGAATGAACACAGTCCTGCCTTTAGAAAAAGAGGAAAATGCCTCCGTCTAGGGGAAATTACACGTGTTTCTCACACAAATTCTACGTATTTCTCAACGTAAAGCCAGTATAGGTTTTCTAGCTTTTTTCTGCCGATGTCCCGTGACAGAGTCTCCCCTTAAAAGTCTCCCCGGAGATTTTATTTTGAAATAGATTCTCCCCGGCTAATCTATTCCAGAATAAATTCGCCCCCGGAGACTACATTCTGAAATAAAGTATCCGGGGAAGAGAATATTTCCTCCGTCCACGAAATAAAGTCTCCCAGTTCAGCGTGAAATGGGCTGCAATCGCATAAAATTTATAGATGAGCAGGCTTACGGATTAGTTTAGGTTGCTAAATTATTTGTCAAGAACGTAGGCAGGCCTATACTTTTATTTCAGAAAATTTCTTTCAATACAGAGTTTTAGCCAGAGGAGACTCTGTTTCGGGGTGGGGGTGAAACTTTGTATCGGAGGAAGACTTTATTTTATGACACCGGCTGACTTTTTTTGAAAATTCAGAGTGGCATCCCTGAACTGTTGAAGGAGGGCATTCTCACATCACATATAGGCCTACAGCTGTTTTTGTATTGCGTAGATTTCCGACCTGCGATTGCAACTGATACTCGTGGTGAAACAGTCCATATATATATAGGCCTAGTATTATGTAAATGTCTGTGTCAATATATTCTATGCTCTGTAGGCTATGACTCGCTTGACTCAACGACGCTGAATCGGCTCAGGCTTTAACAGTATAGGCCTAGACCCTACCTGCTTAATTCAGATGAAAATGTAACCGCCCTTAAACATGCATGCGACCTCAATATGCTATCTTTAGACCTATATCTACCTGTGCTTAGGCTGAAAGACGAAAGCTAGGCTACTCGTTAAATGGATTAAGCCTAAAAGTCAGTGGCGTAGGCAAGGGGGGGTTTCGGGGGTCAAAACCCCCCCATTGGCTCCGAAAAAAAGGTTTTTTAAAGGTTATTTTTCCATTTAAGTAAGAAAAAATAGCAAAAAACAGGGTTTCCGGTCATAAAACCCCCCCCATGAAAAATTCCTGGCTACGCCACTGCTAAAAGTGTTTAAGATGTCGTGAGGATGTCAATTTCCCAGCTGTTCTTCTAACCCTTTACCTACATAGGCCTGCCGTAAGCGACTAAAAAAGATCTTGCAGTGCCAGAAAGCTAAATAATTAGGCCAACTCATTGAGTCATGGATCCAGGGTGAGAACTGCGGCAGTTCAACTGCCGTGGGTTGGGGTTTCAAACCCCCAGTCTTTCTTAGATCCCATGGTAAAGTCTGTTTTCACACCCCAATTCCAAGTGGATCATAGTCCAGCCCCACCAGTTGTTTTTCCACAATTCTCACACTGCATGGATCGTCTGTTATTTCACGTGCAGCATAATTAACAACATTAGATTTTGACCAGCTTTCGTATCACCTACTTTGGCAATCTGTAAAAGTTTTGACTCCCATCTTTGTTGACAACTAAACAACTGATTTGTAAGTAGGCCTACAATTTGTTATGAAAGTATTTTGCATAGGCCTAGAGTGTTGGAATGCAGAGCTTTATTCACGATTAAAGGAGATAAAGATTGTCACATGTCATCTTAACTAACTAGCACAAACACGGAACGGAGAAGAAGGAAGTGACGTATAACATAGACTAAATTACATAGAGTCATCTACAGTCATCTATGCTAGCGCCATCTAGAATGTGTATCATTATTCCAACACCCCCACTTTATACACACTCAGAAAATTAGGTTAGTGTTATTTTTCTAACCCCAACCCAGAAATGCATTTGTTATGCAAATCTGTACACAGTCCTTTCGTTAAACAGTCAGCAACCATGTTTGTTGTTTCAATCTGTTTAACCAGAATGTCTCCAATTGCAATTCTGTCTCGAATGAAGTGATGCTGCACAGCAATGTGCTTGGTCTTGGGTCGATATCCGGGATTTCTAGCAAGATCAATCGCCCCTTTGTTATCACAGAAAATCTCCACGACATCTGAAGCTTGAGGAACAAGTTCTTTGTGAAGTCCCTTTAACCATATAGCTTCTGTGGCAGCCATGCTTAAAGCCATGTCCTCTGCTTCAGTTGTTGACTTTGCAACTGTTGGTTGTTTCTTTGAGTTCCAACTTATTGCGGCACCACTTAAAACAAAAGTGTATCCTGTGGTTGATTTCAGATCCCTTTTATCACCACCCCAGTCAGAATAACAAAACCCAATCAAATCTTCATTGGTTCTCTTGTAAACTAGTTTGGTACTTGCAGTCTGCCGAAGATATCTAAAGATTCTTTTCACTGCAACCCAATGAGTTTTTCCATAATTGTTATTGAATCTGCTCATGACCCCCACTGCAAATGCGATGTCTGGTCTTGTAGCCTGTGCTGCATACATAAGGCTACCCACAGCTTCTTGAAAAGGAATGTTTCTCATTTCTTCTTCTTGCTGTTGACTGTTAGGAAGAAATTCTTCTCCAAACAAATCTTGATTCGGATCAAGTGGAGTTGAAACCCCATTGCACTCAGTCATATTGAAGCGGTTGAGCACTTGTTCAATATATTTCTCTTGATCAAGTGATATCGTTCCTGTATCACGATCTCTTTGGATATGAATGCCCACACAATAGTGTGCCTCTCCAAGATCCTTCATCTTGAGACGTTTCATTAGATCTGCTTTCAAATTCTGTTTCTCCCCCTTGTTGTTCGAGAGAATTAAAAGATCATCAACATACACTGCAATGATTAAGATCTTTCCGTTTTCACATCTGTAGTAAATGCAAGTGTCAAAATTTGATTGCACAAATCCAAGTTCTTTCAACAACTTATCCAATTTCTTATTCCAGGCTCGGCTTGCTTGCTTCAGACCATAAATTGACTTCTTTAGTCGACAAGTTTTACCATTCAGCCGAAAACCACCTGGCAATTCCATGTAAATTTCTTCTTCGAGCTCAGGATGCAAAAATGCTGTTGTGACATCCATTTGATCAATGTCAAGGTCATATTTTGCAGCCAGTGCCATCAGAAGACAAATGGAAGTATAACGTACAACCGGCGAGTACGTTTCCTCATAATCAATGCCTGGTTTTTGTGAACATCCTTTAGCCACCAAACGAGCTTTGTAACGCTCAACTGTACCATCAGATTTCAGCTTTGTTTTGAAGACCCATTTGCACTTAATTGCTTTTCTCCCAGTAGGTACATCAGATAATGTCCATGTCTGGTTTTCAACATGTGCCTGAATTTCTTCTTCCATTGCACGTTTCCATTCTTCTGCATATTGAGAAGTAAGTGCTTCTTCAACAGTTGCTGGATCAGTACTTTTACACAATGTAGCTTGATGCACAACAAAATTCTCATTGAATATTTGCTTATTTGGAATACGAGTTCTTTTTGGCCTCTCAAATGTGTCTCGTATCACTTCTCCATCATCAGTTATGTCCTTATTGACCACTGAAATATTTGATCCACCAGAATCTTCTTCCACAGAGTTTATTTCCAAGCCAGTGTTCGAGCCATCAGTAAGATTAGTCTTTGATCCACCAAACTCCTTTGAACCATCAGACTCCCCCACTTCAACATGAGTTTGGGTATTCTGAAACTGCTGTTGATTATGAATGTCTGAAGTGACAATTTGCGATGAGTTGTCATCCGCAACATCTGGAAATGGATCATCTGAAGACGAATGTCGAACAGGAAACTGAGATTCAAAGAAAACAACATCTCTGGATCGAGTGAATTTCTTTGTAACAGGATGAAGCATTCTGTAACCTTTGCTTTCTTCACAGTAACCAACGAAGATGTACTCTTTTGACTTAGAGTCCCATTTCTTGCGGTTATTATCAGGAATTTTCACCAAAGCTTTGCAACCAAAAACACGAAGATGGCTTAGGTCAGGTTTTTCTCCTGTCCATGCCTCTTGAGGTGTCATATTTGGTAAGACTTTTGTAGGTGACCGATTCTTCAGATAATTGGCTGTATTTACTGCTTCTGCCCAAAAATCTGTGCTTACTCCGGATTCTAGAATCATTGTTCGAGCTTTTTCTACCAAAGTTCTGTTCAGACGTTCAGCAACTCCGTTTTGCTGAGGAGTATAGGGAATCGTGGTCTCGTGACGAATTCCACTACGTCGTAAGAAACTCAGAAAATTTCCATTGACATATTCAGTACCATTATCTGTTCGAAGAGTTTTGATACGTTTACCAGTCTGATTCTCAACAAGAGATTTGTACTCCTTGAACTTCTCCAGTACCTCAGTCTTTGATTTCAGAAAATAGACAACCGAGTGTCTCGTGAAATCATCAATCAATGTCAGAAAATACCGTGCTCCACCAACTGATGAAACATGCATTGGACCACAAATATCAGAATGAACAAGACCAAGAACGTGCTTCGCTCGTTTGGCTCCTGTTTTCTTGAACGGTTTGCGATGCTGTTTGCCTTTCACACAAACTTCACAGGGAATAGTTGCCGTCCCTTCAGACTGAACACCAGTAGACATAGTGCTTCGAAGTAGGCGCATAGAAGGCCGATTAAGATGTCCAAGGCGACGATGCCATAAGTTTACAGAGTTCGTTGACAGCGCAGCAAACATACGAGATTGCTTACAGTTCAAACGATACAGTCCATTGACTTCTGTGGCAGTTCCAATGACACTTTTTGGATTGACCTTCACCTGCTGATTAACTATGCGACAGCTTTTCTTGTCAAACAAAACAGTTTTACCCTCCTGAGCAATTCTGTTAACTGCTAAGAGATTTATAGCCAAATCTGGTACATGAACAACATCTGAAATTTCCATTGTTTTCTTTGTTGACAACGGAATCGATAATGTTCCCATTCCAGTACTTTTTAACTTTGTTCCATTTGCAATTCCAACCTCTTGACTAGAATCTGAAGAAAAATTCTTAAGCAAGTCAAGTCGAGATGTTAGATGTACCGTGGCACCTGAATCAAGATACCAATCATCATTCATCGAGGTAGGCTGCACCGATGAAACTGAAAAATTCGTTTGGGCTGACACAGCACCAAAATTCGCGTTGGCTGAATTCTTATGTGGTTTAACCTTGACCTTCTCACATTGCGAACGAATATGACCAAAACGATTACATTCAAAACAACGTGGTCCTTTTGGCTTACTTTTCATCTGGGACATGCCCTTGTGGGACCTGCTCATTTGAGACCTGCCCATTGAAAATGCTGAATGAGTTGCAACCGAAGTCGTACTTGCTCCTAGCTCCTTAACACTGTCCTGAAGCAAAAGACTTTTTACAAACTCAACTGTTGTGTCTTGCTTTGATCCTTGAATGCCCAATATTAAAGGCCTATACTGATCTGGAAGACCTCCAAGAATTATGCCTCCAACAACATTGTCCTGAAAAGGTTGACCAATTGATTCCAATTGTTCTGCAATTGACAAAATGTGATCTACATACTGCTGCATCGAAGGAAAGTTCTCAAAATTTGTCTTAAACAAACTGGAATACAGTCCAATCAGACGAACAAGAGCAGTGCTTTCATATTCACCTCTCAATGCGTCCCAAGCAGCTTTCGCAGTCTGGCATTTCTTCGTGACTCTGGTTGAACAGGGTTTTAGGCTGAGATTGATTTTGGCTAACGCACGTAAGTCCAAATCCGGATCAACAGTCTGGCCCTCTTTTGGCGAAACACAGCGCCATAAACCTGCGTCAATTAAGAAATTTTGCATCCAGAATTTCCAATCACCATAATTTTTGCCATCAAGATGCTTCGCTTCCGGTAAACCTCCGACGGAATTTGTAGTAACTGTTGTCGCTACATTACCTGTTCCTGTGCTAATTTTCTCCTGAATTCTCAAAACTTGCTGCTGTAGTTCTTCCAATGCCGCCATTTTGACGCGAGACCAAGAAGAAACTTCAGCTTCTATCGACTCGGATAATTAACGAGAAAACTCGAAAAATATTAGTCGACCAGTCGTCCTGGGATTTAACCAGTCGTCCTGCGTTCGACCTGGGTTCGTCCTGCGTTCATCTGGGCCCATAACCTGTTGGAATGCAGAGCTTTATTCACGATTAAAGGAGATAAAGATTGTCACATGTCATCTTAACTAACTAGCACAAACACGGAACGGAGAAGAAGGAAGTGACGTATAACATAGACTAAATTACATAGAGTCATCTACAGTCATCTATGCTAGCGCCATCTAGAATGTGTATCATTAGTATCCGGGGAAGAGAATATTTCCTCCGTCCACGAAATAAAGTCTCCCAGTTCAGCGTGAAATGGGCTGCAATCGCATAAAATTTATAGATGAGCAGGCTTACGGATTAGTTTAGGTTGCTAAATTATTTGTCAAGAACGTAGGCAGGCCTATACTTTTATTTCAGAAAATTTCTTTCAATACAGAGTTTTAGCCAGAGGAGACTCTGTTTCGGGGTGGGGGTGAAACTTTGTATCGGAGGAAGACTTTATTTTATGACACCGGCTGACTTTTTTTGAAAATTCAGAGTGGCATCCCTGAACTGTTGAAGGAGGGCATTCTCACATCACATATAGGCCTACAGCTGTTTTTGTATTGCGTAGATTTCCGACCTGCGATTGCAACTGATACTCGTGGTGAAACAGTCCATATATATATAGGCCTAGTATTATGTAAATGTCTGTGTCAATATATTCTATGCTCTGTAGGCTATGACTCGCTTGACTCAACGACGCTGAATCGGCTCAGGCTTTAACAGTATAGGCCTAGACCCTACCTGCTTAATTCAGATGAAAATGTAACCGCCCTTAAACATGCATGCGACCTCAATATGCTATCTTTAGACCTATATCTACCTGTGCTTAGGCTGAAAGACGAAAGCTAGGCTACTCGTTAAATGGATTAAGCCTAAAAGTCAGTGGCGTAGGCAAGGGGGGGTTTCGGGGGTCAAAACCCCCCCATTGGCTCCGAAAAAAAGGTTTTTTAAAGGTTATTTTTCCATTTAAGTAAGAAAAAATAGCAAAAAACAGGGTTTCCGGTCATAAAACCCCCCCCCATGAAAAATTCCTGGCTACGCCACTGCTAAAAGTGTTTAAGATGTCGTGAGGATGTCAATTTCCCAGCTGTTCTTCTAACCCTTTACCTACATAGGCCTGCCGTAAGCGACTAAAAAAGATCTTGCAGTGCCAGAAAGCTAAATAATTAGGCCAACTCATTGAGTCATGGATCCAGGGTGAGAACTGCGGCAGTTCAACTGCCGTGGGTTGGGGTTTCAAACCCCCAGTCTTTCTTAGATCCCATGGTAAAGTCTGTTTTCACACCCCAATTCCAAGTGGATCATAGTCCAGCCCCACCAGTTGTTTTTCCACAATTCTCACACTGCATGGATCGTCTGTTATTTCACGTGCAGCATAATTAACAACATTAGATTTTGACCAGCTTTCGTATCACCTACTTTGGCAATCTGTAAAAGTTTTGACTCCCATCTTTGTTGACAACTAAACAACTGATTTGTAAGTAGGCCTACAATTTGTTATGAAAGTATTTTGCATAGGCCTAGAGTCAGCTTAGGAGCAGGGCTGTTTTTAAGGAATTTTTAGAACTGCACAACTCTTTCTTTCCTTTCCCTTCTTCCATGGTAATTTACTTCCAATCGGAGGACAATGACCTTTTTGCTAGTTTTAACTGTACAGAAAAAAGATCTAGCGTCTTTCAAGAGTTAGGCCTACTTAAGCCAGGGCTTTTCATGCAGGGTAGGTGTCTATTAGGCCACTATATTACCTAATGACTGCTATTGTGCTGGCTTCTAATAAAGCTATATAAGCCTAGGGCAATCCATCGCCAATAGGGCCTATATATATATACAAATTTAAATTTAGACGACTGCTTTAACAAAACGATCCCTCAAACGAGTTATAAATAGGCCTACGGTTTCAGATTGTCCACGTCACTGCATATATTATATGCGCTGGATAAAAGATTCGAGTAGCCTAGGCCTATAGCTGAGCCAGGACACCGTATACGGCCTATACGTGACAGTACCCAAGCGACAAGACCCGAAAAACTTCAAGGATACGTGAATTCTGGAGGAAACGGCTAGCGAGATGCAGTCCATCTATTCTATATGAATTGCAATGCAATTATATAGCGCAGTTAAGGCAGCTTCCATTGTACGCGATGAGACCTAATCAGTTAGCATGCAAGTGTTTAGTCCTTAGGCTTAGCTACTGCACGTTTCGTCGGCTACGGACATTAATTTTGGCTGTTGTAAGGCCTAGGCCTAGGCCTATTCTTTTATTATAGACTTAAGTGGGTCGAGTTTAAGTTATTAGGCTACGTAAAGCCCAGTATATAATAAACTGCACAATTTAACGACGCAAAATAATAGTTGCTCTCTGCCAGTGCCAGTCCCAGGCTTGGATAAAGGAGGAGGGCGACACTAATCATCTTTGATAATTATGGCAGTGTCGTTAAACATGCAACAAGCTATAACGACGCAAATATTACTGGTCTCGTAACGCACATTGGCATTGGATGAGGTCTATACAGTCTATAGACTACTAGTTTAACGAATGCTTAATTATTACAAGTCATCATGGATGATAAGATTCTCTTAAAGATTTACTTAAACATTCATAATGATGTCATTTTGCAACGGTAAAAACTTAATATGCAGATGAGGTGACAGCACAGATGACGGCGGATTTAGCTGTAGATTTAAACCAATTCTCGTGACGGAACATTGGCTATTATAATTTTATCACTGTGTTTCGAACTGTTATAATTATATGCACTGTCACGTCGAGTCTCACGACACCAATGCAGCTGCTTACGTGACCCTTGGATTGGTGCCAATTATACAGTATACACCGTCAACTTATTCAGGCGTGTATTTTGAAGAGCTAGCCTAACAAGAGCATTTAAGTACTGCAACAGTTGTAGGCTATTCCCTATTAATGGGTGCAGCCTGCAGGTTCAAGACTATTATTGGTGAGGCTGTCATATGAGTGCTGGGACTTTAACCAAAGCGGTATATTCCTCCTTCCTTTTTCTGTCACTGAACAAGCAACGGTCATTACATGTTGGCCTATAGGTGATGCAAAATAGGCAGTAGAATAATTATAGCCTAGGATAAAACAGACTGTAAACATATGTTTATACATTTTGTACACCCAAAGAGCACACATATGCAGTCATGTAGGCCTATGTGCACAACTGATATAAATACACAGACAGACATGCATACATACACGTTTATGGGCCTACATAACAAATATATTATGCCCACATAATTATATGCATACATAGTTACATACCTGCCTTAGCTGCCTACCTACCTACATACATAAATACATGCAACATACATACATAGGCCTAGATGCATACATACATACATACATACATACATACATACATACATACATACATACATACATACATACATACATACATACATACATACAAACATACATACATACATACATACATAAATAGATCTGCATGCATGCATGCTTACATACCTATGTAGATACATGCATTGCTTGTTTCCTTTGGGAAATTTAGGTAAATTCCCCTACCAAGTCCAAACATGTAAAGCAGTTTTGTCAACAGATGAGTCGTTCTCAGTCCAGTAGTTGTTCTTGGTTCGGTCGTGATAATAATGCATGTTCTAACGAAATATTTGCTCTCGCCACCTACCGAGTGAAAATTATATAAACGCAACATCGTGGATGCTCATCTGCCGCCATCTGCTGAATGCAAATGCAGAACTTAATGTGTACAGCACTATGTATATATTTATATTCCACATACATGCATACATGCATGCATACATACATACATACATACATACATACATACATACATACATACATACATACATACATACATACATACATACATGAATACATGCATACATGCATGCATACATACATACATACATACATACATACATTCATTCATTCATTCATAGCATTTATATAGCGCCCCTTCAAGAAACTACTCAGAGGCGCTCCCAGCCCAACCACGAGCAAAGAAAAAAGACTTGAGACATACATACATACATACATATATATATATACATACATACATACATACATACATACATACATACATACATACATACATACATACATACATACATACATACATACATACATTCATACATACATACATACACAGTGCTGCAGACCTTATGGTAGTGACCAGGCAGGAGCAAAATAACCTAGGCTACACCTAGCTAGCCTACAGAAGTTACTGGACTTTTAGATGGAAAAAATGCCTACACCATTCTGGTGTCTATATTGTGGACATACTGGCAGCGGTATTGTATTGCATCCGACATTTATAAAGCGCTTCTAGTAATGTGAACAGTCCAGAGGCGCACCCAGTGCGCACTGCGCAAGGCCCACGAGAAGAAGCAGGTTTTGAGAGGAGACAAAGCAGAGGAGAGACTGTCAGACGAAAGTGTAGAGCGAACAGAAGGAGAAAGCGCATCTCTTAGAAAAGGACAACTGAGACAAATGATCGAGACTGAACCATAGCAGTTCTAGAGCGAGAGAGTACCGGTGTAGCCTACATGTATGCACACACAGAGCCTACAGCCCATAATTATGGATCCCATAAAATGGGTAAACGATCATGACCCAGAAGAACTAAAGGCAGAGTGCAACACGTCGCGTAACAAAGACAACACATGGCATGCAGGGCAGAAAAGACACTTAAGAAGACATTAGACAGACTCACATTCTTCATCTAACCGCATAAAAATACGAGCGACCGACAGCAGCGCAGACTATTCGCAGAATAAATCAGCGGCCGATACTAATATAATCAGATACGGTACGGAACAAACACTAGAGATTGTTTATACATGTACGTGAAATACGGACTCACGGACAAAAAATGTAGGCCAACAACACCGGTTTTTTACATGTCTCAGTGTTTTGTCTACTATGAGTCAGAGCCAAAGATTTTAACAGGTAGGAAGATGGACTACTTAAAGGATATTGGCTGGCCGCAGTGCAAATGAGGTCACGCAAGGTTTTCTGGTCAATTCATAGGCTCTGACTCGCAGCGAATTTTAGCCGCTGACTTTATTGGATAGTCGGGTTCCGGAAGCTTCAGACCCGGAAAATTAGCAACAAGCTGGAAATAGAACATAATTAAAGATAAGATAATGATATATCCAAAAAATGGTCTCCAGCCCTCATATCTTAAGGGAATTAATTTTATTATATAAATTTGAAGGCATGAAATCGCAATGCTATTTTAGCGCTGTACCTCGGACATTTTTGTTTCCAATCACTTATTGATAAACAAGTTAGGTTGCGGAGCCCTGAAAAATCGACAATAAGCTGATTTTTCTGTTTTCCCATATTACCCTCTGTCTTCCTCACATGTGTCGATGCAGAGACGCTGTTGGCTCAAATAGTCTTAAACCTACCAATTTCATCCTAATCACCAAGAGCATAACTCGATCTTCCAAGGTCCCGACGCGTCAACTTCATTCATTCATTCGGACATTTATATAGCGCTCCTTCAAGAAAAACTACTCAGAAGCGCTCCCAACTCCAGCGCGCACAAAAAGAACAGTTTTAAGTTTAGTAAGGAAGGATCCTGGTAGAGTTCCAGGGTGTAGGCGTAGCTCAAAAGGAAGGCCATTCCAGACCACTGGTCCAACCACAGAAAAGGCTCGATCCTTCATGGTAGTAGTACGAGCAAAAGGAACTAAGAGGACTCCCCTATCAGCAGAGCGTAGCTGACGACGTCCTTGGATACCCAATGTAGAGCTGCATATGGATTCGAACCTGCAAACCTTCGGCTGCATACCCACTACACCACCGTGCATCACAAAGAAAACAATTACTTATGATAAGTAAGCTAAGACTAAATTCAAGTGGCTGCATGACCCCCCAAAGCGTCTAATCCGTCTACTCTTAATCTGAATGACCTAAACTTGAAGCGGCTCACCTCTGAAAAGAGGCTCTTCAACAGGGCCGTGTTTAACATAGGTCCATTCAGTACGAATGCCCCCGAGTTGAGTTTTGTTGCCATTGGCCAAATGTCTTTTGCGAGTCTCCGTGTTATTTAAACCTTTTGTAAAATCAGTAGCCTAAGTGTAAGAAAACATTACTTTCACTAAGTTCACAGACGTTGCGTGTTTGCTTACTGACCCACCACAGCCGACAAACCACGTATTGTATTGTATATAAGCATTTATAAAGCGCCTCTTACAGACTATATCTAAGCAGAGGCGCTGTCAGCGTGACAGTCCCAAAGAAAAAAAAGACCAAGTAGCGAAGAGCTGAAGATGATACCCCCAATAAGAACTTACTACGGATAGTGGGAGGGATGGCATTCCACCTTAGAAGGGCCTACAATGGCAAAGGTACGGTGTTGGGCCATGGCAGTCCTTGCCCTTGGAACCAAGACATCTAGTCGATCAGCAGACCGGAGAGACTGCGGAGAGGGGTTTATGCATCACGTCACAAAGGTATTTAGGAGCTTGTCCAGTTTGAGTTTTTGAAACGTAGGCTAGCCTATTGAACAGCGGATTTTTGTAAATGGCTAATCTTGTAAGACTGCCGAACGGCACTTTGTCTAAGCTGTAACACTTTGCACCGACACTCAACCGCATGTCTCAAATGAGCAGAAAAATGCAATCTCAAAATAAATTAGACTTTTGAGATGGTGATGAGATCATTTAGATGACAGAGGGGCTTGCAGTGCTTGACAATAGATGAATACATTATTAAGTACTATGATGTCGACAAAGTTCTTGGCATACCATTTTTATTAACATATAAAATGGCATACACTCGACAAATCATTCTTTCTTAAATCATCAACAATTGACAGTGAATCAATATATATTATACAGGTATAATTTGTAGCCAAAGTTCAGTAAATAGGTAACAGTTTATAAACTTATATATGTTTACAGATAGTTACACAATTGAGATATTTCATTGTTCTTGCTATACTTGCAAATACTTGCAATGAAAAAATCAACTTATATCATATAGTCACACAATAAATTTCATTGATCTTGCTACACTGGCAAATACTTGCAATGAAAAAATCAGCTTATATCATCCACTTTGAAATAGTTACATATAGTCACACAATAAATTTCATTGATCTTGCTACACTGGCAAATACTTGCAATTAAATCAACTAATATCATTCATTTTGAAATATTTACAGATAGTCACACAATAACTTTCGTTGGACTTGCTACACTGGCAAATACTTGCAATGAAAAAATAAACTTATATCATCCACTTTGAAATATATACAGATAGTCACACACAATAACTTTCGTTGGTCTTGCTACACTGGCAAATACTTGCAATTAAATCAACTAATATCATCCACTTTGAAATAGTTACAGATAATTACATGTGCAGTATTTTTTTCATCTTTCTTGTTGTGCTACACTGGCGAACACTTGTATTGTTTGTTGCTTTGCTTGGTCGTAAAAGCTTTCTGTTAGCAAACTTCACAGAATAAAATAGTCTCATTACGATATAAAGTTTTGTCAGCTTCTCTGATATGTATAGAGCATGTTCTGGATGCCGAATGAACAAAAACTGGAAATTGCATTGAGGGTGAATTATTTTAAATAGTGTTGATGCAATGTTTGGCTGTGAAAACAGATGGTTAAAGTGCAAGCGGAACAGCTGCTCCATTACATGCACAGCTTGAAAAAAACGACTAGTGCAAATGTAGTTAAAACCCTGGTCAAGGAGCTCACAGGAAAGGGAGTATATACTGCTAATCGACATTTGCAAGCCTTTCTGGCATTTAATTTGTGATTTAGCACGAGCTCCCAAAAAATTCCATCTACCAACCCATTCCTTAAAGACAAGAAGCTGTTTCAAATTTTCATTTCTTTTACATAGGGCCCATCGGGCTGGCTTGTCACCACGTCTTTTACGTGAATTAAGAATATCGAAGAGGGTATCCATTTTTTCAACAAAGGCAGCAGTTTGAACAGCATCAGGAATCAACTCCTTTGTTAAAACACGCACATGTAAACCAGCTGCAACGGAATGGCTTAACACCTGAGATGCAAGGCTCACACGCATCTTTAAAACTCTTGATACATCAATATGGCGCTCTGTCAACTTTGGTGCAAGACGTATGGGGTATGTTTGATCAATGCGATAAAATTCCTCTATGTGTTTCCAGCTAGCATGGGAACCATCAATTTCAATGTCATGCTTCATAAGGTTGTTGCGAACATTTTTTAACAAATGTGGGACATCAAAAACAACATGTACAACATGTTGAATATGGTTAACAGAGAAATATGGTAATTCCACTGTACTGCCAAGATTTTTTACAGCTGCTACATTGGTTGGACCTTGATCGCACACAATACATCGAACAAATAAACCAATGTCATGAACTTTGGTAATGCATTCTTTAATTAATTCTGACAGTTTTGAACTTGCAACTGTGTTATGTGTAAAGAAAAAGGCAATTGCTTGCTTCCATTTACTACACAGACCTCTAATCATGAACACTAATGCATGTGTAGCTATTGCTCCATTTTCTGAGTATCCCATGACTCGGTCTAAGTTTTTATCATATGTTAGTTGCGATTTCAATGAAACTTCATCAAAAACAAGCGCACACTGACGTTCGCATAATGGC
Source organism: Lumbricus terrestris (assembly GCA_949752735.1). Lineage (NCBI taxonomy): Eukaryota > Metazoa > Annelida > Clitellata > Crassiclitellata > Lumbricidae > Lumbricus > Lumbricus terrestris. Next base: position 13,935,647 of record OX457051.1, on the reverse strand, counting down.
AAATTCGTAATGCGTAACTTCAAAACATTAATCATAACAGATGTAAACCCACATTCAATCCTGCCAATAGCTGCACTTACAAACCTTCGTAATGTTGAAACCGATGGTAAAGTCAAATGGTGTGACACAAATTTATATGCTGCAGCACTCTTGTAATGGAACTGCAGACAAAATAATTTTTCCTTAATTGACCATCTGTAACCTTTTCCCTTCTTCTGACTAGACAACATCTGAGAATGAAACAATGCAAGCTGCAGAGGTGTTAAAAATTGTTTTGCTAAATTTACAACAACATCAACTGCAGCAGAAGGCATTGCAGGCTCTATTTTGGAAGATATTTTCAGTTTTAATTGTTCAACTTTTTTCTCCAGTCGCCAGCGTTTACCCTGCAGTTGCTGTACTTTCTGCTTTAGCCGCTTTTTCAAAGGAGTGTCTGGTTGTTTACATTTATAACTGTTTACCGGCTTAGAATTGTTACTTTTTACAACGCATGTAGATACTACTGATAACCCTACATTATCTTGAGCAGAAAAAGATATTGATGGTGTCATTTCAAGCGTCTTCGGTGTTTCATCTGATGGCCAATATTTATAACTGTTTACCGGCTTAGAATTGTTACTTTTTACAGCGCATGTAGATACTGATAACCCTACATTATCTTGAGCAGAAAAAGATATTGATGGTGTCATTTCAAGCGTCTTTGGTGTTTCGTCTGATGGCCAATATTTATAACTGTTTGCCGGCTTAGAATAATTGTTACTTTTTACAACGCATGTAGATACTGATAACCCTACATTATCTTGAGCAGAAAAAGATATTGATGGTGTCATTTCAAGCGTCTTTGGTGTTTCGTCTGATGGCCAATATTTATAACTGTTTGCCGGCTTAGAATAATTGTTACTTTTTACAACGCATGTAGATACTGATAACCCTACATTATCTTGAGCAGAAAAAGATATTGATGGTGTCATTTCAAGCGTCTTTGGTGTTTCATCTGATGGCCAATATTTATAACTGTTTACCGGCTTAGAATAATTGTTACTTTTTACAACGCATGTAGATACTGATAACCCTACATTATCTTGAGCAGAAAAAGATATTGATGGTGTCATTTCAAGCGTCTTTGGTGTTTCATCTGATGGCCAATATTTAAAACTGTTTACCGGCTTAGAATAATTGTTACTTTTTACAACGCATGTAGATACTGATAACCCTACATTATCTTGAGCAGAAAAAGATATTGATGGTGTCATTTCAAGCGTCTTTGGTGTTTCATCTGATGGCCAATATTTAAAACTGTTTACCGGCTTAGAATAATTGTTACTTTTTACAGCGCATGTAGATACTGATAACCCTACATTATCTTGAGCAGAAAAAGATGTTGATGGAGTCATTTCAAGCGTCTTTGGTGTTTCATCTGATGGCCAATATTTAAAACTGTTTACCGGCTTAGAATAATTGTTACTTTTTACAGCGCATGTAGATACTGATAACCCTACATTATCTTGAGCAGAAAAAGATGTTGATGGAGTCATTTCAAGCGTCTTTGGTGTTTCATCTGATGGCCAATATTTAAAACTGTTTACCGGCTTAGAATAATTGTTACTTTTTACAACGCATGTAGATACTGATAACCCTACATTATCTTGAGCAGAAAAAGATGTTGATGGAGTCATTTCAGGCGTCTTTGGTGTTTCATCTGATGGCCAATATTTAAAACTGTTTACCGGCTTAGAATAATTGTTACTTTTTACAACGCATGTAGATACTGATAACCCTACATTATCTTGAGCAGAAAAAGATGTTGATGGAGTCATTTCAGGCGTCTTCGGTGTTTCGTCTGATGATCGAGATCTCTTGGCTTTGACATCAACTCCATTGTCCAAGGTTGAAATACTTTGTCCTGTTGTATTCAACAACTTGCGTTTGCAACTGATTTGCACAGGAGGGTTTGTAATCTGCAATTCAACAGTGACATTTTCTAGGTAATGGCTAGTTAACTTCAAACTATGCAACACGTTATTAATCTATCTGACTACCTGCTTGCATACATCGGCTACTATTTATGTACATTGTGGGGGCACTGTGGTGTAGTGGGTATTTGTGCCTTGCAGCCAGAGAGTTGCAGGTTGGAATCCACCTGATGGTCCTTGAACTTCAATGTAACAAAGTTTCCTGCATGTAGACAGTACATGGTGCTATTTATTCCGAGTACATGATAATACTGGTGCAGAAGCACACTGTCGCAAGCAACAGATGCAGTGTCCACGCTGTAGTCGGGAGTGCCTCTGAGTAGTATTTGAAGGGGTGCTATAGCAAATACGAGAAATAAATAAATAAACAGAGCAATGATCACTCAAGCAATAATAACATAAGCCTTGCAATAACTAATAACTTTATTCGTTCATATACAATTAATAAATAAATAAACAACCCTATTTTTGCCATCTAATTTGTAATGCAGTTTCAATTCAAAAATAAATAAATTGAATTGAAAAATGTGCTGCATTTTTAACTACAAAAGGGCTCACATCAAACAAAGTTGGTATCGCATTCCAGTTAAGTCGATTGCGTAATATGTTGGTAAACTGGCTGTCCTCGAAGTGAGCACTACACAAAAAACAACTCCTGTGTAGTTCATCCGGTTTTTTCTCATCAAGGTCACCACGTCGGGAGCTGACGACCCACTTCCTGCATCTAATACAAAACATTAGGAAAGTTAAAACCAAAATAGCAGTTTTTTTTAGTTCAATAACCTTCATAAATGACCCTATTGCTGTGCATATATGTACTGGTAGAGTTATATAAATACTTATGAGTATTAAACAAATAACCTGATATGGTGGATGTTATAGATATAATATTATAGCCAGTAGTTAAAGTGGTTTGGTAGAGCAATGGGAACGCTGAATGTGTGAGCAGTGGGAATGCTGGAGAAGAGTTTAGTGGAACGCCCATGCAGTCATGATTCATAAAGCAACTGTCTGAAATTTGATAATGCCCTCCTTACAAAGTTCAGAAGTGCACATTGAAGTTCGGCAGACAATTAATAACTATCTATAGGTAGACTCAAAGAGGAAAGTTTTCAGTTTAGAGCGAAAGACAGTCTCTCTAGGGGAGTCACGAGCATAAGGAGGCAGAGAGTTCCGGATGAAGGGACCAGCTGTGTACCAGGAACTACATACTTTCCAGCAGATGCTGATCGAAGAGAAGAGCGACCTTTAACAGAGTTACAAGGTGTGATCATAGAAGATAAGTAGGATGGTATCTAGGTACATAAATAAATCAAGGTGATCAGCAGAACGAATGTAATGAAGTTAATTACGACTTGCAATGAGTTGGTCGCGAAATAAAAAAATTACGTTATGTGTTATGATACCTACCGTGTAGACTCGTAAGGGAAGCGGAAAAACGAAACTCCAAGATTATTTGTGCTCGTATTACCACAATTAAATGCCACACAGCAGTTCGGCATTCTAGCTAAGTTAACTAGCGTTCTATTTGGCGGAAATGCTACATTATATTCAAGTACTTTGTATAAAATGAATTTTAGCCGATGACTTTAGCATAATATTTACAGACGGAAACATTTCGCCGAGAGCAGGGAAGTCACTCTGACTTTTGAAAAAGGTCAGGTCCGGTCAAAAACAGGCTAGATTTCCCTGTAAAATACAGATTTTTCCGATTTTCGGCTTGAAATTTCTGACGACCTTTTTTTAGTGGTCCGATGATTAAAATATGCACTCTTCCTTCCAGATACAATTTCTGATGAGATCACCTTCTTTTTCAGTCTTGCTCTAAAAGCTATGAGTGACATCCCTGGCCGAGAGCCCGACTATCCAATAAAGTCTTCGGCTAAAATTCGCTGCGAGTCTGAGCCTATGAAGTGACCAGAAGCCCATGCGCGACCTCATTTGCAGTTTTGTCATTGGTGACCCATCTTCCTCCCTGTTAAAATCTTTGGTCAGAGCCAAAGATTTTAACAGGTAGGAAGATGGACTACTTAAAGGATATTGGCTGGCCGCAGTGCAAATGAGGTCACGCAAGGTTTTCTGGTCAATTCATAGGCTCTGACTCGCAGCGAATTTTAGCCGCTGACTTTATTGGATAGTCGGGTTCCGGAAGCTTCAGACCCGGAAAATTAGCAACAAGCTGGAAATAGAACATAATTAAAGATAAGATAATGATATATCCAAAAAATGGTCTCCAGCCCTCATATCTTAAGGGAATTAATTTTATTAGATAAATTTGAAGGCATGAAATCGCAATGCTATTTTAGCGCTGTACCTCGGACATTTTTGTTTCCAATCACTTATTGATAAACAAGTTAGGTTGCGGAGCCCTGAAAAATCGACAATAAGCTGATTTTTCTGTTTTCCCATTACCCTCTGTCTTCCTCACATGTGTCGATGCAGAGACGCTGTTGGCTCAAATAGTCTTAAACCTACCAATTTCATCCTAATCACCAAGAGCATAACTCGATCTTCCAAGGTCCCGACGCGTCAACTTCATTCATTCATTCGGACATTTATATAGCGCCACAGCCGACAAACCACGTATTGTATTGTATATAAGCATTTATAAAGCGCCTCTTACAGACTATATCTAAGCAGAGGCGCTGTCAGCGTGACAGTCCCAAAGAAAAAAAAGACCAAGTAGCGAAGAGCTGAAGATGATACCCCCAATAAGAACTTACTACGGATAGTGGGAGGGATGGCATTCCACCTTAGAAGGGCCTACAATGGCAAAGGTACGGTGTTGGGCCATGGCAGTCCTTGCCCTTGGAACCAAGAGATCTAGTCGATCAGCAGACCGGAGAGACTGCGGAGAGGGGTTTATGCATCACGTCACAAAGGTATTTAGGAGCTTGTCCAGTTTGAGTTTTTGAAACGTAGGCTAGCCTATTGAACAGCGGATTTTTGTAAATGGCTAATCTTGTAAGACTGCCGAACGGCACTTTGTCTAAGCTGTAACACTTTGCACCGACACTCAACCGCATGTCTCAAATGAGCAGAAAAATGCAATCTCAAAATAAATTAGACTTTTGAGATGGTGATGAGATCATTTAGATGACAGAGGGGCTTGCAGTGCTTGACAATAGATGAATACACACACATCAACCAATTAGCACCAAGTATTGATTAATGCCGTGACCATTATTAAGTACTATGATGTCGACAAAGTTCTTGGCATACCATTTTTATTAACATATAAAATGGCATACACTCGACAAATCATTCTTTCTTAAATCATCAACAATTGACAGTGAATCAATATATATTATACAGGTGTAATTTGTAGCCAAAGTTCAGTAAATAGGTAACAGTTTATAAACTTATATATGTTTACAGATAGTTACACAATTGAGATATTTCATTGTTCTTGCTATACTTGCAAATACTTGCAATGAAAAAATCAACTTATATCATATAGTCACACAATAAATTTCATTGATCTTGCTACACTGGCAAATACTTGCAATGAAAAAATCAGCTTATATCATCCACTTTGAAATAGTTACATATAGTCACACAATAAATTTCATTGATCTTGCTACACTGGCAAATACTTGCAATTAAATCAACTAATATCATTCATTTTGAAATATTTACAGATAGTCACACAATAACTTTCGTTGGACTTGCTACACTGGCAAATACTTGCAATGAAAAAATCAACTTATATCATCCACTTTGAAATATATACAGATAGTCACACACAATAACTTTCGTTGGTCTTGCTACACTGGCAAATACTTGCAATTAAATCAACTAATATCATCCACTTTGAAATAGTTACAGATAATTACATGTGCAGTATTTTTTTCATCTTTCTTGTTGTGCTACACTGGCGAACACTTGTATTGTTTGTTGCTTTGCTTGGTCGTAAAAGCTTTCTGTTAGCAAACTTCACAGAATAAAATAGTCTCATTACGATATAAAGTTTTGTCAGCTTTTCTGATATGTATAGAGCATGTTCTGGATGCCGAATGAACAAAAACTGGAAATTGCATTGAGGGTGAATTATTTTAAATAGTGTTGATGCAATGTTTGGCTGTGAAAACAGATGGTTAAAGTGCAAGCGGAACAGCTGCTCCATTACATGCACAGCTTGAAAAAGCTCATCAGAAGGTTCAACCAGCCCAGTAGAGGATGCACCGGAATATCGTTTTTCTTTAATAAAGAGATTATTTGGACGACAACAGTAGGAGTGTTCACCTAATGGTTTACTCAGAACATCCTGACACTGAGAACATATTCCACATTTACGAGCAAGCCACCCAGACAAATAACTGACTAGTGATTCCTCTGCTTCAGTAAAAATTTCAACAATACTCTGGTCATAACAAATGTCACTGTTTAGAATTTCATTTGACGTTTCACACCAAATATCATCACCAGAAGAAAACAACTCATTATTAATATCTGAAGATGCGAATGGAACAGGTAACGAGATTACACAAGAAGCCAATGTCTCATCACTAATACCCGAAGATGTACTTGGAACAGGCTCTGAGTTCACAGAAGAAGAAAATGTAAAATCAGAATGTTGTAGAAGGACAAAGTCATCATCATTAATGCAATTTTTGCCACTTGTGCAACTGTCTAAACTAGACAGAACTACAGAACTTCTAAAAGCGGTTAAAAATTGCACCGGTGTAGGATTTTCATTCCAGCCATTTTTACCCCTGAGACCAGCAAAAAAAATTTTCAAGGCAATCTTGATTAAAACGACTAGTGCAAATGTAGTTAAAACCCTGGTCAAGGAGCTCACAGGAAAGGGAGTATATACTGCTAATCGACATTTGCAAGCCTTTCTGGCATTTAATTTGTGATTTAGCACGAGCTCCCAAAAAATTCCATCTACCAACCCATTCCTTAAAGACAAGAAGCTGTTTCAAATTTTCATTTCTTTTACATAGGGCCCATCGGGCTGGCTTGTCACCACGTCTTTTACGTGAATTAAGAATATCGAAGAGGGTATCCATTTTTTCAACAAAGGCAGCAGTTTGAACAGCATCAGGAATCAACTCCTTTGTTGAAACACGCACATGTAAACCAGCTGCAACGGAATGGCTTAACACCTGAGATGCAAGGCTCACACGCATCTTTAAAACTCTTGATACATCAATATGGCGCTCTGTCAACTTTGGTGCAAGACGTATGGGGTATGTTTGATCAATGCGATAAAATTCCTCTATGTGTTTCCAGCTAGCATGGGAACCATCAATTTCAATGTCATGCTTCATAAGGTTGTTGCGAACATTTTTTAACAAATGTGGGACATCAAAAACAACATGTACAACATGTTGAATATGGTTAACAGAGAAATATGGTAATTCCACTGTACTGCCAAGATTTTTTACAGCTGCTACATTGGTTGGACCTTGATCGCACACAATACATCGAACAAATAAACCAATGTCATGAACTTTGGTAATGCATTCTTTAATTAATTCTGACAGTTTTGAACTTGCAACTGTGTTATGTGTAAAGAAAAAGGCAATTGCTTGCTTCCATTTACTACACAGACCTCTAATCATGAACACTAATGCATGTGTAGCTATTGCTCCATTTTCTGAGTATCCCATGACTCGGTCTAAGTTTTTATCATATGTTAGTTGCGATTTCAATGAAACTTCATCAAAAACAAGCGCACACTGACGTTCGCATAATGGCAAATTCGTAATGCGTAACTTCAAAACATTAATCATAACAGATGTAAACCCACATTCAATCCTGCCAATAGCTGCACTTACAAACCTTCGTAATGTTGAAACCGATGGTAAAGTCAAATGGTGTGACACAAATTTATATGCTGCAGCACTCTTGTAATGGAACTGCAGACAAAATAATTTTTCCTTAATTGACCATCTGTAACCTTTTCCCTTCTTCTGACTAGACAACATCTGAGAATGAAACAATGCAAGCTGCAGAGGTGTTAAAAATTGTTTTGCTAAATTTACAACAACATCAACTGCAGCAGAAGGCATTGCAGGCTCTATTTTGGAAGATATTTTCAGTTTTAATTGTTCAACTTTTTTCTCCAGTCGCCAGCGTTTACCCTGCAGTTGCTGTACTTTCTGCTTTAGCCGCTTTTTCAAAGGAGTGTCTGGTTGTTTACATTTATAACTGTTTACCGGCTTAGAATTGTTACTTTTTACAACGCATGTAGATACTACTGATAACCCTACATTATCTTGAGCAGAAAAAGATATTGATGGTGTCATTTCAAGCGTCTTCGGTGTTTCATCTGATGGCCAATATTTATAACTGTTTACCGGCTTAGAATTGTTACTTTTTACAGCGCATGTAGATACTGATAACCCTACATTATCTTGAGCAGAAAAAGATATTGATGGTGTCATTTCAAGCGTCTTTGGTGTTTCGTCTGATGGCCAATATTTATAACTGTTTGCCGGCTTAGAATTGTTACTTTTTACAGCGCATGTAGATACTGATAACCCTACATTATCTTGAGCAGAAAAAGATATTGATGGTGTCATTTCAAGCGTCTTTGGTGTTTCATCTGATGGCCAATATTTATAACTGTTTACCGGCTTAGAATAATTGTTACTTTTTACAACGCATGTAGATACTGATAACCCTACATTATCTTGAGCAGAAAAAGATGTTGATGGAGTCATTTCAGGCGTCTTCGGTGTTTCGTCTGATGGCCAATATTTAAAACTGTTTGCCGGCTTAGAATTGTTACTTTTTACAGCGCATGTAGATACTGATAACCCTACATTATCTTGAGCAGAAAAAGATATTGATGGTGTCATTTCAAGCGTCTTTGGTGTTTCATCTGATGGCCAATATTTATAACTGTTTACCGGCTTAGAATAATTGTTACTTTTTACAACGCATGTAGATACTGATAACCCTACATTATCTTGAGCAGAAAAAGATGTTGATGGAGTCATTTCAGGCGTCTTCGGTGTTTCGTCTGATGATCGAGATCTCTTGGCTTTGACATCAACTCCATTGTCCAAGGTTGAAATACTTTGTCCTGTTGTATTCAACAACTTGCGTTTGCAACTGATTTGCACAGGAGGGTTTGTAATCTGCAATTCAACAGTGACATTTTCTAGGTAATGGCTAGTTAACTTCAAACTATGCAACACGTTATTAATCTATCTGACTACCTGCTTGCATACATCGGCTACTATTTATGTACATTGTGGGGGCACTGTGGTGTAGTGGGTATTTGTGCCTTGCAGCCAGAGAGTTGCAGGTTGGAATCCACCTGATGGTCCTTGAACTTCAATGTAACAAAGTTTCCTGCATGTAGACAGTACATGGTGCTATTTATTCCGAGTACATGATAATACTGGTGCAGAAGCACACTGTCGCAAGCAACAGATGCAGTGTCCACGCTGTAGTCGGGAGTGCCTCTGAGTAGTATTTGAAGGGGTGCTATAGCAAATACGAGAAATAAATAAATAAACAGAGCAATGATCACTCAAGCAATAATAACATAAGCCTTGCAATAACTAATAACTTTATTCGTTCATATACAATTAATAAATAAATAAACAACCCTATTTTTGCCATCTAATTTGTAATGCAGTTTCAATTCAAAAATAAATAAATTGAATTGAAAAATGTGCTGCATTTTTAACTACAAAAGGACTCACATCAAACAAAGTTGGTATCGCATTCCAGTTAAGTCGATTGCGTAATATGTTGGTAAACTGGCTGTCCTCGAAGTGAGCACTACACAAAAAACAACTCCTGTGTAGTTCATCCGGTTTTTTCTCATCAAGGTCACCACGTCGGGAGCTGACGACCCACTTCCTGCATCTAATACAAAACATTAGGAAAGTTAAAACCAAAATAGCAGTTTTTTTTAGTTCAATAACCTTCAATAAATGACCCTATTGCTGTGCATATATGTACTGGTAGAGTTATATAAATACTTATGAGTATTAAACAAATAACCTGATATGGTGGATGTTATAGATATAATATTATAGCCAGTAGTTAAAGTGGTTTGGTAGAGCAATGGGAACGCTGAATGTGTGAGCAGTGGGAATGCTGGAGAAGAGTTTAGTGGAACGCCCATGCAGTCATGATTCGCAGGACATAAAGCAACTGTCTGAAATTTGATAATGCCCTCCTTACAAAGTTCAGAAGTGCACATTGAAGTTCGGCAGACAATTAATAACTATCTATAGGTAGACTCAAAGAGGAAAGTTTTCAGTTTAGAGCGAAAGACAGTCTCTCTAGGGGAGTCACGAGCATAAGGAGGCAGAGAGTTCCGGATGAAGGGACCAGCTGTGTACCAGGAACTACATACTTTCCAGCAGATGCTGATCGAAGAGAAGAGCGACCTTTAACAGAGTTACAAGGTGTGATCATAGAAGATAAGTAGGATGGTATCTAGGTACATAAATAAATCAAGGTGATCAGCAGAACGAATGTAATGAAGTTAATTACGACTTGCAATGAGTTGGTCGCGAAATAAAAAAATTACGTTATGTGTTATGATACCTACCGTGTAGACTCGTAAGGGAAGCGGAAAAACGAAACTCCAAGATTATTTGTGCTCGTATTACCACAATTAAATGCCACACAGCAGTTCGGCATTCTAGCTAAGTTAACTAGCGTTCTATTTGGCGGAAATGCTACATTATATTCAAGTACTTTGTATAAAATGAATTTTAGCCGATGACTTTAGCATAATATTTACAGACGGAAACATTTCGCCGAGAGCAGGGAAGTCACTCTGACTTTTGAAAAAGGTCAGGTCCGGTCAAAAACAGGCTAGATTTCCCTGTAAAATACAGATTTTTCCGATTTTCGGCTTGAAATTTCTGACGACCTTTTTTTAGTGGTCCGATGATTAAAATATGCACTCTTCCTTCCAGATACAATTTCTGATGAGATCACCTTCTTTTTCAGTCTTGCTCTAAAAGCTATGAGTGACATCCCTGGCCGAGAGCCCGACTATCCAATAAAGTCTTCGGCTAAAATTCGCTGCGAGTCTGAGCCTATGAAGTGACCAGAAGCCCATGCGCGACCTCATTTGCAGTTTTGTCATTGGTGACCCATCTTCCTCCCTGTTAAAATCTTTGGTCAGAGCCGTATATTTCCAAGAGTCTGGCCATCTGCAGCTAACGAGAGGTTCCGGTCATTCCCGGGTCTTAGTTGTGGATCACGTGGTTACTGGCCTCCATTTTCTCTCCTTGCAACTGGATGAACTGTGTTTAGTGTTTACGCTAAATTTTGTGTGTGAAATATTTGAAATAATGCCTTGTTGCGCTGCCGTTAACTGTTCGAATCGACACGAAGAGGGATTTCGGTTGTTTCGTTTTCCGAACAACAAGACGCGTCGTGATTTGTGGATCGCGAAATTGAAGAGAGACAACTGGAAGCCGACATCGTGTTCAGCTCTATGCGAGGTAAACAGCATTTACTCTTGGCCTTCCCAGTTAACTTCATAATTGTATAATAGTCAACTCGTAAACAATCGGAATATCTACAGCGTCCACAAAAGCCAAGTCGCGGGAACCATGGCGATCATGAGGCGTACGCTTGACCCGGCCTGATACTGGCGGGATTTGCCTTAAGTACCTACCGCCAAGGCCGTCTTAAGGTCTTGGTTATTCCTAGGCACTCTTGCAATCTTGAAAACGAAATTACTATGGGAAACGACATTTGAAGACGTTATGTGATTCTGCTATTGCAAATAGCCACAACGTTCAATGTTTACTAGCACAGTAGCACTGCTTAACTTAAACTGATACAGTACAAAATATATGAAATATTTTGCTTTTTCCATTTTCCCGGCCAGTGTTTCAATGCATATCTGATTTTCAGATTACAGACTTGGTGGGCCCTAGACACAGTGCACAATATGCCTAATGAATAGCACTGCCTTGCATACAGCAAACCTTTAATAGATGTTCATATCGATATGTACTCTATGATGTTAACGCAGATACATAAATAAACATTATAAGTCAAGGAGGTTTAACACATGATATCTCTTTTCCTCCTAGGCTTCCTTCTTTCTTATTACTTAATTCCTTAATATTATTATTATTCCTTAATATTACTTCAAAGTCATTGCAATCCGATTGAATGGCGCCTGTTACGAAGGATTGGGTTAACTGTTTTTGGCGTTGGATTGGAAGTGGATAAGCCCATGCCTGGTTGTTTCCTGGATGGATGGATCCAGATTTGATGAGGGCTTATGACAACAGAGGCTGTACACTCTATATTTTTGTGGCCACCTTAATTAAATTTTTGTGAGATATATAAAGATGGTGATTATTTTGTAGGCACATTTCGAAGAAAGTCAGTTCGAAAGAAATCGTAAGGACGGATGGAGAAAGTTACGACCCGATGCTGTTCCAACACTCTTCACACACAGTGCTGTGGTGCATGTCAGAAAGCCGCCACTGAAACGCAGCCCAGAAGAAAGCCCGACGAAGACTATTGCAAAGAAGCGATTGCGTGTCGAACACAGCTACAGCAGGAAATCCTCGACATACTTCTCTACCGCTACCACTACTGTCACGGCAAGCTCTGGGTCGTCCACAGCATGTCAGCTTCACGATGGTAATTCATTGTCACTAAATTATTGCATTAAAATGTTGTTACTGAGCATACAGGGGCAGAGTCTGGATTTTTGAAAGGGTGCTGGAGGCAGAGGTATGCAGCACCTACATGAATTCATGCACAAATTGGTGCCCTCAACCCATCTAGAAAATGCAGCATGTTACAGAGTGCTGTAAGCTTGTGCAGTGGCTAACAAATTTTATGGCCATATCATACTGAAAAAGAGAACTTAGATCAATGCTGGTCTGCTGAAAATCTAAGATTCAAGGGGGTAATCAGGTGGTGTCTGGAACAGGGTGAAGACCTCTGAAGTTGAAGACATTACGTTAAATGACGACATGTTTCATGCTTGTAGGTTTCTAAGTGTTTAATGTTAGTAATCTATCCACACCTCAGATTCACATGTTCTGTGTGACCTTGCACGCGTGACAAATTTATATAATGACAATAGAAATATTTAAAAGTAATAAATTGTTGACTGTGTGTGTGTCTGTAAGGACTTTATGTCTGTCTGTACCAACGTTTTAAGGAAGTTTAGCATCATGTTTTGTTGGTGTCATGTAGTGAGATGTAGAACAAATGGAGCCTTGCGTGGCTGCCTTATAGCTAAATTCGACTCCTGTATTAACTTGTGATCAATCATTCATACTGTATCTGTAATACAATGCGCTGTGTCAGTTTGAATATTAATAAACGAAGATTATTATCATAATTATTATTATCATTATGTTAATTCCATGCAATCATTGTTGTCTCCAATGAAAGCGTGAGTTATTTACTTAGATCAAAAGGCACTAATTGGACATGATTATTGTCTTTTCAGTTTCTAACAAGAATGCCACTGCTTTCTCAGACGAGTACCTGACTACATCTGGAAACTTAGCAAAAAGCAACGCAGACTCTACATCCCACTCCATTACGGCTTCAACATTGTCAGCAGCTGTCACTGCTTCTGATTGTTTAGGTTGTCGCACTTTAAACAGTTGTATCAAGAAATTGCATAGGCAGTTTTTAATACAGGCTCGTCTTATTGCTGCTCTACGTGTTAGGCATAAAGCAGCATTGAGGAAAGTAAGGAAAATTTCGAAAGCGAAATGTGCTTTTGGCTTTGCAGTTAAGAGATTTTTGAACATCGATCAGCAGAAGGCGTTGTGCAAAAATACGCAGAGGGGTTCTAAGTGGAGCTCAGTGACTGTAAGAAATGCAATGCAACTGCATTTTGCATGTGGTCCTACTGGCTACCATGTGCTATTGTCTCAGAAGTATCCGCTGCCATCACTGCGTACTTTGAGACGCAGCATCCAATTTGTGAAATTTGAAAGTGGAATTTTAACAGAAGTTTTCCAATTTCTTGCTTTTAAAGTTCGTGACATGAGCGTTCTTGAGCGAGAATGTTCTTTAACATTGGATGAGATGTCGATAACAGCAGGTGCTGAATTTGATAAACGGACTGGCCGTTTCATTGCTGATGTAACGTTGCCTGATCAGAGTGGTATTGCTACACATAGTTTGGTTTTTATGTTAGGTGGTATTACTGGAAACAAACTGTTGCCTATTATTTCACTGGAAATTCTACAGATGGCAGTGTCTTTGCTCCGATTGTGTTAAGCATTATTAAACACTGTCATGAATAAGCTTGTGCCCTGCACTTGGCTTTCGAGTGGCACTCAAGAAATTTGGAGATTACGATTGTAATTTTGCTGTGCATAGTTCTTGCATAGATTAGGAAATAAACTTGTCAATATTACTGGCACACCATGATGCCAATATGCAGATATAAGCTTCTAAAGGTCTCTTTCGGGTTTTCCCTTTTTTCTATTATGTAAACGTTTTAATATCCTGTTACTATCAAACTTGCAATATCGACTTTAATCACATGTCATTCCACTATTTGAAGTTGATACTGCTAATGTTCAACATGATTGGACTGAATACTGATTTCTTATATATTAGACTTACTGCTATGATCCTGTTTGTCGTGTTTGATTGCATTGCTTGTCACGATTGAATAAAATTTAAGATTTCGTTCCATTTGATAGTGTTGTGTAAAAAGGAGTAGAAGCCTAAGATATAATATAGTCTTCCCAGTCGGTCTGTTGGATTCCTTGCACCAATGACAGTATTATTTATTTATTTAAATTACAAGCGGTTTTAACGTGCACAGTCGCACAGAAATGGAGTCTAGCATCACTATATTAGCAGGGTCGGTGAGCATATTAAACCGTTAGTTTGCGTTGCTAAGTTATTTATAGAACAGGGAACATCATTGGGAATATCATGGAACACAATATTTTTTTTATTGTACACAGAACAGAGCACATGGAACATACAAAAACAGGAACACGGAGCATAATTGGAAATATTATAGAACATAATTTTTTATTGAACACAGGACAGAGAACATGGGAACAAGGAACACGGAGCATCATTGAGCATCATAGGGAACATAATGGAACAGATACTTAGGGAGCTGAGAAGAAGGAACATCACAGAGAGCAGAGGTTAGGAGATGTTCTATTGAGTGCACGGTGGGCACAGACACATGGAGACACAGAGAGACGCACAGACACAGGGAGACGCACAGACACAGGGAGAGACGCAAAGACACAGGGAGACGCAAAGACACAGGGAGACGCACATACACAGGGAGACGCAAAGACACAGGGAGACGCACAGACACAGGGAAACACACAGACACAGGGAGACGCACAGACACAGGGAGACGCACAGACACAGGGAGACGCACATACACAGGGAGACGCACAGACAGGGAAACACACAGACACAGGGAGACGCACAGACACAGGGAGACGCAAAGACACAGGGAGACGCACAGACACAGGGAGAGACGCAAAGACACAGGGAGACGCAAAGACACAGGGAGACGCACATACACAGGGAGACGCAAAGACACAGGGAGACGCACAGACACAGGGAAACACACAGACACAGGGAGACGCACAGACACAGGGAGACGCACAGACACAGGGAGACGCACATACACAGGGAGACGCACAGACAGGGAAACACACAGACACAGGGAGACGCACAGACACAGGGAGACGCAAAGACACAGGGAGACGCACAGACATAGGGAGATGCACAGACACAGGGAAACACACAGACACAGGGAGACGCACATACACAGGGAGACGCAAAGACACAGGGAGACGCACAGACACAGGGAAACACACAGACACAGGGAGACGCACAGACACAGGGAGACGCACAGACACAGGGAGACGCACATACACAGGGAGACGCACAGACACAGGGAGACGCACATACACAGGGAGACGCACAGACACAGGGAGACGCACATACACAGGGAGACGCACAGACAGGGAAACACACAGACACAGGGAGACGCACAGACACAGGGAGACGCGTCTCCCTGTGTTTGTGCGTCTCCTTGTCAACGTATTTGCAGATCGCCGCCTGGACTAAAAATGGCGTCCAGCAACCACGTGACTTGGCCAACTTCCGGGACACTAGTTGGCCAGACTCTTGGAAATATACGGCTCTGCTATGAGTGACGTGTGCTAGTAATTGAATAAGAAAAGTTGAAGTAGAATGTGGTAAAAGAGTATATAGTAAGCAATCAGATATAGGCATATATATAGCGGATGTCACCATGGGAACGTCTTTGAATAGCTGAAAGGACCTATATATACTGCTAGAGGCGCTTAAAAAATTAAATACGGTACGCCTACAATGCAATTGCTGCAATAGGCCTATGTACGACATAACTTGCATCATTTTGAGAACGAAAAAAATTAGTATTTCCTGCACGAAATAATTTGAACGATCCCAGAATGCTATAACTATAGTAAGCCTACAAACATTTCAAACAGAAAATCATCAAAAATTCAGGCCTTGGCTATACAAGAAAATATATTTGAATTTGACAAGAGACCTTTGAAGACTCTATTCAAATCGAACTAAATTACATCATATTGACCCTATTATCAGGCCTAGCTACCACTATTGGTCAACATTTTTTTTTTAAAACATTAGGGCCTACCGTCGTAAAATATCACATTCGTTTTCTGATCGAAATTCTGGATGATTTATATTCCAAGCAGGGTAACATTTCTCGTCAAACTTTCGATCACTGATTACTGGTCGATACGTCGTGTCTTCATATGGCACAGTTCTTCACTACTTTTAATCCAATCTAATTTTTCTACTTCTTCTGATCGACGATTTTGATAATTTTCTGCTTGAAATGTCAATTCGAATTTTCAAACGGTCTATTAATATTATTGAGTCTAGTTCGCTTCGTTTCCAAGCAACAAACAGATGATGACGTCATCGGAAAAATTTCATGATGACGACGTACGTCATCAGTAAATTTACGTATCAGTTTTGTCGTTGATTCTCAAAGTAGGCTAAGCAGTAAGCAAGTAATTTAATTTCCCAGTGTAGCCTAGGCCCTAATAGCAAAGACCTTAAAGTTACACTAAGACAGGACAGCTCCTATCTCCGCTGTATATTTGATCTGGGTGGTGGCCAAATCACACAAACCGTGGCGCCACGTTGTGAGTGGTTTGATGGCTCCTAGCAACGATAGACGCCTTAATAGATAAATATATAGTGTAACTTTAAGGTCTTTGCTAATAGTGCATAATTATTATATTGCATTGTACCTAGACTATAAATTTATAAAGCGCCTCTCACAGTGCACTTCAATTAAGTTTGCCAGCCGTCCAGATTTTGTCTGGATCGTCCAGAAATAGTCGGTGTACAGAAAAAGGAGTGTGGTGGTTCTGGACAATGTAGTGTCCCAAAACAGAGTAGGCCTGTGGAAAAATTTGAAAGTTGCAACTTCAACAAAGACAACAACCTTCCTGAAATATAATAATTTATTAATCAATTTAGAAAGCATATCTTGCAGTACACATAATATCACTGAGAATCAGAGGCGGTCCCAGTGCAAAGACTCAGAAAAAGAGGTTTGAGGCGTTCGCACCCATCCTGGTCCTAGTGCATAGGCTACGGACCGCGAAAGGTGGAGATTCACAATCTACGAAATAAGTCGCGATCGGCATAGGTCCTACCCGAACCGGCATCGTGACGCCCTGCCGTCTCCAACCGAATAGGACTAGGCTGAGTTCGCTTTAATGGCCAATTAATAGGCCTGCACGTGAAATATCCGCCGGTTATCGATAGCCACTGCCAATTGTGGGGCGCGTTGGTGAGTTAGGTGCCTTCCAGGTGCGAACCCACCTCAAGCCGCCGAGAAAGTCCCTCGAGAAAGTCCTTCACTCGTAGTTGCTATTGCGCTTCGGCGTGCAACTCCGATGCAGTGCCCGCGCTGGAGTATGGAGCGCGTCTGAGTAGGATCTCGAAGGTGCGCTAGAGCAAATGCGAGAAGTAAATCAAGACCACACACTCACCACTTTATGGCGCCAACCAAAGATGACAAACACTACAGCTCGCGGGTTCTATTGACGACCCCCATGCTCATTAATGATGACAATATTATTATCTGATCTCATGAGCAACGTTCCCTCTAATATTTTTTCTGTGTGCGCAGAGCTGACGGTTGCTTGAGCAACCCAAATTTCCGCATGAGCATCACACTTTCAGAAACATTAAATTTGTATTTAAAAAATCTATAGGCCTAACTACACTAATTACACGTCTGTAGTAATGTCCCTTTTTCTATCAAAGATGATGCAGGCCTATTGCGCAGAAATCACGTATGGTTCGTTCAATACTTATCGCAAACGAAAATGTTAATGATACGATGACTAATACCAAGCCAAAACTGAACTAGTAAGGGATGGTCCACTAGAAATCTGGAAAACGCCTGTGAGAGACTGTCACAGGCAAAACATGAAAATTTACATCAATCAACATCCATGCCTTCCAGGTGAAGATTATAACTCCCAGACAACTGTTCAAAGTATTTTTTCTGATAACATCACGACAATGCAGACAAAATCTGACAATGCAGACAAAATCTTTGACAGGAAACTTTGTGGTGCCAATATTTCAAGTGCACAATAGACTTTGGTATCACTGAACAGAGACAAGAGAGTGGAAACTCTTGCTATCGGAAGGTAAACTGAAATTTATTACACTTTCTCAACACAGATACCAATGCCCAGACATTAGATTGGCCGCCTCAGTGGACTTTTTTAAATCAAAGCTTAAAACTTATCTGTTTGCTAAGGCTTATCCCGCAGCTAGCTATTTGTGAGGCACCCTTGCAGCGGTATGGCCGCGTTATGGCGCCATATAAATTATCGTTATTATTAATGCAAAGATGCCCGATGAACTAAAACAAACACAATTAAAATCCCTTCCCCTCAAGAGTAAAACAAACTCATTTCAAACACACTTCACTTCAAAAAAGAAAAAAATTAGGCCACACACACTATTTAATTAATTATCAACTGAAGGCTAAATTCTATTTTTTATATGGTAATTATTTCACTTTTCTTTTTAAAAACCCAGAAGTCATAATTATTACATAATAGAGAAGGAGACAGTTATATGTTAAATGTATTAGCACACAGAATTAAACAGAATTACACAAGATTCCAAATAACATTGTGATCATTTATATCACTATTTTTATGTTTTGTTGCATGATTCCCTGCAAGCGTGTAACCCATAAAGGACTCATATAAAGCCCACATGGGACCTACATAGAGCTCACTTGGGACCCACAAAGCCCATGTGAGTCCCACCTATAATTAAGTAATCCCCAGGAAATGCTGGCATCATGTACAGATGCAAAAACACGCGAGAATCATGAACTCAACAGTAAATTTGCTGAATAAGATTTATCAAAACATCAGCCTGGAAACAGTATGGTGCTGACCATATTCATAAAACCTGGGAAAGCCCAAACTGTTTACACAGGCCATACAGTGGTTGAGACTTGCCCCAAACAATCCCCGCATCTGCATCATCATTACGCAACAAATAAAATACGGCAAGTGAATGCAATAACAAGTTTCAACGGACGGGCAAGACTTATTAAAAGACTCTTTACAGACAGTGGCGGAGACCTAGGGGGGGACAGGGGGGACGGTCCCCCCAATAAAAGTGTTGGGGGGACGGCCCATGCATTTGTCCCCCCCAATGTTTGAGCGTCAAGAATTGTTTTGGCGGCGAAAATAGAAAATTTCTTCGGGATTTGGGCGAGATTTGGCCGGATGACTAAAAAAAAAAAAAAAAAAAAAAAAAAAGTCATCAACTTTTTTGGCGGCGAAAATAGAAAATTTCTTCGGGATTTGGGCGAGATTTGGCCGGATGACTAAAAAAAAAAAAAAAAAAAAAAAAAAAGTCATCAACTTTTTTGGCGGAGAAAATAGAAAATTTCTTCGGGATTTGGGCGAGATTTGGCCGGATGACTAAAAAAAAAAAATAATAAAAAAAAAAAGGTCATCAACTTTTTTGGCGGCGAAAATAGAAAATTTCTTCGGGATTTGGGCGAGATTTGGCCGGATGACTAAAAAAAAAAAAAAAAAAAGTCATCAACTTTTTTGGCGGCGAAAATAGAAAATTTTCCGACGAGATTTCGCCGGTCGTCAGAAATTTTCGGAAAATCTCGCGTCTTTCCGCCCCCCCCAATTCTCGGCGCAGGTCTCCGCCTATGTTTACAGATCACATTGTTCCGTAGGGTCCAACAATTAACATTAACAAACAATCACAATTTTACAAGTTTATTACAGTGGGAGTGAAAAATGGTAAAATTTCACAGGATTGTACAAACAGTGGTGGTGTCACGAAATAGAGTATCCCCGTATTAATTGTATCCCCCCAAATTAAAAAAGTCGAAAAAACGCTTCCGTGTGTATTTTTTTGGGAATTAATTTTCATCTGCTTTGTTTTGAACAATGACACTAACAGGTATGTTTATTCCGGTATCCGGACTTTACCCCCCGGCCCATTACCCCCCGCCATTACCCCCCTGCCATTACCCCCCGCCCATTACCCCCCGTAGGACATTACCCCCCTGCCATTACCCCCCCCGGTCTGCTTACATTTGGGGCCAGTTTCTGTGCATTTGTATGTATATTTGTAGGCATGTATGAATGTATGAATTATGTGTGTATGTATGTAGGTATGCCTGTATGTATGTATGTATGTTGTATGTCTGAATGTATGTGTGTGTATGTATGTATGTATAGGTATGTATGTGATTATGTATGTAAATATGTATGTAAGCATAAAATACATACGTACGTGCGTGCATACGTACATATGAATATGCATGCATAGTTGCATACATATATACTTACTACAAACTTACAATACATACATACATACTGACATACATACATACTTACATACATACTTATATACATACTTGAATACATACCTAAATACATACTTACATACATACATGCTGACTTACATAATACTTACATGCATACTTACATACATACTTACATACATACTTACATACATGCATACATACATACATACATACATACATACATACATACATACAAATGCACATAAACTGGTCCCAAATGTAAGCAGACCGGGGGTAATGGCAGGGGGGTAATGTCCTACGGGGGGTAATGGGCGGGGGGTAATGGCAGGGGGGTAATGGCAGGGGGTAATGGGCCGGGGGGTAAAGTCCTAGACCCGTTTATTCCTACTAGACAATTTTTTGCCATGTTTTTAGAGCACTTAAAACACTTAAAAACACTCAGGAGTCACTAAATAAATTTGAGTTGCCTTTATCTGAGCATTGCTTAGGACACTTAAAACAATTAGAGTCACTTTAAATTTAGATTACAGCATAAATTTTTTATTATGCGCATTTTTCAAAAAAGAGGATAGAATGGTTTATCCCCCCGGATAGTATAGACCGGTTAATTCCATCCGGGGGATAGATTAATTCATCCCCACGGATAGCTTTCAGGGGATACTCCGTTTCGTGTCAGTGGCACTGAATACTGAGATTATCTTTACAAAAATGCAACCTCAGTTATTTGATGCATTATAGCATAAGATAGTCATTAAAAACATCACATTAATCCCTTTATATCAGTAAAACATGTTGTATAATTACAGCCATTTTAACCATTCACTCAACCCAAATATCTAGAACTACATTAGCTCAAATAGAAACCATTTTCTTAGCACCTTTAAACTTTAAAAACAAAAATTCAGTAATAAATAGCCGCTCCATATATTTCAACAACATTCTCTTATGATTCAATTAAAACAACAAAACACATTTATTCAACCTATATTACATTACATCATCGGTAAATATGTTCACATGCATATACTTTGATATGCATAAAATATTTACACATGCACGCTCACTTACGCACATACGCAAACAAATAACTAAACAATATCTGAGAAATCTGTTCTACAATCCCAAACCGCGCTTGCGAACAATTTAAAAACGTAAATGTTCCCTTCCTATGTAGCTACTGACAAATAATTTACACCAATACTTCAGTACTACACCCCAAAACTGTTTCACTGTAAATTTAAATTCACCCGTTTTTCCCATAGTGATCTTACATTGCCTCAACCCCATTAATTTTTCAGTGAATTAACCGGGTGAGGTCCTTCACCACCCGTGTCAGTTTGAAGGGACACCACGTCCCTTAAGATTCCTTTGTATGGACCGTGCAAGCTAAAGATTGAAATCTTTTAAATGAGCCATGACATGAAGGAAGTGTGATCCACAAAGCACTTCACACCAACGTTTAATGTGCGTTCAAACTTCTAACCAATGCAGCTGACTGGGTCAGTTGTGCACTTCTCTTTTCATTAATGCACAGTAATGTAATTAGTCATTTCTATAGCTCACTCACAGACAGCCATGGCCATTAGTAGCACTCCCACAAGAGACAGACAGACAGACAGACAGAGAAACTTAGATAGCAATCAAGAAAGAGGAGTCCCACATATACTCAAATAATTTCATACTTTCCTAATTTACCTGATTTCTTCTTCTCTCATAATTTTAAACTTCGTTTTAAGCTCAATTTCTTTCTGGAGGCGTATACACAGCCTTCAGATAAACAACGCCTTACCATAAAATTTAATGACAAATATAAGTGATACTTTACCGTTACCCTACCCAGTTTTACTTGATTAATTCGTCAAATCAACCAACCGTCTTCAATCACAGCAAAGTGTCAAATAACACTTAAAAGACCTCAAGATTTGCTATGGAAGATGTCAAGAGGAATGTTGGACGATAACCTTATGGTCACCACCTCCCATTAAATTGGTCAAAATCCTCCAGGTCCCAGAGAAGCCTGTATTTCTGAATGCTTTGGTTGGTATTTCTTAGCTACAGGGATACATTGGAAACCCTTAATACATGTGAGTCATTTGATAGTAATATCAATAACAAAGCTAATAGTAGCACTGATGTTGTGGAAGATGAGGTCTGATTTTTCCATCAAATGCAACAGCAACCAGCATTGTTACTGATTCGATCTTGACGAATCACAAATACCTTGGGTAAAAAAGATGCTTTAAAATAATTATAATACTACTACAGTAATGTCATGTACACTAATTGTTTTCTTACATAATCTGTTGCATTTAAAACCAAGTCATTTATCTAAAAACAATAATTCATTTTTCAACAGCTCTGACTTTAATCAAGCACCTTTACACACAGCACCATAAACCCATGAACCATGAACATGAACTCATGTATTTCAGATCAACTCAACTTCAGTACAGAGATCTAGCAATGAAAACTTCCCTTAAATGAATTAAATGATTTTCAGTCAGTCAGATTGTAAGTGTAATCTCCAAACTTCTAAAACACCACTCAAAAATCGAGGGCCTACTCAAGCGCTTTGGGAAAAGCTTAATCGTAATCATGAATTTATATAGCACCATTGAAAGTTAAACTCCTCAGAGGTGCTCCCAACCTGGCAGCACCAAAACAAAATCAAAGACGATGGTATTCAAACTCTTGCGGAGAAGGGGAAAAGAAAGAAGTTCATTACGGAGACTGCTAGGTACGTTAACTAATTCCAGAAAGATGAATCGACCATAGCATGAATTGTGGGGCACAGTGGTGTAGTGGTGGCGTCGTTCCCTTGAAGCCAGAAGGTTCGAGGTTCGAATCCACCTCAAGTCACCGCGCAGGGACCTTGGGCAAGTCCTTCACTCGCAATTGCTCAGTGCTTCGGCGTGAAACTCCGATGCAGTGTCCGCTCTGCAGTCGGGAGCGCCTCTGAGTAGGGAGCTTGAAGGGGTGCTATAACAAGTGCGCATACATACATACATAGCAAAGCTTTTATACAGCACTGCGGAAGTTTGAGCCATAGGGGCAACCAGGTCACATTTCATTCATTCAATATATGCATTTATATAGCGCCTCTTCGAGGGGACTATTCAGAGGTGCTCCCGACCTCAGTGCGGCCAAATAACAATACATGCAGACTGCAGAGCAAAGGAATCTACAACCTGGAACAGAGAGCAAAAACACACAAAGCTCCTGAAGATAAATCGGGGTGTGGCCTGCCAGGCAAATAAGCATGAGCATTAGAATCTTAAACTCAATGTGCTTTAAGCTTAGCATGAACACATTGATGTGTTCCACTGTTGATATTTATCATAAAATTCAAATAACTTGACTCAGATCAACAAAATGATTCACAATGCTCATACAAAAGAAGTTTTAAACATGAACAAGTTTGTAAACATCAAAACAACCCAGAAGTCAAAGCTGCAAAACTCTGACAAGAACTGAAATAGTCAGTTCAGTTCGTCTGATTCGAAAGCAATTCTTTCACAAGACATTAAGCTTCGCATCAGCAATCCAAAAAACGAGTTGCATAAATTTCTGTTAGAAATCGAAGTTCCTTTACTCCAAAAAACTTCATTTAAATTTTTTTAAACAATGCGATTAGACAAGGCCGTAGCTAGGGGGTGTTTTGGGTGTTTGAACATCTCCAAAATAAAAGATGTGAAAAATACTAGAATGCATTTACGAGCATATGATGCAAAAACAATTAAATGAAACCATGAAAACACCCCCAAAATGTAAAAATGCAGAATTAATTAATTGGTGACATTTTGTGAAGATTTCGGCTGGATGACTAAAAAGGTCATCAGCTTTTTGGAAGGGACATTGGTGAAGCACCCCCGAAATCAAATCCTGGCTATGGCCTTGGGATTAGAGCACAACCCGACAGATTGCCTGCTATTAAAAGACATTGCAACAAACAGCAACAAAGACAGCTCAAAGTAAAAGTCTGCGATAGGCCTCAAAACATTCTCTAATATTAAAAGAAACTGTGTAGCCTACTGTTTGATGACAACACATGTAAGTTTCCACAAGTTTACACAATGTAAAATAAAACAATACAGGTTAATATTATTTTGTCTGCCTAAGATCATAAGTGCACACATTATCGAACAACATTGATGATGTTGAGCAAATGCCAGCTCCCCATTGAGTAATTCTCTTAGGGAGGGCTTGACCCTGCACTCCAGACCCCCATCACAAGGCAACAGTTCTAAACAATCGGCCGCGACACCCCAGAGTTAGTCACATAGAGTTCATGACACACACAAAGCTGTTCTTAAGGATATAGGACAGACACAAAAAACCTGTTTGATGTCTATGTCTTGAGCTGTTATTAACTCTTACCAAAAACTGAGCAAATGCCAGGTTCCCATTGAGTAATTCTCTTGTGTAGGGCTTGACTCCGCACTCCAGACCCCTCCACAGGCAACAGTTCTAAACAATCGGCCGCGACACCCCAGAGTTAGTCACATAGAGTTCATGACACACACAACGCTGTTCTTAAGGATAATAGGAAAGACAAAACCCTGTTTGATGTCTATGACTTGAGCTGTTATTAACTCTTACCAAAAACCTTAGTTATCCCAACAGTGATGTCTACAATGCACCTTCAACTTAAGCTTTTGCTCTGTAAAAACTTACATCGGTATATCTACACCAACACTTTCAGAACTTACATCCTGATGACCTTCTTTTCACAATTTAATTCAATATTTATTCTAATGTGACATTTTGATCTGATGGCTGTGTGTGTGGATGTGGAACCACAAAGTCGTCTCTAGAGGCCAAGCACAGAAAGTGTCGACCAGAGCAAATTGAAGTGAAAGTATAGAGTTCACGAAGATAGGCAAGCGCACTGTCTATACCACCGGTTCTCAAACTGCGGTATGGGTACATGAAAAAATTAAATATTCTTAACTGCACAAAAGCGCCTTTACAGTTGCGCAAAAATTCTTTTACAGAACTTTGCACAAAATTGCTTTACAATCGCACAGAAATGCTTTTACAGTTGCAAAAAAATGCTTTTACAGTTGCACAAGAATGCTTTTACAGTTGCACAAATAATTCATTTAGAACTGTCCTTTTGTGTAGAATTGCACACTAAAAACTCCAAATTAATACTGTTATTAAACACTAAAATACAACCAAGTCCACTCGACACACCCCCGACAACTAAAAACACCTTCAAATTTTCCTGGTTATTCCTCTGAGAGGAGGCCAAATGATCTGGTTTTCAATGACTGTTTTAGACCACATTGCAAAAGAAAGAAGCATAACCCCGACATACAATAACAAAATAATAAGCTCTTTGTCATGATACATTGACAAAATTAAACTATTGCATGACTTTCCGTCATCTGTTTTCTTGATACTAATACTATTTGGCCTGGACCCCTTGCACTAATACAGTTTGGCCTTACAATTGATCCCAATCCTTCTTTGCATGCATGTGTTCCACAGCTTCAACTGAAAATTATATTCAATTGTCTTCTCAAACAATAATTTATCAGAAATGTAATGATTTTATTTAAAGTTTATGATAATTTGCTAAATTAAATCAATAAAATCTAATTGCATTGTGCCCAAAATGTGTACCAACAAGAAACGTCATATACTTAAAGACATATAAAAGCTAAAAATAACCACTACGGTCATGCATTTATGTCTTGCATCAAATTAAAGTGATTAAAATGCCATCACAAAAATTATTTATTATTTACACAGTGCCCTGAATTAAAGTTTACAATACAAGAGATTATTGAATCTACGCTAAGCCACCAAACAATGGACAACTGTACAAGTGCACAAATAATAATAATAGTAATAAAACAACAATAATATTCATTTATCAATTAAACTGACATGTACGCTGTAAGTATAGTACCATAGTAACAGATGATAACAAGCTTAACAGAAGTTGAATTTAACTGTATGGTGGCCTATAATGCGCCCATCTACCCTAATTTATCAATTAAACTGGCATGTACGCTGTAAGTACAGTAGCGTAGTAACAGATGAATATGATAACAAGCTTAACGAAGGTTGCAATTTAACAGTCACTCTCAAGGGGCTGAAAGTCGAGTCAACTGTATGGGACTAGCACTTATCAAACTCACGTCATTCTGATCTACATACCAGCGTGTAACCATTCAACCACCCCCACAGCAGTAAGCGGTTTGAATATTAAAAGACTCCCTATCTCACAGTTAACCATAAGCTGTACAGAGCATATTCAAATGCAAACTTCAAATCAAACTTCAAGTCTTATATCAGCATAAGAAAAATCGAGAGTATCTCTTGAGTTTTCAGTCCAAAGCAAGGATCATGAGATCAGTTTTATCAGGTTTTAACAAAAGCCTAAATATATCTTGCACTGATTGCATTGCACCCTATGCTCTGCAGAAAAGGGAGTCCTCTTTGTTCCTTTTGCTCGTACTGCAAAAATAAAGAATCGAGCCTTTTCTGTGGTTGGCCCAGTATACTTAAATTCATTCATTCCGAAAATTTATATAGCACCCCTTCAAGAAGCCTACTCAGAGGCGCTCGCAGTCCAGCCACAGTTAAAAAGATAGGTCTTGAGCAACTTGTAGAAAGCAGGCAAATTATTCCGAGGTAGTTAATTTAGTGCAAGCGGGAGCCCATTCCATGTGGACGGTCCAACAACCGAGAAGGCTCAATGCTGTCTGGTAGCAGAGCGGGTTCGAGGGACCAGCAGCTCCCCATTGGTCGAAGAGCGTAAAATTCTATGGGAGGCTACAACAGAGACAGGGCAACAGAGATCAGATAAGTAGGACGGCGCCTTCCTTAGAGCTACGCGCACACCCTGGGACTCTCCAAGATCCTTTTTCACAAAACTTAAAACTGTTCATTTTGGGCGTACTGGAGTCGGGGGTGCCTCTGAGTAGTTTCCTTGAAGGGACGCTATATAAGTTTCTGAATGAATTAATGAATGAATGAGTGTCGGCCATCTGCTTGCAGTCCTTAACTAAAACAAGAAGATTTTCAAAAGGGTTCACACAAAAAATTCCATTGCGCATTGAAACAAAAAATTTAGTAGCAGTCGATATAATTCGTACAAGTCAAACACACCAGCCGGTTCAGTCACGAAGAAAGATTAATTAAAATCATAAAAAGGACAGAAATCACTGGAAAAATAGCACTGGGCATGGAAAAGCATGATTACATATGGTAGAATATATACAGCAGCAGCGGCAGCAGTGGAGATAACTGATAAACAATTAGAAACAATAACAGTTAACAGCATCATATGTGAACAATGAACATATACAATGTATCTCATCAACGAATAAAGAGGATGCAGAATAATCATGGCAGGAAAAGCAAATGAAAACAAATGATACTGCAACTGTGATGAAAAAATACGATATTGATCTGATGATGATGTCACTGATAACAACTTAACCCACAGCCATATAGATTATAACTGATGTAATATAATTTCACACAGTCCCTGGGTGCACCGAACCATAGGGCAAGAAGTCATCAGTATCATGAGTCACACAAGAGTATATTATATGTACACAGTTTTTATATGGCCACAACCCTGCTCATTTTTCAGTGCAAAAGTAATTTCTATTATAGTAAATATTTTATTAAGCACTACACATGCAAATGCTCAATAGGACATAAAACATCGTCATAATACGTCAAAGTAATAATTGGTAATAAAAAGTGCAAATTGAATCACTTTTTCAATGAAATGACTCAAATATTAGCATCAAACAAGCCATGAATCTAAAGATACACCATCCTGGCGATAAATCCCTTTCCAATCAACGAATCACAGCACATCTCTAGATTCTGTGAGCAAGGGCTAATGGAGTATCGAGTTACTCGTACTGGCTGGAGAGGAGATCACTGAGGACATGCATGGGGTCACGGAGGTTAGCAGCAAAGAGGGATTCATCTGTCTTAGAACACAACATATCAAATGTAAAAGTATTATTTGGCAAAACAAACTAAATCATATCAGCTTTCCAATAATAGCGGTCTGACCCTTGTTTGCAAAACCCAACCATGCTGGTGATGAATACAGCATTCACACGACTGCGAATGTACAAAATCATGGAGTCAGCTACATGGGCGCCCGCACATAGGGGCAAGAGGGGGCACTTGCCCCTCCCTGGAAAATTGATTTTTCCTATTTTTAACCACTACGTTTTATTTTTTTAAAATTTCATTGTACTAAAGTGCAAATGTTACTACGAAGCACAAAGTAAAACTGGGAAATTTGCATTTAGAAGACTCTGTGAAAACATAATCGTGTTTTTAATATTCTACTTTGCACTTTCCATCTCTTGTTAAAAAACTAAACCGTAGCCATCGCGTTTTGCCACCTCCTGCAAAAACTTCTGCGGGCGCCCATGGTCAGCTACCAGTCTAACCATGCACAACAAGAACAAGAAGCGCGTTAAGTGATTGCTTTGTAAACCAACAATTAGTGAAAGTCTATTTTAATTATTATATTGATGATTCATCGATGCTAACAAAATTAGATAATATGCAAACAAATTATCTGTAACTACCTTTCATATCCACAGATAAATTGGATAATGAACACAAACGGTGCAAAGTGGAACATTATACCATTCTGAGAGGTCAACCAGATGCAGCAGTTCAGATATGGTAGCTTGACTTGCGGAAGAGAGCAAGCACGTAAGAACACGTTCTTAAGAATTTATAAAACTGCAACATTACGGAAAGCGCAGCAACAATTAGCTGAAATGCGGGACAATGGCGGAAGAATGCAACCTCTAGTGATGTTTGTCCAAATATATATTTTGCGGAAAATTCTCCATAGAAACAGAAAATACATATAATAACAATGACGATTTCTATGGCACCGTAATGCAAGGGCACCGAACTCAAAATGTCAGATATTCAGTATAAGACTACACTAGAAATTTTCCGGAAAATATGACATTTTCCGGGCAATTTTTCAGCATCACAAAACCAGTGACGTTCATTGAGGAATCCACAAACCAGATAACCCCAATTGTGATTGTTAGACATTATTGCTAGACAATGACGACATGTATATAATAGTTGCACAATCTCATAAAAACCACTCCAAATAAAAGTCTCAAATATCAGTAAAATTGTCGAGTTGCAATATACAGTTGCTTTGCTCTAGATACCTTATTCCTCAGAGATATGATTGTGCTAATCCAAACAAAAGACCCAAACAACTCCAATAAGCCCCTTTCAAGTTACTCCTCACTCAGCTAATCTGCTATAATGCACATCTAGGGAGAACAAAACCAGCATTATTATGACAAAGTCAATTTGTTCGAAACAGCAAACAAATTAAATAACAAGCAAAGGAGTAAAACGAGTAGCTAAAAAAGTGCTGGCAGTTGAAGATTTTCTTAGGCTCATCATACCAAAAAATGACCCTTTACCACACAAGTATTGAATATCATCTTTGGGATGCACTCATAGCCAGTATCCAAAGGTCACTAAATGGCAATATTGTCAGACATCTCTCCATCTGGGCAAGGAATCCCCGACCACAGCATTTACAATTCAGTGTACTTGGACTCCCATGCCACACCAAGGAACCTTGTCTGAAAAGTTTAAATGCAATGGGTGCATTACATGAATTCAAAGGTGCAACCCTTCTGCTGAAACATACATTCTGAGCCTTAACTCGACAAGCACCATACAAGTACGCACCATGAAGATTACCTAAACTGAACAAAAAACACCTTGACAACTCTTTGCTCTGTTATCAGTTTGTTAAAAGTCACAAGCACTTTCTCTGCTGGGTCAGTTGCATAAATTTCCTAAAGGTCACAAAACGATCATAGCCTCATACAGACTTAAACTTCACAACATCAGCACCCCAGAGATTTGACCATCTCAATATGAATGGTGTAGTGTCAAACATTGGTTTGACCATCTCAATATGAATGGTGTAGTGTCAAACATTGGTTCTTTGTACTTGGACGTCTATACGTAGTTCGCTGGCTACCCTTATATCTACGGTTTGGCAATGCATGCTAACAGGGCTTACTTGCAAGAGCTCTGCTGCTCAATTTGGGGCTTAATGGTTATTGCTCTGCTTGCTCCAAAACTCATATTGAGCTGTTGGCTCCGTTTTTGTGTACCTCTATTATGCAGTGTTACATTTTTTCTGTGGCTGGATTGACAGGATTGGAGCCGAAACTCGTGCACAGGGATTTCTCTGACACATTTCAAACAGCCCAAATGTCTGTCCTTTTCCACCGGGGTTAGGTCGGAGGCAGGGGCGGATACAGGGGAGGGGGCAATCCGGTCATGGCCCTCACTCAGAGATTAGCTCAGGACGTGGTACACGCCCAATAGGTTTCAAGCTTTCGATAAATGCAGTGGGAAAAGGTGAGAGAGAAAAAGTAGCATACGACAAAAAAGTTCATCAGCTTTGAAATAACCGGAGTTGCTATGGGTTTTTAGAAATTTTGGGAGAAAAGACTTTTAAAAAGTCATCAGAATTTTTTGGCGAAAGGCCACTGACTTTATTCCACGACCAAATTTTCAGCCCCCTTCAAACATTTCTGTATCCGCCTCTGGTCGGAAGAGCCTCTGAGCAGACATCTTGAAGGGCACTTTAAAAAAATTCCGAACAAATGAAAGATCTCATTGTAATGCATAGGCTACCAAAAAACACTTGTGCAGTCTAAATACCATAATTATGACAATCGTTTGCTGTAGTGCAGTAAAAGCACAGCTTATAATTCAACGCAAATCATAAACTGAAGAAAAAGTAAAACTCGGATCACTTAAAATAACACTCCGTAAAATTCCACGTGCAGCGGGTAACAAGATAGTTTTTTTTACATCAATGAATGGCCACTCCAGTGGAAAGTGGATGCAAACTTTTTCCATGAGCATAAGATACGCAACAAGGTCACCAATAAAGTCCCGGCAACGTTCTGCATATACAACAATCAACGACCGCTGAACTCCTTGCGAATGAGTCCATTTACAAACTACACCAGCAGTTGTACTGGAAAATTGAAATTAAATCAACAGTCAAAAAACTGAAGTTGCCAAACAGCAACATACAACCTCATTGCATAACACACATTAAATACAGTCACGAGTTCAGCTTTAACAAATTATTTCATGTGTTCTTGATATTCGTAGTTTTATGCTCCCTGGAATATGATTTTACTGGCACTTTAGATTCATGAGCTGGTCGGTAAAACCTACACACATGAGAACAACTCTAACAATGGTACACATACAACGGATAGAACTAATTCTTCTAGACCGGTCGATAGAGGAGCGTTGTTACATATTTCTTTTTATATCGGTGGGTCGAACTAAGCGTCATTACTCCTTCCTAAAACACACAAAAAGTTCGTCGGTGGATTGAAATTGTCAAATCTATATTAAAAATTTACAATTACAGGTTGCTATGCAACATTTCTGACAGGTTCTAAAAATATATGTGATTAATAATCATACTATTATGAGGAGCAACGAGGTTGGATATTGTTGTTTGGCAGTGTCAGACCCCACCATCTGGAATAATAGATCTCCCATCGGAATAAGTATATGCATTACCGAGTATATTACCTCTGACTAATCAAACTCTGCTTTACAAATCACTCTAAAACTCTTTTTTCTTTATCCATGACTAACTATCACTACTGGATAGGCTTCCCTAACAGGCGCCACAGAATGAACGAATGATGACAACAAATGTTATGATGGCAAGTTCACATGATCACAATATCTATGCTGCAGTGCTCAAATATATTCATAATGGAGATTTACATAACTAGTGCTATTTCAAGGTTATCATTCAGGAGCACTCTGGACCCAACCTCAACTTGAAAGGATGGCTTTAAAACAGCAATAAAATGCATCTGAGAAAACCGTTACTTATAAATACTTCTAAATACATTTATAAATGCATGAACAATAACACTGACATTGACAGGGCATTGCAAATAATTCTGCTGTATGTTTTACAGGACACTCTGTCATGCTGATAGACATCATTCCTATGTTCATAAAGGCCACTAACTTGTAACCATAATTTCAAAGATGACCAGTCGAATTGTCTTGCTAACAATATCCAATCTAACATGAAGATTACCTGAATTTTACCTTTAGAAGCAACTTGAGTACCCCAAATAATAAAAAAATTACATAATATCAGGAATTATTTCATTATCCAACCACATCACATGAATTATATCTACCGGTACCTATAATTACATATCTGCATCTGCAGACACATATATGATTGACAATGGCAAAGCATCTGTAAACCAACGACATCAAAGACTGCCTACCTGAGACTTACCTCAATTTGCGTTCAAATCCAACATGGTGCATTTGATCAGACAACGTAATGAAGAAGATCTTGAACAGATTTTATGTATAAAGACTGCCTACCTGAGTTATACCTGAGACTTACCTTAATTGATAAGGCATACAGGTGATTTAATGCCACATGATCAGGTTCAGGTAACAGAGTTGGTTCCATCTAAAACAACAGGACACAATCACAGTGTGACAAAGGACACAATCACAGTGTGACACTTGCAAACATACTCAAATGAACTTTAATATTCTGACCACCAAGAACAATTCCACAACTAAGTTGGAAGATTACTCAAATTGATTTAAGTAAGTAAAAGTAAGTATTTTCTTTATTACTCCACTTGCAAGTTACGCACAATGGGACACAGAACATCATTATAATACATCGAAGTAATGATAGGTAATAAAAACGTGCAAATTAAAATCACAAGATAAATGATAATATAATTACTATACTATTATCGTCAAACAAGTTAACTATACAGCATTCTCGTGATAAATCCCTTTCCAATCAACGAATCAAAACGTGCCTCTAGATTATTTGATCGGGGCCTAAGGGAGTAACCAGTAACATGTTCAGGTGGAAGAAGATAATGGAGGACATGACCGGGGTTACAAAGGATAGAAGCAAAGAGGGATACATCAGCCTTAGAACATAACATGTCAAAAGTAGGAGGGTTGGTGGGAGTGAAAAGCATTAGCTGTGGCTTGAAGTATTGAACAACTCTATCAAAACCGCAAACACGAAGACATACTAACAATGCACAACAAATTCATGTCGGCTCAAACAAAATGCAAAGTTCTACCAATCAAACTAAATCAATTAAATGTTAATCAATTAAAAAATTCCAGTTTCTTTACTAAACATACCAGCGGGGGAATTTCTTTATTAAGGACAACCTGGAGCAGGTGCGGGGGAAGAGCGGGAGGACGGTGATGCGCTGTTCCAGGTAACCGCGGTGGAATGTCTTGCGTGAATTCGCCAGGTTCTGTGCCAGTAAAACCTTGAAAACAAATAAAGGAAAAGTAAAATTCATGTATTCACGCATGTCGTAAAGAAGAAGTATGTACAGATAATAATAAATTTATATGCATATAAAAATCGATTCCCAGATGTATCATTATACGGCTACACATAGGACTAGAATAGTCCTATAACTAACAATAATAACCTTCATTTAATTTAATATAACGCAGTATGATTACAATTCATAGTAAGAACGGATGATCACAAGTTATTACATCAGTCGAATTTAACTGTCGCCAGCCAAGCAAGACGCCCATCTGCCGAATGGAAGACTGAGTGGACTATTGGGAGGGTATTGGGAAGCAATATCACATCCGTGTGCTCTTTGTGCCGGAGTGTTTACCATTACCCTCAACCCTACCCTATTCTTGATGTACCCTATTCTTGATAACAAGCTTTAACAGTTACTGGAGCTACATTAATTAAGGACCTGACTCCCTGCATTTGTTCGTCCCTCAGCTGTTTTTGCCATTTCATTCTCAACTCCCAATAAAACAATGGTAGGAATTTCAATTATATGACATATATCAGACAAGGGTAACTACTGTATACAATATATATATATACATATATATGGACAGTGTAAATTAATAATATTCGTTTGTAAGTATATGGCCACTTATATAGCGCCTTAACAAGAATCTGATGAAGGTGCATACTGCATAGCCTAGCTACCCAAAAGACCACATTTATCTATGTCATAGTGTGGTTAGGACTTCAGACATGAAACACAGTGTGACACATGACATTCGAGTCATTGATCTCTGGTCCATAAAGCATAAACAACATACACAAGGACAAACCTTAGCATCATCATCAACTTATGCTAATCACTATGTGGACAGAGGTGGTGTGGTAATCATATAAATGCACATAGACAACAGTGTGGCCAATGTTGTCTAGAACAGCCAGACATTGATTTTGCTAATAACAATTTAAAGTTAAATTTAATCCTAATAATTAAATTTATACAACTTAAAATTAGCCACAAGTTTAGGAAGAGAATGCATATAAAACAATAATGCTTTAATAATTATATTATGCTAAAATGGTAATAATATAAATGTACATAGATAACAGTGTGGCCAATGCTGTCTACAGCCAGACATTGATTTTGCTAATAACAATTTAAAGTTAAATTTAATCCTATTAATTAAATTGATATAACTTCAAATTAGCCACAAGTGTCTAAAGGAAGAAAATGCATATAAAACAATAATGCTTTAATATATTATGCTAAAATTAATGTAGACCAGAGTGTAGTTGGAATGCAGTTGGATAAATAAA
Source organism: Lumbricus terrestris (assembly GCA_949752735.1). Lineage (NCBI taxonomy): Eukaryota > Metazoa > Annelida > Clitellata > Crassiclitellata > Lumbricidae > Lumbricus > Lumbricus terrestris. The sequence continues at coordinate 13,900,153 of OX457051.1, read as the reverse complement.
GAATAAACTTAATTGCTTATCTTACAAGAGTCTAGAATGAATGAGTTTCACTAATGTCTGACTGTAGTCACACTTAAGTGTCTTGCCAAAGGCCACACTAAATAATCTCTATGTACTAAATAATCTCTATGTCTAAAAGCTTTCCATCCACAACAATGCATTCTATAACCATCATTAATTATAAATGTCCGTGCTGCTTTCAAGAATATTTATCATCAGCATTAAAACATCAACAGCCGTAAGCTTTTCCTGAAAGCAAAGTTCTCTGTCTGGCATTGAATCAATCAGTTCTTGCCAACTCTTCATGAGGCCAAATATTTACTCTGCAAGAGATGACATCCTTTTGTGCTGCCTCTCATTAACTCAAATTTGTTTAAAAATTAGTTTCATCAACAGATCCATTTTCAGTTATGCATAGCTATGCATGAATGGCTTTGAAAGCTGCTGTTAAATGCTGAAGCCTTTTTTAATGCATGTAAACATTTTTATGCAATGTTATTGAGCACTTTGTATTGTTATATATAAATTTTTATAGAACCTCTCACAGTGCAATCGTCTACGGGCTTAGTTCATGTCTGGGCTCTTCCCTGTATCTTCTCACTCATTAGGCTTCTGAGCATAGGCGTACGAGACATTTCGGCAGTGGGGGGGGGCAAAAAAAAATTTTGCCCGAAAAATCTGATGACTTTTTTTTTAGTCATCCACCCAAAAAATCTAAAACTTTTCCCGACAAAAAAGCTGATGACCTTTTATTTTTATTTGTTTGTCTTCAGCCCCAAAAATCTTATGATTTTTTTGCCCATGTGCCCGAAAAAATCCTCCCGTACCTGTTTTGCCTGAAAACAATTCCCAAATTTTTTGGCCCGGCCATGCTTCCTTTGCCCGAAAAACACATTTGCCCAAAATTTGGGGGGCATTTGCCCCCTTTGGACCCCTGCCTCGTACGCCTATGCTTCTGAGTACTGAATGCATCTCTGAATAGTCTACCCCAATCAGAGGTGCGTCATGCGTAATGCATGTGCACCACTTACTAACGTACTTAAACTTTGAATTCCATTCACTTACATAACAAAGGCCAGGAAAGACAATTGGAAGTGATGCAGATAGTACAAACAGTATATTCGCCTTAGGCTAAACAATGGATTGCAGGATAAGTACAGAGAAAGAAAAACGAAAGAAAGAATTGATGGCAGACAAGGTGAGATGGATGCATACAGACAGACAGATGCCGCCGGAAGGTTAAGCGATTCCAAAGCTTATCATCCACAAGCACTACATTCCAGTAAGGTACCAGATTAGGCCGTATGTTAAGCAATAATCTGCAATATATGCTGCAAGCGTCCAACAGCATATTCTTTACAATATAAGGCAGACTGTATTGAGGGCATGCCTTGCAATGTGGAGTGACATTCAAGCATAGATCTTGTACGTATTCATTACATGTAGACTCATTTTGGCATTCTTCGTAATATTAGTCGACAGTGAGGCTTCAAACATCTTGTACACATTCTTTACGTATTCATTCATTCAGGGCTTTTTTAACGTGCAGTTCTACACAAAATGTGCAGTTCTAAATGGATTCGTGCAGTTATAGAAGAACTTCCGTCACGTTCCGTGCAGTTAAAACTAGCAAAAAAAGGTAATTTTCCTCAGATTGGGAATAATTTACCATGGAGGATGAGAAAGGAGAGAAGAGGATGTGCAGTTCAAAAAATTCCTTAAAAACAGCCCTGCATTCATTCAATCGATTACAAGGATTTACATAGCGTCCCTTCAAGGTTACTACTCAAGAGCGTTCCTGACCCAACCACCGCTAAAGAGGACAGAAAGTGCCAGAGGGGACCCTTGGCAGCAGGTACAGGTAGTCTAGCCCATTCCCGACCACAGGGTCAGCAACAGAGAAAGTATGTTGCTGCCTGATACAAGTACGTGCATAGGGGACAAATTTTACTGATTTATATAGAGGCCTTTACTTGTGTCGCCAACATCTGCTCCGTCGACTGCCAGCGCTTCAAAGACCTCAAAGTCGGACTCTTTGACGGTCACTTGGTTGTTGCATGAACCAAACTCGTTGCTCACTTTTGGCTGCAATAACACAACAACAACAAAAAACGATATATGTAGAACTTAAAGAAACCAAGAAAGAAATATTGTCACGTGTCAAGCAAAACCAGCAGAAATTTCTGGTATGAAGAAATCCATTCTAGCCTTGATAGAGCCCATCATTCCTTTTCGCAATCTAACCTCTCTTCCACACATCCAACAATACCTTCTTCTGGTTCTCGGCCCCTTTAGGCAGATTCGTATGCGCAACATTGCAACTTTCTCACTGTCGAGTCTTCAATCTTTCCATATATTTCAGTCATCCTCCAACCATCTGTTGTGACCTTCCTTGGTCTGCATCCCACCATTTTAACTGCAAGACCATTCTTAGTAGCAAGTCTCTTCTCAGCATATAAACTGAATCATTTCCGTTATCCCCATCCTATGTGGTGTATATCATGATTCTTTCCTCACCAATCCGTGTCCCATTAAATTATTTTCTTCAGGTTTCATCAGACTGATTCTATTTCTATTTTTCACGAGGTCCACACTTTGAAAGCCTCCCTCCTCGTACGTCCTCTGATTCATGTCTATATTTCATACAGCAAAACATGAACAATACGCACGTGCCATTTCTTATTCGGTTTCCTACATTCTATAAATACACCATGATTAGTTTCCTTAAAAAACACACAACGACGATGACAGACTCACAAGAAACTAATTACATAGCGATCGAATAACATTACATGCCACGCAGTAAACAGAGCGCAAATCAGATTCAGTGGCCAATGGGGAGAAATTCGATACCTCTGTTGGATTGAATGTCCACGATCCGTCAACAAGATATTTATATTCATGCGTGCCTATAGCCAGGTCGATGATTGTTGTGAAGTCTTCATTACTACAAGAAATGAGAGGAAACTGATGATACTTCATGCCAGAAACAGTTCAAAGAAAGACTTGTGGATGAGTGAACAGTAATACTGTAGCAATTCATCAGTATATGTGTTGCTCAGACTGTTCAAAGTCGGTCAATAAGTGTCTTCGTGAGGTTATTTTTAAGGTGCAATATAAATGTCCGTATAAATTATACATACATAATATTACATGTATACATACATACATACATACACACATACATACATACAACTCAAAAGATTAAAACAAGTGTTAACTCAAAAGATCAAAATAATTGTCAAATCAGAAGATTAAAATAATTGTTAACTCAGAAGACAAAAATAATTGTCAGCTCAGAAGATGAAATCAAGTGTCAACTGTAAAGATCAACGGGTCTTACTCTACTAGCCATTGTCATTGGAACTGCAGTATGACAACACGACATCAAAGCAACACATGATACCAAGTTAAACAAGAGTTGATTTTATAATAGTTATGGCATTCTGTCAGGTCACAGTCTGTCCTACTGCTACTTAATTTACCATCAACCCTAGGGATCGAAAGGCTGAGTCTTGAAACCTCGAGGGGCCAGCAGGCATTGAACCCACATCCTTTTGTTCTTCATGCCTGTGCACATCCATTGAACGATCATAATGATTCACCAGCATTCTTCCAATCAAGTACCAGTCCATACTTGTTACGCCTCAGTCCAACTATCCCTCACGCAATCATCCAATTCTGATCGCAAGCTTTCGATTAAGGTTACCTTAAGAGAGAAACCAAAAGTGACTACAACCTGTGCAAGGAAATCCAAACTCAAACATTTCCACACCTGGAGGCATATGTCGATGAGAAGAAGAAAAATTAAATTACTCAAAGGCATTGTGTTCTATGTTCCTCCATTCAGGGTGAACTCCTCATTCCCAAGTGTGAACTGCTCTAGACAGCACCGTGCTTTCTCTGCCATTGGCCCAATGCTATGATGGGAACTCCCACTATCTTTATGCCAAGGTTTGCTCAGATGCATTTTATCACAGCAATAAAACCATCCATTTCAGCCGTATTTCATTTCAGTTCATTTGTAGTCTCCCACGCAAGCAAGATCTTGTTGCGTGTAATACTGGAAAGAATGCAAAACAGACTAGCGGAAGAAATCGCTCCAGAACAGGCAGGATTTAGACCAAAACGAGGCACAAGAGATCAAATAGTGAACCTAAGGATCATCTTGGAGAAGGCAAGAGAGAGGAAACAACCGTTGTATCTCTGCTTCATAGACTTCTCCAAGGCTTTCGACACGGTTAGGCACGACCAGCTGTGGCTGGCCATGCTTGACACAGGATTCCCACCGCAGCTGGTAGAACTGATCAGAAATTTATACAGACAACAACACGCTAACGTGAGAACGAACGACCTCACATCAGCATGGTTCAGGGTAAAGGGAGGGGTCAGACAAGGTTGCAACCTCTCACCATGCTTATTTAATATTCTATCGGAGCAGGTGATGCGGATAGCATTGGAAGGCTTTGGGGGCGGCCTTAGAATCGGAGGGAGGATTATAAACAACCTCAGATATGCTGATGATATTGTTCTGATTGCTACATCTCCGGAAGAACTTCAAGAAATAGTGAACCGAGTAGAGAAGGCAGCAGAACAGTTCAACCTGAAGATAAATGTAGGGAAGACGAAGGTCATGACAACCACTGATGAGATTTTGACAACAGAAGAAAGCGCAGGACAGCTGGATCAAGTGGATTCATTTGTTTATTTGGGATGCCGGGTTACAAAGGATGCAAATTGCACGGGAGAAGTAAAATCAAGACTTGCGATGGGAATGACGAGTCTGGTAAATATGACGAAGATTTGGAAAAATAAAGCTGTCAGCAACAGAACAAAGACGAGACTACTGAAGGCATTGGTGTTTCCAGTGGCGACATACGGGTGTGAGGCATGGACCTTAAAGAAAGAGGAGGAAAGACGCATACAAGCATTCGAGAACAAATGTCTTAGAAAAATATTAAGAGTCCCATGGACAAAAAAATTGACCAACGAACAGGTGTACTTCATAGCAGGAACAAAGCAAGAACTGTTGACCCACGTAAAAACAAGAAAGTTACGATACTTCGGACACGTGATGAGACAGAAAAAGGAAAGCATAGAAAACAACCTGATGAAGGGACTGATGGAGGGAGAAAGGGGAAGAGGAAGACCAAGAATGGCATGGATAGACAACATCTTGAAATGGACTGGACTTTCGGGGAGGAGGTTAATGAACATGGCAGGAGATAGACAACTGTGGAAAATGCTCATCCATTCGTGCAGCCAACCGTCGCAGAGCGACGATGGCGGAATGACATGACATGACATTTCAGCCGAGGATGGAAGGAGTGCTCCTGGGCAGTAACCCGGAACGAGCGCTATATAAATCCCAATAAAGAATGAATTAATGAATAAAAACTTGATTTCAACAAGATCAAGAAAGAATTCTAACAGCAGCTTAAACTGAATGCGATTGTACAATTTACCAACAATAACATTGTCAAAAACACTACCTCCTTGCCATAGGTATCCGTTTCTCCCAGCTGTCGAAGCTGCCAGCCAGAGCAACGCTCCTTCCACCTCCAGTCCATCGGAAGACAGTGGGAATTGTTTTTGGTCGCTCCCACTTTGGAGGACCGACTACCAATGGCAAATGCTGATGATGGCCAATCCTAGTTGATGGCAGATGATACTACAAAGCCAGAAAAAACAAGACATCACTACAACTCTCGTGGCTAGGCAATATCAGCAAAATACATTTTTTACATTTCCATTTTCTTTTTGTGCACTTTTATTAACGATCAAGTACATACTTAATTCTCCCATATTTTCAACTCTGGAGCTAAATTTGCTCTCTCTCTCTCTCTCTCTCTCTCTCTCTCTCTGTCTCTCTCTCTCTGTCTCTCTCTCATCTTTGCAATAATCAACTACTTATCTAGGGACCCTACCCAGCAGGATCTTCCCTCCAGAGATGATTATTGTTTAATTGCTTCCTATATACTCCACACACTGAATCACACCTTCAACTATTATCTTTAACCACATCGTACAATGCATAATGTGAAATTGTTTTGAGACAATAAATTTGAATTCATTCATTCATTATTAGCATTTATATAGCGCCCCTTCAAGAAATTACTCAGAGGCGCTCTAATTTGATTTGATTTGTAGTGTAACATAATTTTACACCTATATATAGCTGCTCACAGTACTAGTGACCATGCATTTCTGTTTCTGGCACGAGTACCCCAAGAGAAGAAATAGGTTTTGAGGAAAGAACAAGATGACGGAACGGATCTAGAAAGAATGCAATGAAATACATCAGGAAGGCAAGGCTTAAGTGTGGCTGGACGGTCGTGTTTACGCGCTTATCATGAAATCTGAACACCATCCTGCCACTTATCAGGTCAGCACAGCCTGGAGAGATAAGGGCCGTCCAGCAGTTCTTTTCTACACTTTGCACACTGCAGGCAAGTAAATAAAAGTAAGTTAGGGAGATGGTGAGTACTTGTGAAGCATTTTTACGCTATACGCACACATTCATTCATGCCATTTGGAGTATTTGATGTAAATTAACATTTATAAGGGAGATAAAAGCCATGTTGAAATAATGAGACATAATTATAATTACAGCAATCCCAGATGAATTCACAGCGCATAGGCAACGGCATAACATATCATGTAACACGACATATGATATACCAATACGGCTATCCACACTCCACAGGTTAGGCAAACAGCTCATTTTCACATGATATTCTGCTTCAAGTATGTAATCACTCATGGTGGACTTTGATTGAGTGCATATCAAAAATACCTCTCAAAAGCGCAGCACACATGACAGTCCAACGGACCCAAATACATAATACTCGTTAAGAATGAGATGTAGTACGTCAACCAGAGCTCTTTGTTTTTAACTAGTACGTCAACCAGAGCTCTTTGTTTTTAACTAGTACGTCAACCAGAGCTCTTTGTTTTTAACTAGTACGTCAACCAGAGCTCTTTGTTTTTAACTAGTACGTCAACCAGAGCTCTTTGTTTTTAACTAGTACGTCAACCAGAGCTCTTTGTTTTTAACTAGTACGTCAACCAGAGCATTCCTTGAATCCTATAATCTTAATTTAGAATCTAAAACCGTGTTCCTATCACACACAATACTTTACTTTTAGTCATTTGAAGCAATTGGCTACCATCTTGTTTTCTCATGGAACCATTAAAAAGTCAGCTTATTAACCGCGATTTTCGTTTTCAGGAGGGTCAAATTAGTCTAGAAACACCAGTTAGCAAATTGTTACATGACTTGCTTCTAACAGCACAATTTTCAGATTCCATGCTTGGTCTAAAAATGCCTGACTGTACTGAAAATCAATATGGCGTCCTTAAATCGTCCGGTAGAGGGCAGAAGACGTCAACACAGGAAGGTCAAATTTTTGGTAGCAATTCTGTGATACCATAGGCAACTTTTGATTACTATTACAATTGGAAATTCGAGAAAAATTTTTTTCACTCCACCCTACTGTACATGTAGGTGGCTGGTCCAAAAGTTCTGAAATCTGATGCCAGATTCAGCCTCCCACTGAACGTTTACACCAGATCACAGTAATTGGTATAAATGGCAAATTAGAAATTTATATTGCACCACTTTTATGAGAGACTAAACAGAGGTGCTCCCAACCCAACGAAATTCAAAGAGCTCCATTACAAAATTTCCTAACTGCTACAATAGTCTCAAAGTGCATTACCAGCAGAACTTCTGTTGAAATGTCTGGCATAGATATAATTTACTAAAAAAGGTTAAAAGGTCAACTTCATTCAAATGGAAACAGAACAAAGTCCAAAGGACATTTAGCTTTTAGACAACCGAGTTTACTATGCACCGCCAGTCATAACAGGCTAAGGGATGCATTTTTATTAATCATCATCATTTTAAATATTGGATCATCATTAGTAATTTAGTAGTACAATCAGTGCCTAAAGTGTGAAAAAATAAGTGCCTGGATGCCCCTTACCTCTCCAAAAGAAGTGCCTGGACGCCCCTTACCTTTCCAGTCTGTGCTCGCCAATAAGTGGCTGGGCAGCATTCAGATTTTAAAACAAGTGCATGGACGCCATCCATGACCGTCCAGGCACACTTTAAGCCCTGAGTACAATAGTTGCTATTGTGATCAGTGCTCAAGTGGTCAGTGTGAGAGGCTGGGATTAAAATTCCCATCACAACCTGTGTGAGATTCTCATTTCTGCTACACTCATGCCAAGTACACTAGCCAACTCAGCTTCAACTAAGTACATAACTAAAGGTATACTATCAATGGAAGACAGATGGCAAAGGATAAGACTATCCAAGGTAGGATACAGACATTTTCGACCAGGGAGGCCAAAATTTTCGGTCTTGGGACTTGAGACAAGGAAAAATTTCCGTCTTGGTCAGTGAAAATTTATCTGATGACCTTTTTTTTAGTCATTTGTCTCGAATTTCTAAGAAAAAGATACCGTTCTATCCGCCAAAATAGTTGATGACTTTTTAAAAGTCATACGGGCCTCGTGGGCATGGGGAGGGCCTCGAAACTACTCATGGAGGGGGGCCACATCAACCTTCCGAGCCAAAATAGCTGGTGAAAAATAAAGAAATTTCTAAATGGGGGGCATGGCCGGATTGCCTCCCCTGGATCCGCCCCTGAGACTATCCACCCACTTTCATACACCAAGGCTACAAAGAAATGAAGTCCCTAACACTTCAAGTCAATGGCTGCCGTAGATTAGCACCATGACCTGCTTTCTTTGTCCAATGTCATTATTCATAATGTCAATTATGTCAGATCCTTTCTTTGCTCCAGATGCTTTGTGCTAAAAATAAATTATATCATATATATATTATAAATATATATATAATATATATAACATATATACATATATATGTGCACCAAAAATAAAGAATATTTATATATCTATACTGTATCATATCCTTTCTTTGCTTCAGATGCTTTGTGCCTTTGTCAAGGCGCCCTTGTAGCAGCACAGCGTGTTATGGCGCCATAGAAATTGTTGTCATTACCGTGTGCCAAAAATAAAGTATACATATATCTATATTATAATTCTGAAACACTTTTCATATGTTTGTTTGTTTGTTTGTTCGCTTTTGACTCTTCGTCCCAGAAAGCCAAAATTTCACCGGTGGCGCACCGGTGGAGGTCAGAGTTAGTGGTGGCGCGTTGTGGGAAGGGGGAGTGAGGGTGGGGGGGGGGGAGTGGTGGTAGGTGGGGGGGGTGGAAAGGGGGGTGGTGGGGGGAGAAATTTTGGGGGAAATTTTCCTCCCCGAAAACAAAAATTTCACGGGTGGCGCACCGGTGGAGGTCGGAGTTAGTGGTGGCGCGTTGTGGGGAGGGGGAGTGAGGGTGGGGGTGGGAGTGGTGGTAGATGGGGGGTGGAAAGTGGGGTGGGGGGAAGAAATTTTGGGGGAATTTGTTTTCTTCCGAAAACCAAAATTTCACTGGTGGCGCATCGGTGGAGGTCGGAGTTAGTGGTGGCGTGTTGGGGAGGGGTGGGAGAGGGGGTGGGTGGAGAAAATTTGGGGAGAAATTTTTTCCGAAAACTAAAATTTCACGGGTGGCGTACCAGTGGAGGTCAGATTTAATGGTGGCGTGTTGTGGAGGGGGTGGGAAGAGAGGGAATTTTAGGGGGGAAGAATTTTGGGGGGAATTTTTTTCACCGATAACCAAAATTTCACGGGTGGCGTACCGGTGCAAGTCGGAGTTAGTGGTGACGTGTTGTGGAGGGGGGGTGGGAGGAAATTTGGGGGAATGTTTTCCCGAAAACCAAATTTTCACGAGTGACGTACCGGTGGAGGTCGGAGTTAGTGGTGGCGTGTTGTGGAGGGTGTGGGGAGAGGGGGAATTTTGGGGAGGGAATTTTGGGGGGAAATTTTTTTCACCGAAAAACAAAATTTCACGGGTGACGTACCGGTGGAGCTCGGAGTTAGTGGTGGTGTGTTGTGGAGGGGGTGGGGAGGGAGGCGGGGGAAATTTGGGGGAATTTTTTTTCCCGAAAACCAAAATTTCACGGGTGGCGTACCGGTGGAGGTCGGAGTTAGTGGTGACGTGTTGTGGAGGGGGTGGGGATGGGGAAATTTGGGGGGAAAAATTGACGGAACCCGGGCGAAGCCGGGTATAAAAGCTAGTATATATATATGTGTGTATATATATATATATATGAGTCTAAAAAATAAAGTATATATAATATATATATATATACACACATTATATATATATAATATATAACATATATACATTATACATATATATATATATGTGAACTAAAAATATATATATGAGTCTATAAAAATAAAGTATATATATATATATATTATATCCAAATATATATAAATATATAAGTAGCATTCTAAGCAACCTTGCTGTGGTGTGACCAACGATCACATTTCGACTGATAGTCTGGTGAGAGCGGTGACGAATGGTCGTCGTCCCCCGAGGAGCTAAGGCGATTCCTCTCAGAGGCTGGCGCCGTATTTCCCATTGCGACAATAGATCGATCTACAACAATCACATCAAACAATGAGTGACTAACACAACAATGGTCACGACTGTTGATGATCAAAGAAAAGTGATTACAACCGCTGCTGACTAAATAATTGTATTGAATTGTAACTGACCATTTATAAAGTGCTTCTCGCAGGAACAGTCTTTCAGAAGCGCTCCCAGTGTGTGCAACCCCAAGAGAAATGGCAGGTTTCGAGAGGAAGGAAAGGTGACTAAAGATTACAGAGTGCAAACTGATGGGGGAAGTCCATTTCATAGAGAGTAAGTATTATTAAATACAATGTAGTCAACCATAATGTCATTAAACAGAATGCAATTAAATACAATGTAATTAAATACAATGTTATTAAAGACAGTGTAATCAGTCAGACACTTTGGGAAAAACACTGTACTCTGGAAGTCTCGGAAGTTTTCATCTTTTTTTTCCTCAACCAAAACAACAAACCAGCATGATACAATTATGGCATTGAATAATTACATTAACAAAATTTTGTGAAGAAGGGGAGACCCAGAAGGGATGGAAAATCCCGCTAATAGGGCCACCCATAATTCATGTAAAATATAAAAGAAAAACATGATCTTAAGCTGCCCGATAATTTATTTTACTGTTCAAACTCATTTCTCAAAGCAACTACAGATCAAATGAAAATGCCTAAAAGTACATTTTCAAACCCACAAAGATCAAAACATCTAAGGAACAATGGACATTGCACCCATAGTGGAAAGCAGAACAAATTGAGATTTATAACAATGCCAACAATACAATCCTACATTCGAGGCTCTGTGTAGAACAGTCGACGGGAGGCTCTTCGCTGCCCTCCTACTTAATCCAGGACATGTATTGAACCCACTCCTCCCACCATTGAGGCCCCAGCCTTATTCCATGAGGCCAAGACTACATTATCGAATCATTCCTAGGGCGGACAAAATAACGAAGAAATCATTTTTAACAAGGATGCTTTATCATATATATTTAAACGCAATACCATATAAATCAAAGTGCAGCATAAATTGTTGGTCATTAAAAGAACTTTTTTAAATATAAAATTTATATTGGATTTGGACTCAGGATTTTATGCTACTCTAAAACATTTGACATTGATTAGATAATAGATATAGAAATGATGTACGTTTGTTTATTATACCTTGTATGCACACCAAAATGCAGATAGCAAAATTTTGGTATATTAAAGAATATTCTTATCTTATCTTTATCTGGAAAAGTCTGCAGTTACAGGCAAGACCCACAGGGTCCTCTAAATCTCGATACCCAGCCCTACAATGGAGCTGGAAGAATCCTGTCATGGTGCCCTGGTACAAACAAACCCTGGCGGCAAATGCAGACCTTCACTCACTTCCTTCAATCTATGCTCAGCCTGGAAGGTAGCTTGAGGCCAGTACAGTTGGCAGAGTCTTGGAAAATGGCAGAAAGTAATGCATCTGAAGATAATCCAGTGGCCTGGATATCATTGTATATCATTATATATAATATACACTGTGTCCGGATAAAAAGTAGACCCCAAAAAGAAGTGTAATAACTCGGTCAAAACTCTTAGGATTTGTCTGAAATTTTAAACAGAGCAACAGTGACCATATTTACACGAGATCCTAAAGCCGATTAGAAATATTCGCGAGTTTGTCAAATTTACAAGCGTTTAAAATGCAGCACCAAAAAATTGAACTTTCCAACATGGAAAACCTGAAAGGAAGTGAAATTCAGCGATATCCGGTGTTCAAAATGTCCTCCTTGTTCACGGACACACGACCGTAGACGTAGACGCTACTGTTTGATGGTCCGGTCGATGATCACTTGGTCAAACATCTGCCACTCTTCAATCAGACGCGCCCTACGGTTATCGATGTCATGAATACGCGTGAACGAAAAACGCGCCCCTCCAGTAAATGCACCTGGTACTCCGGATCGAGGTCGGTACTGCTGGGCGGCCACAGCTGCAAGATATGAAGCCGAGTGTATCCCTGGACAACTACTACGTCTACGGTCGTGTGTTCGTGAACAAGAAGGGACATTTTGAGCCCCATTTATAGCTGGATTTCACTTCTTTTCATGTTTTCCAAGTTGGAAAGTTCAATTTTTTGATGCTGCATTTTAAACACTCATAAATTTGACAAACTCACGAATATTTCTAATCGGCTTTAGGATCTCGTGTAAATATGGTCAGTGTTGCTCTGTTTAAAATTTCAGACAAATCCTAAGAGATTTGACCGAGTTATTACACTTCTTTTTGGGGTCTACTTTTTATCCGGACACAGTGTATATATACAAACAAACAGATCATCACCTAATAATCGAATCCCTAAATGATCAGAACTATTAATAAGCATAGATCAAATATTGATCACAAACACTCCACAATAGAACTAACTTAACACTAAATTTATGCATACACACGCACGCACACACTGTTTACACATTCACATATACATTATACAAACATGATATAGAAGCTATACTATGATTATACACTAGACAACTTAACCAATCAGTTTGCTGCGATCCAATACATGCAAATCACACGCATGGCTAATCAAACTCGTCCAATAATTTTGCTAGCGAATACCAGAATAAGCAATTTTCAGCTAACCACAAACTTTCAACAACAAAAAAACTACTGACCAAGTGAACCAGTTTACTCAAAGTCGATCAGTCACAACTCACAACGAAATCGTTTAGGCGTTACGAGGTTTAGTTCAGATCAAACATCCACACAAAAGTCCAATCTGAGCCGGTCAGGTATTTTTCCACTAAAGATATTCTAGCAAACAGTTCTTTGTGGGCAATACCATTCCAATCGCTGGTTTTCCTACTAGATATTCACAGTCATTGTGATTCTGTTCAGATTACTTAAATTCTCAGCACGTATTCAGAGTTCTCGAAAGAATTTACAGGAGGCAGATTCAGGTCAATGGTTGCTTCTAGAATGAGAGAACACACCCAGACTATGTGGACGGAATTGCTCCACGCTGTATAGAATACAAATATTAAATAAATATTAGAGCTATAAAAAAATTTAGCACAACAAGAAGGAAGATTTCCACGAAGAATTGAAGATGTTTTGTTTGATATATATATATATATATATATATATATATATATATATATATAAGATGTTGGTGAAGGTCCAAACAACAGGCCAATTTATGTATGCACTGTTACAGAGGCATACAAGCATACATTAAACAGACATATATGTATGTATACATGAATCTCTTTGTGTGTGGCACCTTCAGTAACTTTACAAAAGTACTATGTAGAGTAATGCAAATGTGGCCATGGAAATTTACCGTATTAACTCATACCATGCAAATATAACTACCCATGAAAGTGAATAGTTCTAACTGAACATACCTACAAAGCACAATGCTGGCACCTGTATCATAGTACTTCTTAATAAAAATGAATCTCCACACAAAAACACATTAGCTGCCTGCCCACACACACACACATTACTCAGAATTATAACTGTCAGCTGAATACCTGTAGACGGTGCAGAGCGTGTGTTCCTATGCTAGAAACACACACACAGTCACACACACACATATATATATATACACCGTGAGGCATAAAAAACAAAGCCCCTAGAAAAATTGTTATCATTTTAACAATATTCAAACAATGTCAATGAAATTCAGGAAATGTATAGCTAAATAGCAGGCAATGTAAACAGATTTTCAGTTTGTACTCAAACTGTCCGCCTTTAGCTTCTACGCATGCGCGAAGTCGCTTGCCACATAAACGCACCGCCGAGTCAATAATTCGCTGGTCAAGATCGTTCCAGGCTTGCACGATTCGTTTACGAGGATCTTCAACATCACGGACCTTTCTTTTGTACACCATATCCGGCATGCATCCCCATACTTCATAATCGACAGGATTCAGATCTGGGCTGTTAGGGGCCATGTTGCTTGAAAGAGAGATATTGAAGCCGACCGCCTTTTACGCACATGTCCGACGTTTAGCAAATCCCTGATGGAGCCAGTCGGTGTTTCTTCTAAGGGGCGCACGTCAATTCAGTTTGCTAAACCGGGGGTAAAAATCAACGGCCAATACTACAGAGATGTTTTACTCATGGAAGGCCTGTTCAGATTCTACCTGAAATTCGAGAACTGAATTTTACATTTTCCAGCTCTAGCGCACAGAGCTTGAGAAACGGTTGCACTTCTGACGAATGAAACTTCTGACTTCATAATTCCTACACTATAGCCCCTAACAGCCCAGATCTGAATCCCGTCGATTGTAAAATATGGGGATGCATGAAGGAAACGGTGTACAAAACAAAGGTCCGTGGTGTTGAAGTCTTGAAGATATTCGTAAGCGAATCGTGCAAGCTTGGAACGATTTTGACCAGCGAATTATTGAGTCGGCGGTGCGTGAATGGAGCAGGCGAATTCGCGCATGCGTAGAAGCTAAAGGCGGACAGTTTGAGTAGAAACTGAAAATCTGTTTACATTGCCTGCTATTTAGCTATAAATTTTCTGAATTTCATTGACATTGTTTGACTAGTGTTAAAATGATAACAATTTTTCTAGGGGCTTTGTTTTTTATGCCTCACGGTGTATATAATATATAAGCCTGCACGTATGCATAAATATATACCTGTAAGTATGCATAAACAATATATAACTGAATGAATGTACATATATATGTCTTAATGTATGTATGCAAGCATACATCCTAAGTGTCTCTGTATGTATGGTTCACATTGCATTGCAGCATTGCACTAATCTTTACACATATAACAACATTCGTCATCTTTTATTACGAATTTGAGGCAGGAGTATAACATCTGCATTTATCCTTGGAAACGAGTACAGTCATCTTTATCAGTAACATCATGGTTACTCAAGAACACGTTTCCTCTAACATTTAACATCAACAACCAGACAGATAAGCGCCTTTTATGGCTGCTGCTACTTTACTTTATTTAAACAAATGTTTTTATTACATTGTATTGTATTGTATAAAAACATTTATAAAGCGCCTCTACTAGGGTGAACCGTTCAGAGGCGCTCCCAGTGCGCAAGGCCACGAGAGAAAAAATAGGTTTTAAGAAAAGAAAATGAGGAGGAGGGATTACCTGTCAGAAGTTGAGATCGAATAGAAGGAGAGAGCGTATTCCAAAGAGAGGGGCCAATTGATGTAAAGGAACGGGACTGAGCCATAGCCGTTCTAGTAGGAGGTACTAGAAGTTCAAATCTGTTTAAAGAGCGGAGTGGACGATGTGAGGAGGCTGAAACTGGCCTGCGAATTCCATTGGTTAGATATTTTGGAGCAAGACCCCGTTGTGCTTTAGAGACCAAAATGAGAATTTTGAACTTAATGCGCGCAGTTAGAGGAAGCCAATGGAGCTGCTCAAACATAAAAGTAGA
Source organism: Lumbricus terrestris (assembly GCA_949752735.1). NCBI lineage: Eukaryota > Metazoa > Annelida > Clitellata > Crassiclitellata > Lumbricidae > Lumbricus > Lumbricus terrestris. The sequence goes on along the minus strand of OX457051.1, from coordinate 13,884,236 downwards.
GATATGAGAGTAGCGTGGAAGGCGTGCAATTAATCTGGCGGCCGCATTAAGGACCGACTGCAAAGGTGAGAGTCGAACCTTGGGAAGACCAATTAGAAGAGAATTACAGTAGTCAATTCTGGAGCAAATGAAAGCATGGACCAAAGTGGTAAAAACAGAAAGCGAAACAGAACGCCGAACTGCCCTTAGACGCCTTAAATGAAAATATGAGGATCGTGTAAGATTAGATATATGGTCTTTAAATGAAAGGGAACTATCTAGAGTAACACCCAGATCACGAACAGTTGAGGAAAAGGTATAGTGAGGAAATAGTTCAGAGAGGAGAACAAAATCAATTTTCAAAAGCTGCTGAGGTGTGCCGAACCAAATAAACTGTGTTTGGGAGGCATTAAGAGAGAGACGATTTGATGACATCCAGGAGTGTAGGGAATGTGAGAGAGACTGGATGCGTTCAACTAAAAGTAGCTGGGATGAAGGAGACCCATGGACATATGCTTGCACATCATCTGCAAAGAGATGACCGGCTGTTCCAGAGAGTGGGAAAAGAGAGGGGATATCGGCCGTATATAGAATAAAGAGCAGAGGACCCAAGACAGAGCCTTGGGGAACTCCCAGCTTAACATGAATCCATTTGGTTCTGGATTCACCCGAGATAACATTATTATTACTATACCTATCTATATTATTATTTGTGTTTTAGTTTACATTTTTGACATGTAACCGGGTGCGGTGTGTCACCAGGAATTGTCTGATATTTTCAATTAAACGAATATACAATACAATAACAATTACAGCTTGCCTCTCGATGGTGGCTTGTCTCCAAGATTTTTATCTTAGACTAGCATGGTCCATACAAGGAAGTTGGGACTTTAAAAGCCATTCATTCTTACCCGATCAATTCAATGAAAAGTAAGCACAACAATGCATGTACTAATAACATGTGAAGACCAAAGTAAATATTGACAATATCCTCAATGATATCAAAGCTTGTGCGAAACAAGCAGATACAAGTCATACATTGTATGCAATCAATCAATCAAATTTTAACGGCCCAAAACAGAGTCAAGATTTTAAAAATGCCAGAGCCTGAAGCAATTCACGTTCTAATGGGCACAAAAGTAGAACCAAGTGCAGGGTCCAAGTCCCGCTGGTCAGGGCAACCTATGCGTGCGTATGATACTCGAATGATTTTTTTTAGCTGACAATGAAAAGTCATGTCACTGTTTCAAATTCTCTTAATCCTGTGCCAACAGTAAACTAGCATAACATAACATAGCTTTTTACTGAGCACTCCCAAAAGAACACAACAATATACAATTTAAAATCAGTGTTAAGTTGGGATGCAAACGGAAGACCTAAAGGGATCAGGGTCCCGCTAAGCAGGGTCGCCTATGTACAAGTAAAGTTATAAGTGGAAGTTGGCAACATAAGCAGTGGAAGTGCTCAATTTAAGTTTCAACTGAATTAATATTATCAGTATTGTGTAATACTAGAATATTTTAGATAAATGAACACAATACAAGAAGTAGTTGTATATCTAAAGTGAGCAGGTGAGCATACAAAAGCTTTTTAAAGAGGAGGAGGTGAGGCATGCCATGAATTTAGGTAGGAAGATTTTCCAAACAGTGGGACCAGCTGTCTTAGTAGAGAACCTGCAGGTGTTAAGTAAATATTAGTTATAGTTCTATTATGTACCTACAATATACGAAGCATTTTATCTTAACTGTGCGACTCAGTTGCCTATTGGTAACGCGCTTGCTCACGGAGCATGCAGTTGCGAGTTCGACTCCGGGTAACGACCTTGGGCTAGTTGTTTACACAAACATGCCTCTGTCACCAAGCAGCGTAATATGGTACCGGCGTAAGCTAGGAAGTAAATGGCAAGTCCTGGGATACACTGGCCTCGTATCCAGGACCTTGGGATTCGTCCATTGCTGGCTCAAGGCTATTGAAAAGGAGATGAACGCCACCCTGTGTTCCACATGGAACTGGATGGACTTTACTTTTACCTATCTTAACTAAAAATTGAAATATTACAAAGCATGTTCAGGCATGTTTAAATCAGAAAAACCATACATCACACTGCAGTAAATGCATGCCAGTGAGAAAGAAAGTTTATAGGCATTTCAATGCACTTACCTGCCTTTCTAAATTCTAACACCACAGTCAAAGACTGTCACCGTTAAATATAAATTAAGTTGGTTTACAAACTAAGTCAACTGACACATAATTTACAACGCCATACAATGTCACGGCAAACAAAATCCGACTATTTCCACACCTAATCAACTTCCAGAAATGTAACCAATGACTGCCTTTGGAATGCACAGTAAAAATTCTAAAATGTTTAAAAAATTAAACACTCTTAAAAAAACAAGGCCGAAACCGCCTTATGTCCAAGTAGGCCACTCCAATTACAACAATCATGTGTGCTCGCACAGTAGGCTACCCTCTGATGCTGACGAGCACATGAATAGTCATAGGCAGAGGCTGATGCGAAGGGAATTTATGCCTCATATGACATGTCCATAGATATCAAGAGCATGTCGAGCACGAAAAGCTATGCCGGGTATGAAAATTGATCTACTAGGCACGTAGTTAAGGACAAGCTGAGCGCCACATGGCAATCCACTTATTTATAGGTCATCACCGAAAACACTCAAGACAAAGCACGGCCAGCATTTCCGATGATCAAACTATTAGAATTGACCGAGTACACTTTTCAAGCGGTTAAACAACGGTCAGCAGTAAATAAGGACTCACCTATTCAAAAATAAACATCAAACAATAATTTCTCTCATACTATAATTATAACAACCACCGTTGACCGCAGATCAGATGGTCCACTTCTGTCAATACACGCTGGTTCTCCGTCAGCAGACCGATGAGTTACGACCATAGATTTGAAAATATGAGTGGCTGCTAGCATTGAGATATATTATAGGCTCAGCGATTAGCAGCAATTATGGAGCGCTATTCATCTGTTAAGGTCGTTTTGGGGAAATATTGCAATAATAATTATTTCCAAGTATGTTATCTGGAAAGACTTGTATTCTCTAAGAAGCTTTTATAATTATGTGATACTTGTTCACCAGAGTGCTGTTTTGCAACTGGTTGCATTAAAGAATATACTTACTTACTTACTTCTAATGTTCACCTATTTAATTGAAAGAAATGAAACCCACTTGAGCAGTCTGCACCCAATACAGTAGTGTAGTTCAAAATTTTTAAAAAGAAATAAAATAATAAATTCGATACAACTGCCCAGAACGCTAATATTATTATTATATTCGTTTAATGGTAACAAAAACTGATAGACACACCGCTATCAGGTACAAAAAGCAGTTTATGAAAAAGCAGTTTAATAAAAAAAAAAAATTTGTATTTTCGTTCCATGAACATAGTTGTGTCAATATAATAATTGATATTGACTGCTATCACAGTGATAAATGAGCCACAACTACTTTAAACTAGCATAAAATCATGTGAGTGAACCTCTAAAATGAAGCATATAATAGTGTAAGAAAGGGTAAACAACAACAACAAATGAGCAATGGCAGTGAACCAGCCTATTTTGATATCACTACAGTAACGATGTCAACATCCGGCTACAAATTTTTGTATGTCAATGTTTTCGAACCCAGCTATAGTGCGATCGTGTGTGCAATTGCTTTTATCAAAACATTCTCGGTAGATTACTAAGTCAACGCGCGTACCTTGAATTGTTAGCTGCGAATAAGTTTATTGCACTTAACAAGGTATACCCGCTTTGTATTGCCAATTTTGTATTACCTTATTCAGAATTAAAAGGGCTGCGTGGTCTGTGTGCCCAAAGTATGTTGATCAGTTGTGAGACAAAAATACCTATGACATTCCAGCGACGTTATAGCACAGGCTATCTAACGCAATTATGACTTTCCCATGGAAGGTTTAGCAGTACGTAAAAACAGCACAACAAGGTTAAGCGCATAAGTGGGCGCTATATAAAGGTGTTCTGAACAGCTAGGTTATTTCGTCTGTTTTTAGTGGCACGCCACGATTTCAGAAGCCATGTCAGAGCAGACAGCGTGTTGCGGTGGTGGAAATAAAATTATGGTAGTCACGGTACGGAAAAGCCTTTAAAACAGAAAAGATTAAGACATTTGAAAAGATCTTTTTTCATTCTTAATTGAAGCGCTTTAAGTGAGATGAAAAGTTCATTATACTGTACGGGCTATGGCGAATTAGCCAACGTAACCAAAGATATTATAGTCTTGTATAGACTCTAATATCTTTGACATAACATTGATTGCATGTAGGCCTACTATATATGACATAACTTTACTAGCGACAAGCAACCATTCTAGATACTGTAGATACTGACACTATTTAAAAAATTACTCAATTGAATTAAAATATACATGTGTGTACATTATTTTGTTAAATGAACTTTGAATTTCACACTTACTAAGTTTTGAACAATGGGAAATGTCCGTGCACTTTATAATGGTTGTTCATTTGTCTGTATGCCTTGCGTTATGACTACAGAATGGGAAGTGGTTTGTCTAAGAAGACAGCCTCAGCTCCTGCACCAAAGCCAAAACAGAAAGAGAAGGCAGCAGAAAAAAATTCAGGTCTGTTTTAAGAATCTGTAAAACACTGAAATGAACTTATTGTTTTATCTTACAATGTCCTTGATGATGATGTCATCATTCACATGATCGCATTATTATCGAGTTTCATTTTGGAAAACATGTTAAATACAAACAGATAGTTAAATAAACCGATGTAAGTCATGATTTGTTATCTTGCTCATTATCGTAATTGGATCTTGCTCAAAAATATCTTTGTCACCAAGTTCTCCATTTCCTCTGTGCCATGCCACTGGGTCCCTCATACACTCTGACCAGCCTGAACCTTTTGTTCGTCTGACACAGACCACAATGTCTAAATCCAGTTGCTTTCCTGCAGAGGCCCTTGTCTATGGAATGAACTTCCCATTTCCAACGCTGTACAATCCAAGGTGGCATGCATCTCTGCCTCTTTGCTCTAACCCTATAAACTAGGAGTGCTTCTGAAAGGCTTACGCTCTGAGAAGCACTTTATAAGTGAGCAGATAAAATGCAGTAAATGTAAATGTAATGTAAATGTAATTGGATTTTTATATAGCGGCTCTCTTATGGCCTCGACCCTGAGGGTGAGATCCTTCACCACCGCTCGCCCGTTTGAATGGACGCCACGCCATTTAGGTCCCCATGGACGAACCGTGCTAGCCCGAGATTTTGAATCTCTGAAATAGCCACCTTCGGGATTTGAACCGAGGCCCGCACGCTCCCTTCCACAGACGTGCAGCCGCCAGCTCTCTTACCGATGTAGCTAACATGGGCTAGTATTGTATTGTATTGTATTGTATAAAAACATTTATAAAGCGCCTCTACTAGGGTGAACCGTTCAGAGGCGCTCCCAGTGCGCAAGGCCACGAGAGAAAAAATAGGTTTTAAGAAAAGAAAATGAGGAGGAGGGATTACCTGTCAGAAGTTGAGATCGAATAGAAGGAGAGAGCGTATTCCAAAGAGAGGGGCCAATTGATGTAAAGGAACGGGACTGAGCCATAGCCGTTCTAGTAGGAGGTACTAGAAGTTCAAATCTGTTTAAAGAGCGGAGTGGACGATGCGAGGAGGCTGAAACTGGCCTGCGAATTCCATTGGTTAGATATTTTGGAGCAAGACCCCGTTGTGCTTTAGAGACCAAAATGAGAATTTTGAACTGAATGCGCGCAGTTAGAGGAAGCCAATGGAGCTGCTCAAACATAAAAGTAGAAATATGAGAGTAGCATGGAAGGCGTGCAATTAATCTGGCGGCCGCATTAAGGACCGACTGCAAAGGTGAGAGTCGAACCTTGGGAAGACCAATTAGAAGAGAATTACAGTAGTCAATTCTGGAGCAAATGAAAGCATGGACCAAAGTGGTAAAAACAGAAAGCGAAACAGAACGCCGAACTGCCCTTAGACGCCTTAAATGAAAATATGAGGATCGTGTAAGATTAGATATATGGTCTTTAAATGAAAGGGAACTATCTAGAGTAACACCCAGATCACGAACAGTTGAGGAAAAGGTATAGTGAGGAAATAGTTCAGAGAGGAGAACAAAATCAATTTTCAAAAGCTGCTGAGGTGTGCCGAACGAAATAAACTGTGTTTTGGAGGCATTAAGAGAGAGACGATTTGATGACATCCAGGAGTGTAGGGAATGTGAGAGAGACTGGATGCGTTCAACTAAAAGTACCTAGTACTTTAGTAGTAAAGCAGTAATTGTAATCGTACATTTATATAGCGCCACTTCAAGAGAACTCCTCAGAGGTAGTTTCACTTATGCTTCATTCACCTATTCTGAATTTTCCAATGTCTATCTTTACTAGGTCTGCAATGTGATATTTACATAGAGAGTCTTGAAAAGTGTTATTATGTCAATTTGTGTGCTTCCTACTGCAGCACCCGTTCCGAAGCCAGTTGCATTTGAGATTAAGTTTGAAGAAAAGAATGAAGACAGCATTATCCACAAACATCCACCAAAACGACTTCAAGTAAGTTAGTTATCGTGACAACACGTACTGACAGTTGTGGCAGGAGATAGACAGGTCGAAGGCAAGATCAACCTGTCAATTGATAGAAGAATCAATTGTGGCCCGGGCCTTGGCAGCAGAATATGGTGGACTGCAGACCATAATAGACTGTTTGATCTGTTTTATCCAGGACATTATCTTCTTGAGGATAACCCTACTACCTTGGAGCAATTATGCAAATTAGGCATGAATATATATATATATATATATATATATATATATACATATGTATATGTAATGTGGATGGATGGATCCAGATTTGACAATGGCATATGACAGCAGAGGCCATTGCCCTTGTCAGAAATTTCTTTGGCATATTACTTAATATGTAATGTATGTATCAGATCATATAATTATGTATGAGCACTTGCTATAGCGCCCTTCAAGATCACTACTGGAAGGCGATCCCAACTACAGCGCAGACACTGAATCGGAGTTTCACGTCGAAGCATATTGCAAGTGAAGGACTTGCTCATGGTCCATACGCGGCAGCTTGTGGCCGATTTGAACCTGCAACTTCCTGCTCCAAGGCACTGAACATGCCCATACATCGCCACACACCAAATATGTATACCAGTTGTCTGATACAAAAATTCTTGGAAGTATAAAAAGGGATATTTTTTCTACCAATCAGGTTTCAGGTTATGTGTGAATCTTAATGTAGCTAGCTATGACTTGCTGAATGTTCCTAAACTTTTCCAAAGCATAATGTCAGAGGCAGTTATTTTTTAGTTCTATTACTGTGATGTAAATGTTTGGTTTCTTTCTACGATGCTTCTGATGGCCTTCTGTAGAGGTTGGAGCAAGCAACTGAGATGGGACCTAAACTGACTGCAAAGATGCTGGAAGATAAACTTAGAATTGCTGAACAAAACCGACAAAGGGTAAGAACGATATGATGTCTATTATTTTGTGATGCTGCTGCTGCTGCTGCTGATGATGATGATGAACACAACGATGTGGATAGTATCTTTTCAAGACAATACGGTTCATGTTGGCTTGTATTTGACCCAGAATAGATTCAATTATATAGGTTTTCTTTAATATATTGAGTTCAGAGTTCTGTGACCTGTTAACTGTCCAGAGGTCATCCAATGAGGAGGTGTGTAAAGAGGTCAGTGGGGGGTGTCATGCATATTCAGACAGATGTGGAGTCTATATCCAATATATTGTCCACATCTGTAGGCCTATGTGTATTATTTTCATACTTCAAACGTTTGGACTTTGATTGTAGCGGTTTAAATCAGATCTGATCTGGCAGCTGTACACCTTACAGTGTATCGTGCATCTCTAAAGGATTGTATTACGGTACAATTCTCTGGTGGTAAGACTTCTATAGTTGGAGGTAGATTCATTTACTCTCATCTGCAGTTATACTACTCAACAGAGTGGGTCCTTTGTATAATTGATGTTGATGTAATTAATATGATGATTTGAGTGTCCTTTGATCAACATGGCAGTATCAAACAGTCGATGCAGTTGGCTATGGACTGTGGATCGCAGCAATGGGGAAGAAGATGGTAACATCTGAGAGTAATGATTGTCTAAAGTATGAAATCTCAACAACAATGGTCAGAGGTAGAAAAAGTAGGGCATTTTGCATAAATTTCCTTTAGAGATGACCTTGACAATGCCACTAAAGAAAATTCTGAGTTGTTTAAGTGGCCATTCTAACCTCTTTGTCCCTCGTTTTCATTGTGCTTGGCTCAGAGCCGGGTATTTGTTGTGATAGGTCCCTCCACATGGAATGACCATCTCTTCCTCTATGGGCGAAGCTCATGTGTGGCTCTTCCCTACTTCCTCTCGCTCTCTCAAGATGTTTGTTTTGCCTGGGACTTCTGTGCTGAAATCGCCTATGAATAGTCTATGCTTCGAGAGGTGATCTATAAATTTTTGGATGCGATATGATAGGAATCTGTTGTTGTTGTTTTCTCATTGTTGCCAGGAGCTTGATAAAGTTCGAAATCTCACGTCGGCATCAAAGATCAGGCGGCAGTTGCAGGACGCTCAAGAGCACGACAAGAAGGAGGAGACAATCAGAGGGGTAACTACTTAGACTTACTTCCTGCATGTGATGTAAAAAAATTTATCTAGCTTTAAGATAGAGAGGTTACATGATGTCCTGTGAAAATGTGCAGATTCATTTATTCACTAAGAGGATTTATATAGCGCCCCTTCATGGTGAATGCTCAGAAGAGCGCTCTTGACCTCAGCATGGCTAAAAGGAGAGTTTTGAGATGTGCAGAAAGAGTCAGAGTGGACCCTGGGTAAGAAGCACAGCGAAAAGGGAGTCCAGAGGCATATGTCGCTTATTGTATGTGAAAATGGAGTCGCTTATTATGTGTGAGATTTCCAGGTGTGTTTTTTAACTCGAGGTGACTACTCAGGAGCGCTCCTGACCCCAGCATGGCTAAAAGGGACTTTTAGCTTTTGATATGTGCATAGATAGTTAGATGGAACAAGCACTGCAACAAAGGGAGATCAGATGCACACATTGCATATTTATCACGAGATTTCCAGGTGTGTTATTTAACACTTTTATGATGAGCAGGTATGGTACTAAAAGTGCCTGGTAATCCAAAGTTGTTAGAGGATTAAAGTATCAGGTTATGTAAGCTTGCGGTAAGATCTAAACTAAAGAACTCATTTGAACATTGGACTGCCTACATCAAATGTCAGTTTTGAAATAATTTGTTGTCTTTTACGAGTTTGCTGCGGAGGTCCAAACACATCCAGAACTCGTGTTAAGATTGTGAGCAATCGCAGCAAAGGTTATCATTATGTAGTTTATTTACCATTCTAATAAGATTGTTAATAAATGTAGTGTTGTAGATGTTTGCGTTTGAAGTGTCATGTGAATTTCTTGATTACATCTGAAGTTTGTAGAGCTTGTCTTGATTTGATTGCATCTGACGTTTGTAGAGTTTGTCTTGATCACATCTGAAGTTTATAGATTTTGTCTTTATTCCATTTGAAGTTTGTAGATTTTGCCTTGTTTGTATCAGAAGTTTGTAGAATTTGTCTTCATTGCATCTGGTTTGTAGATTTTGTCTTGAACACATCTGAAGTTTGTAGATTTGGTCTTGATCACATCTGAAGTTTGTAGATTTTGTCTTTATTCCATCTGAAGTTTGTAGATTTTGCCTTGTTTTGTTTTAGATTTTGCCTTGTTTGTAGATTGTGCCTTGATACAAATCAGACGTTTATAGAGTTTGTCTTAATTGCATCTGGTTTGTGGATTTTTGTCTTAATCACATCTGAAGTTTGTAGATTTTGTTTTGATCACATCTGAAATTTGTAGATTTTGTCTTGATTGCATATGAGGTTTGTAAATTTTGTCTTGATTGCATCTGAAGTGAATAGAGTTTGTGTTAATTGCATCTGGTTTGTAGATTTTGTCTTGATTGCATCTGTAGTTTGTAGAGTTTGTCTTGATTGCAACTGATGTTCGTAGATTTTATCTTGATTACATCTGAAGTTTGTAGATTTTGTTTTGATTTCATCTGAAGTTTGTAGGTTTTGTCTTGATTGCATCTGAAGTTAATGCAGAGTTTATCTAGATTGCATCCGATGTTTGTAGAGTCTGTCTTGATCAGATTTCATCAGGTTTGCAGATTTAGACTTCCTGTTTTTCTTTTGTTCCATCCTTCCATTCCATGTGTCCATGTTATCTTTACATTTTTAAGTTGCGCTACTCTTACAGATCGAGGAACGACAGAGGTCGGCCGGCAAAAATCGAAATAACAAATTGAAAGAACTCGAAGACAAGAAGCGAGAAGCTGCTGTCAAAGCTAAGAATGCAAGAGAAAGGGTAAGTGAAGGAAAGATATATCTTGTAGGATGTACTCTTTTGCTGTTTTTTGGATGAAGAAAGGAGCATCTCCATGCGAATACATAAGTTGTTTCTTACATTATACATAATGACAATTCATTTGACACATACTAAAAGCATTCTAACACATTCTGTAAGCACTTAAAGGCTTAATTTTGGCCGCGCTGGAGTTCGGAGCACCTTTTAGTAGTTTCCTTGAAGAGCTGCTATATAAATACTTGATCGTATGAATGAATGAATTTGTATTATGCCCTGTCAAAATATCTACTCATGGGTGCTCTTTTCACTGCTTATACAATGTTAAAGTCACCATGAACAAATATATCGCATCAGTTAGTGAAGCAATGCACAGTAAGCTGGAAGAGTCACCATTGTCGGACACACAGGTGCGCGCACGCACACACACACAGACACACACAAACACACATGCAGTCATGCCTCTAACGTACAACCGAGAACACACGCCACACACACACACACACACACACACGTGGACCAACCAACAGATTTCATTGAAAACTTACAGATGGTATGGCTGGAAGTTCAGAGTCTCTGGACCAAGCTGTAACAGGTGACAGTGTTCAGACACACATTGAGGAAGTCCCTCAATGGCGGAAAATGATACATGTCTACTATTGTCTAGCTATAACTTTGTGATATTATGATACGTGTGTGATCAGGGTGCAAATGCCCTGGGGCCAGTCGAATTCTATGGACCAGGTCGCTGGGTGGGTACATAAAGTCTATGCTTTATGTTTTTAAATGCAGTTCTGTTTCAAGTTAACAACTGCATAAGTTCATAGTTGTGTATAATGAATATACAGTCATTCAACTTTGCCAACTTATTACGTCAGCTTTTAAAAATTCTCTGATAAAGCCTGAGGATAGTTTGGAGACATGCCCATGACTGTTCTGCTTAAGTGCTTGGAATTTCTGTCGCTGGCTCCAAGGCCATAGCCAGGATTTTTTTCGGGGGCTGTTTCTTCAGTTTCCCATCCGAAAAAGCTGATGACCTTTTTTTTAATTATTTTTCTATTTTTTTTACATTTTTCATTTTGAGGGAGTTTTCATAGTTTTATTTCGTGGTTTTTACATCATGTGCAAGTAAATGCATTCTATTATTTTTCACATTTTCCATATCGGGGGTGTTCAAACACCCCCTCCCTAGCTACGGCCTTGGCTGGCTCTATGTATACATTAAATACATGCCTGTATTCCTCAGTACATACACATGCATGCTATCTGTATGAATTTTTTGGTGACTTAGTTTTACACAGAGATTCAAATGCGTCTAGTTTTCTGCTGAATGTTTTGCACTGTTTCATGTGAATGTGATTTTGCTCAGTATACACTTTTACTAGACAGGTGAGACAGCCTCTTGTGTTGCACTGTGCAAAGGCTTGATACAGTAACAGCGTCGATCAATCAATCAATCGATCGATCAATCAATCAGTCAGTCAATCAATCAATCAATCGATCAATCATTCAAAAAATCAATCAATCAGTCAATCAGGCAATCAATCGATCAATCAATCAGTCAGTCAATCAATCAATAAATCAATCAATCAATCAATTGATCAATCATAATTTATATAGTGCTCCTTAAAGACTGCTACTCAGAGGTGTTCCCGGTCCAGGCCAAGTGAAAAAGGCCATCTTAAACAGTTGGTGAATCTGAGAACAGTTTGGGAGGTGCCGTATAACCAGAGGTAGCCTCAGGTTGTTGGACCAACCGCAGAGAAGGAATGGCTCTGCATTGTTGCGAAGTGAGCAAAAGGGACCATTAAGTCACCGTGGACAGCGGTGCTCAGCTCACAGCGGCCTGTGCAAGCAGTAAGTTGGAGGCAGAGCCTACGCAGATAATGGGGTGCCCAGCCTGATAAGCATTGACAAACCAAAGATGCAGTAGCAGTAGAATCTACCTAACCTGAGCATTGCCTTTTGGCATGGAAAGTCTGTACTTGTCCAATTAGTGGGCCTACATGATGTGTGGTTGAAGATAATAGCTCTGATATTTACCTGATGATGAATTTCTTTATTTTTTTAGGTAAGCCGTTTGAAACAGGGAGTGGATGATATAGAGATCGAGAAAGATAACAATTATGATGATTATGGTTAGTTATTGTTTGTTTATTGTTTATTGTCTATTGACTTGCATGTCACATCAGTGTTTACATAACAGTATTATACATTTATAAAAAAATCAACATGAATTTATCCAATAAACATTAATGCAGGTCAATGAGGTCCAAAAGATCTGAGGAGACTCGGCTAACTGATTTAAAAGATTAGTTCATTTACAAGAGTCATTTTATACAGTTGATTTGAATGCAAATTTTCGGCAACATATTATGCCAGCTTTTTTTTCCTGCAGTCATTCACTTAGACACCTCTCAAATCACAGAATTGCTTTAGATCCTCGTTTAATTTATTTCGGCAATTTAACAAAAAACTTTGTAAAACTTGTTATCTACAAAAGATAGCTTTGGATCATAATTTCTGCAATTTCTTTATAAACCCTCTTCAGGTTCACACATCCATCCCAATCCCATAGTTTGCCATTCCTAACCATGTCAATGTAAGTTTTTCTTTAAATAGGAGATGGTGGTTTCACAACTCCCAAGTTTCCTTTGAAAACTTGACTCGCCATTTGTCTTGCGATTACTCTTGTGAATGACTTAGGCCTACATAGTTGGAGACCCCAAGTGTTGAAGGATTCCTTTTTAGCAGAAATTTTACTGCAAATAAAAATCTCACAGCTATTTACAGTAGCCATATCCTGAAATTCTTTACCGATTTGTAGCTTCTTTTTTGTGGGGTTCGAAAATGTGCTAGGATTTGAGGCAAGAGAAGGATGAAGAAAGACTATCATAGAGAATCGAGGAGTGAACTGATCATCCTTTTTTCATACTCTGAATTGCAATCATACTGTGCTTGAAATTAAACGAAGATTATTATTATTATTATTATTATTATTATTATTAACTGCATACTATAAACCGTTTTCTAGATGATGATTGGAATCTGGAAAAGGATAATCGTCGTAACAATGGACCAGGAGCCTCAAACAATAACCGCAGTATGAAACCATCGCTAGGTGTCAGCACAAAGAACAAAGGCAAGAGGGGATCATTCTCAGACGACGACGACTTTTTCAATTGAATGCAGTTAATTTTTTTGGGAGCATGCAAATTTCATACCTATTAGAATTTCGAGTTGTATTGGGTGAAAGTAGCTTGTCGTCTTTTAAAAATACTCAGAAAATGTAAAAGTGGGTTGTAAAGTTATAGCAACATGCTATGATGTCGCACTCTGCTTGGTGGCCAAAAATTCTCGAACCGTGAAGAACATTTCTGCACCAGTCAATCTGTTTCGGATCTCAGAGGTATTATGATAGTCAAACTGTAACGTGTCCTTTGTCCAGGGTTCTTCAATCCCAGCATATCGTGCATGGGCGCCCGCAGATATTTTTGTAGGAGGGCTGGAGGGGGCAAAACACGATGGTCATGGTTAAAAAATTTGTAGCAAGAGGTCAAAAAATGCAAAGCAGGAAGTTAAGAACATGCATGGGTATTTTTATAGCGATTTCTTGATGCAAATTTCTCAGTTTCGCTTTTTAAAATTTCTAATATGAATTGTTTCTTTTTGCAAAGAAATTTGTTTAAAAAATCGAAAAGTATTAGTTAAAAGTATGTTTTCTAATTCTCTAATGCCGCTTAGGCTAATGCGAAGAAATTTGTTATAAACCCCAAAAATAGTAGTGAGAAAATAGATTTCAATTTTCCAGGGGGGGGGGCAAGTGCCCCCTCTTGCCCCTATGTGCGGGCGCCCATGGTATCATGTGAAATTGGTTGAGGTATGTAGCCTAACTAACACGAGTTATATTAATGTGACTCTTGTAGGTAGTTATCCGAGTTTTATTTTCTTACATATGAATGTTTTAACTCCACCTAGACTAGCGTAGGAAGTGCTATTTTGTGAGTTACTTAAATTTTGTCGGGATAAGCACAAACATTCTTATTATAGAATTCTTATTCTTATACATTCTTATACGGAATGCTGTTGTCTTTGCACTTCTGTTAACACAGAAATTACATTTCTGTGGAACTGGTTGTATGTTGAAGGATTGAACGAATTTGAATATCTTCCATTGTTTGTGATCTGACACATTGTGTAAATTGAATGAAAATTATTTATGCACAATGTATGGGTACATAAAATTATACAGTGAATCTCACGTCACTTCCAACCCAGCAATTGGCACTCATAACAGCAATTTGATAAAAGAGTAATGCATACGAAATCTTGCAGGAAGTCATGCTTAATAAGGAGCACAGTTTATTCTTTCAAGTGAGCAGATAAGCAAATGGGAAATGAGCATTGAGCAGGGGAAGAAGACATAATATTATTGCAACGGGTTCCATGTCAAAATCAAGTGAATGGACAGAAGGGTGGAAAGCAACATTGGAATCTGCAGTAATTGAAAAGGAAATTGAAGGCAAGGATGAAGTGAGAACTGTGAGAGAGATTACCAGGGTCTTGTATTTAGCATTAGTTCAAACTTTTCTACAGTTTTGGAGGAGAATCATTCCTCCGTGGCAGTGGAGCAAATTCCTTGTGCTATTGGTCAATTAGAAACCTGTAAGAAGCATTGACGCAGGGTGAAAGAGGACAAGGATGGAAGAGCCACAAGTAATTCTGGTTAATATAAATTAGAAAATTGGTTAAGGTTAGGGTTACTGACTCACTTTTCTTCAACCATTGTTAATACCTGGAATATGTGTATCTTTAAAAACTTGAAGTAGGATATTTTTATAGACAGGAACGTATTGCTTGAGACACATGCTTGAGCATTTGCCCACCACTGGTGACTCATCATGTTTTATATATTATGCAGTTTTGCTAATTGATTTATCAGCAATTGCAAAATGTTGGAGTATTAGAGTAGAAAAATGTAACACATTTGACCAGTGTAAGCAATATGGGCAAGAAGTTCAAAGCAATAATCTTAATCGTAACCGTAATCTCCTAATTTCTAAAGCGCCACGGGGCACCGGCTTATTCACGAGCGCTGCGTTGAGTCAAAAGGGTTGTCCGTAAGAGTAGTCCATGGTGGTCCGGGTCGAGAGTAGTGACTATAACAGTAGTAATATTATAGTCTTAGCTGTTCCATGGTAAGCAATATCATTACAGATGGAAATACTGTCTTCTTTCATAATCGTTACTTTTAAAATTGGACTTTTTAACGAGTTTACCAAGTCTGGTAGTAATTCGGCCACTACAAACCTGTTTTGATATTTGTTTGTATGTGCACTTGTTATAGTGCATGGCAAAAATTGTCTTATTTACTCTCATTCATTCCGAGAATTTGTATAGGATCTTTTCCTGAGACCAACTCAGAGGTGTTGTTCTTAGAAAACTCGCAAGGGTTCGAACAATTCACACTGAGAAGTGGTCACAACTTTGGAATAGGATAGTGTTTCTTAAATTTACAAATTATAATGGAAACTTCGGAACACGGCGAACATTTCAGTATTTGAGCAGTTAGTTGTACTTAGCACTAAATGTCTTGCATAAGCTGTGATGTAATTTTAAGAAACTCTCGTAGATTCACTCTTGATGTCTTGCTCAGATCTGCATTGTCTGGTACTGTGATCATTAGCGTATCATGTATATCGCTGCATTGTCTGGTACTGTGATCAATAGCGTATCGTGACTATCGCTGCAATATGATAGCTGCCTTTTTGCTCTTGGTGTTTTCAAAATTTTCAATGTCATTATGGTACACATGTCGGCGCTTGTGTCTTGTGTAAATCACTTTGTATTACTTTATATGGTAGCATACAAGGCACTGTGAAGCAAGGCATTGGTTTTGCTGAGCACTTGAATTTCAACATGGCATTCCCGTGAGAATGCGCTTCATTGCAAACTCATCTGATGCAATTGTCTGTAGGTGCCTTGCGCATCATGTAACAGCACTATCATATTAAGGCAGAATGCACTACAACCTATTTTGCTATTGCCCTTCCAACGTTTTGAAGCTCTCATGACCATACTGTATTGTATCTCTATAAATTTATAAAGTGCCTCTCACAGTGCACACCAATCAGAGGTGCTCCCAGTGCGAAAGACCCAGAGAAAAAAAGTAGTTTAGAGATAGTGAAAGATGTGATTCGGATGCCAGTTAATAACAAAGAACATGTCAAATGGAGACAGCCGATTCCAAAGTGATGCTGGTTTGTAAATTTTAAGATTGACTGCATAACCTGCAGATGTGGCTGACATATTATATACTGCTGCACAGAATCTTGTAATCTTGGTGTGTGTGAACATTTTACTGCTGTCTTTATCAGCAGGGAATATCATCTTGCCTTCGTTTACAACTGCTAGCCTATCGTGCATATTCCGTACAAATTTCATTCCAATGATTCCAATTACTAAATTATGCAGTAAAATTGTTTCACAATCTTTTTACTAAATTGTGTAGTATATCTTTATTGTTCAAAGATTCTGTTAAAGAATTGTTAAGGAGAGTTTGATTATAAACATTTTACGATCTACTTTGATGGATTTATGTCAACTTCTATGGCCAGTGACCAAATTGGTGTTTTTGTTTTTATATAAATTCTCATGTACCATTACGTTCTAAATGTTTATTTAATACAGATCCACCAGTTTCAAAGATTCTGTTGAACTAAGTCATGTTCTAGAAATTCTGTTATTAAAATACTGGATTTTAAAAGTGCGTCCACTAGTTTTGTAACAGATAATTCTTTCCTGCTATAACTCGTGCTCAGTTTTTATGTATGTATGTGCACTTGTTATAGCGCTCCTCAAAGATTTCTACCCAGAGCACTCCCGACTACAGTGCGGACACTGAATCAGAGTTTCACGCTGAAGCGCATGAGCAATTGCGAGTGAAGGACTTGCTCAAGGTCCTTATGAGGCAGCTTGAGGTGGATTCGAACCTACAACCCTCCTTGCAGTGCTTAAATTAAAAATCAAACGTTAGAGAATATCTGGCAACTTTTAGTGCAAGTAGGAATATTTAGAATTTAAATTACCTTAATTTTAATAAACATAACAAATTTCAAGCTGTAAGCTGTTCCACTAGTCAGTTGACTCTTACTGGTGGTAACACAGATCAAATGTTTCACTTAGTGTTGGATACTCATTAAATGTTTTTAACTGATTAATGTCAAAAATGTGACTTTGATTATCCCGGTAATTGATAATTTGGTATCTGCAACGTAATGCATGAAAAACTGTAAAAAATGTAATCAGCAGGTCAGTTAATACTTTCTGTAAAAAACTTCAACTGTTTATTTCAGTAAAGAGAAATTAATTTAGTTGTCTTTACCTTTGTCAGCATTTACCTTAGACGTGAAATTATTAATTTTCCATCAAAAAATAATTTCACATTATCATTGCTCACCACATTGTGTACTCTGGAAATTAACCTCTTGACACCATGAAATAAAAAAATTAAATGAACAAGCTGAATATTAATCAATTAAGCTTTAATGATTAATTAATTGTTGAAATCCGCAGCCCAAGTTTTAATATTTATTATCTTTACGAAAATGCTGTTTCAAGGAAATTTCATAATGCTCTTGATACCTGAATTAGCCTATGCTTCACCTGTGCAGCCCCAGCAGATATGAAGTTATCATATGTATCAGGCACTTCTTTCATCAACATTTACGCTGCATCCTTTCATGTTGCCTCTCAAATTTGTTTTAACATAGTTTCATCAACAGATGCATTCACAATTATAGTTAGCTATGCATGAGTGACTTTTTTAAAATCTCCTGTTATCTGTCATAGTTATTTTTTTAAATGTATACATCATTTTATGTAATGTATGTGCACTTTTCCGATGATGCAAATAAATGCTACTTACTTATATCTACATGACTTTTTAACCTAAATTGGAGGTTTAAACCATAAAGAGTGAAGGGACTGAGGAACACCACAGTTAGGTTACTTCTTTGGAGACTTGTAAACAGGGCACCTTTCGAAGGTATCCTGTTGGCATGCCTCTAAAGAAGTAATCAGGGCTGTACTCAGAAATTTTGGGCAAACAATATCTGACGACCTTTTTTTAGTCATCGGCCGAAATTTCCTGGAAAATTTCCACTTCCGTCAAAATTTCTGACGACCTTTTTTTAAGTCATCAAAGTTTTTTGCAGTAATATTTCACACGGAAAACCTTTAAAACAGCGTAAAACGCTCTACTTTCACAATTTCTCCCCTTCGTAATTCGCGATTTTTGCCTGCATGTACCCACTTGGTCTTACTGAGGTGGGTATATGCTGTATACACGGGTGTACCCTCGTTTTTGAGGTGAGTATACGCTGTCATTTTTTCCCGGAGGTGAGTATACGCCGTATACCCGCATATACCCTTGAGTACAGCCCTGGAAGTAATCTAACATTGTCAGGATAAGAAGTTAAGGTGCTGACAAGATAACAACTGTCACCAGCAGAAATTACTCGGGAACTGTTTTGAGAGAATCTTCTTTCTGAACAGAGAGAGAGCGAGAAAGAAGCAAGACTCAACGATATGAAGAGAGAAACAACAATTTTGGCAAATAAAAGCTATTTACAAAGTTCACCAATAAATCAATCAATCAATCAACAAATCAGTCCTCGTCTATTGAAAATAATAACGGCTACATAATAATGGATAACGGAACAGTTAACAGCTTATACAAGGACATGGGGCTAAATAACGACCAACGTTCAAAACAACCGCTGCTTCTCTGGCAGTTTTTACAATCAACTCCCAAGACTTCTGCGCAATTCACTGTAATGTACAGCAAAAAAGTTGAATGACAACTGCATATTAATTCCCATCATGTAACGTTTAAACAGCTGGTCTTTTCATTAAACTAATCATCTGGTTCTGTGTAGATCTGTTGTAAATTGCGGCATTTTGACAGCACAAAAATTCCTTGTCAATAAACGAAAATACAATGCAATAAATGAAAATAAAATGCGATACAATACATCTTATCTGTGAATGTAGTGGTAAGACTATAACATGTCTTATCATGTAAACCAAAGTGCACAAAGTTAGCAGTTGGCTGACTTAAGAATATACTTACTTACTTAAAACCCTTGAAATTGCAGAAATGTTACAACAGTCTATTTCATTGCTACATGCCCCTAGACGTAGTTGATATAACGGGACATACCGTACTCATAACAATGATTATAATTATAATACTAAGAAATCACAGTATTACCGTTTAAATCACCACAGTAATTGGTTATTGTAAGAGATCAAAGAACTGTTCAATTAATGTAAAACTCCACTAGCCATTCAATTAAAATAGAATAAAATGAGTCTTGCTAACAGTAACAGGCAAAGCAGAGGTACACCTTGTCGTATAATCCAAAGCATCGTGCTTAAAATTTCACTAGTCCTGTAAAAATTATACGTTTTGCGACAAGAGATCTACGATGCGAAGGCAGAACAAAGAAACTTGTCCATTTTCACACCAGTTTAGCGATGGTAAATACGAATCATGTAGCATTCTTTCAAGGTTTGCTCATCACATGTGTTCCTGAACATGATGTCTAAACAGGAATACCAACTAGTCTTTGTTCAGCAATGCATCGAAAGGCAGAACAAATATTACAACGCTTATAAGCGTCAACAATTAAAAAATGCAAAGCAACCAGTTTTTAGAATTTTTATCTACGCTGAAATTTTTCACTCGATAACACTTATTTTAGGCTATCGGAAAAACACTGTACAATTTTAACAAGTAAGTAAAGTTTTCGTGACAAAGAAGTGTGACCAAATAATGTGCATCAGTTTGAATTAGTTTGCAAAGAATCAATAAATAACAAATGGACTATCATATCATGACAGATGTTCAATCAATTTCAATACCTACGCTAATGACTTCCATGCACAAACTTCCATCCATCTCCCGCTGCTATATATACTCCAAAAGCTCCATCACCATCAGAGAACATGAAGCACAAAGTTTGTTCAGCCTTAACAATCTTAACGTAACCTCATTATCGTGCGTAACATGGTACGTGATGTGCCTTCCAAAAATCTCATTGTAGGGAAATTCAAGAGTAATATATTGAAAGTTGTTACTCATGAAGATACAGCTACAGCTGTAAACAGTTCTGCTGTAAGCTTCTCTTACCCAAATAACTAGGTAAACACAACTCTGATGTAATACAGTTAGAGGCAAAGATCCAATTTAATTGCAGTCAATGATAAGCTCTCAGCATAACATGGTGCTAAATGTGGTTTCTAAGTCACGTTTAACAAGATTCCAAAGCACGTTCTGAAAATTTTCTTCACTAGTGACACAGGCAATGCAGGTAGTCAGATGCCATATAAACAAAAATCTATGAACTGAAAAGCCTTGTTCTTCTAATTAAATCTGATGACCTCAATAGCGCTAAATTTTGTTATCAAAAGCATGCGACACCTATTATTAAAAATCGACTTAAGTACAAACCGTGTTAAAATCTGTAATATGTTGAAGAAGCCCAGTCAAATATCTTCGTTCATACCTTTTCGTTTCAACTAGTCTTAGCAGATCAATAATTATTTGTCCTTTGACTTGAAAACAAATTATCACTTTCACAAGACTCACCACAATTCAAATACGGGAGTTAAAAACCAAAAGTACTTTGGACTTAAATAAATTATTACGGCCGTGCATAAACCATGTTACCTCTAAAAAGCACTCACACAGTAAAAACAAAACCTGTCTGAGTAAGTATTAGCAGTGCCTGCTCTGATTAAACAACAAAGAGTCAGTTCACTTAATTATTCTACTGTGTGGCTAAAGTGACCTAACATCATTCCAAAAAACATCTGAACAGCTCATATCTAAAAAAAATGTACAACAAGCCCAGCACTGTCTAAAAAGCAATAACGACGGTGTGTTCATAAAATGTTCAGATACCAGGTCACCGCAGCATCAAGCATTATAACATAACGAAAATTCGCTAACTGCAACTTCACCAAACGTTCACTAGGAGTGCTCCCAACCCAACTGGGAGAACCCTTGATTAAACACCATTGGCTTCAAATGCTTGCAGAACAGAAAGAAGGTTGACAAGCTCAGTTTTAGTTTTATTCATTCAGTCATTTAAAGAACTATTCCAGACAGATGGACTAACCGAGTAAGCACCACTTTGAAACAAATTCTCAGCGGCACTCCCAAAATAATTAAATCAACCCAGCATCAAACGATCACGCTGTCTGGCATATGTTAGATATAAAGGTCTCCCAAGCTATTACAGCACATAATCTGTCAGAAACTTACAGATTAAACGGTATTCAAAGCACCCATTTTTAAAGGCTACTGCCAAAATGAGATAACAAGAGATCACCATGAACAAAGAACAGCAAAGCAGAGATCTCAGTCAGTAAGCAAGGAAACAGGTTTCAATTTTTATTCTAAGCGAACCTAACTTCCTAACTGAAAGCTTTGATAAACTGTGAATTATGTATGTGATGCAGTTTAATGCAGTTCGACATTCATGCAACGCTATTGAAATACAGCGGCTAAAGAAGACAGAAATCCAGCAGCTAAGAAGCCGTCAAGACGTCATCGTTGTCGTCGTGATGAAGTCTTCAACCGTTGGTTACAGCCAAATTCGCAAGCACCTTTCCGCCAGTAGTCGATCGAGCCTAAACACTGTTTTCCATCGACATCTTGATTGCCATCTCCAGAAGGGCCTCTTCCGGTAGATCTGGAAACAACAAAGCATAAGTGAAACTAGAACTGCTCTTGGCCAACAAGTTTTCGAGTTGCTGGACTCAGATTCTGGAACTCTGACCTAGATTCAGGAACTCTGAAATGATTTAGGAAACTCTGACCTCAATTCTAGAACCATGTCCTAGATTCTGGAACTCTGACATAGATTCTGGAACTCTGAAATAATTTAGGAAACTCTGACCTCAATTCTAGAGCCATGTCCTAAATTCTGGAACTCTGACCCAGATTCTAGAACTCTGCCATGAATCTCAATGATGAATAGGTGCCATAGTTTTAAGTGTCTTATCCGTTGATAAAACAGATAAAACTCACCAAGAAATAGGCTGATGAATTTGTTTGGGTAGGATGAAACTGAGCACAAATTTGAGTAGAATTTTCATCCTAACCTAACCGGCGTATATGCGGTTAGTAACCGCCTATACTTCGGTCAGTTTTAGCCATAGGAACATAAAACTTTCTTGTTCTTCATACCAAAATCATCAAGGTGGTTTCCATTCAGCTTTGGGAAACATTACAGTAGACATATTGTCCAGAACATTGTCTTAGTTGGTAAAAAAGAGCCGTGGGTCTTAAATTTACAGATAACATCTAATGTTGTTGATATTTTGCAATGAAACAAAGTTCTGTCAAAGTTCTAATGAATTGAAATGATCATACATCCAATTAAGAGTATGCAAAAAATAAAAGAGAGCAAAATTTACATGGTTCTAGCAATCAAGTGCAAAAAATTATCTTGTAATATGTGCTTGGTTAATTGAAAAGGGACAAACTGAATTGCCATCATCTGTATACCATATACCAGGTAGATTATAGATAGATGACTTGATTGACACTAATATTTCAATTCTATCCTTACTGAGTTACTTAAATATTTCTGACATTTTACTTGACTACTGACTTAACTTGCATCTTTTATTACTAATTATCACCTTGATGTATAATAATGAATGATGTTCTAACCAAGACTTTAATTTCCTTACTTACATACTTGAGAACTGATCCCAAACATCATATCAGTTACATAGCAGACGGGTTATAAGAACAGCTAGGAGTCAGAAGCTGGACTCATCAACACCCCAGCAACCAGTGGTTAACCCTTTAATGCCGGAAGGTATAGGATTTCCCATACCATTTACTATCATCTCGGCATTGAAGGGTTAAAGTGGCTTGGGTGAGCAGTGGGAACGCTGATGAAGTTTTATTGGGAACTCCCATGTTTTCAGGGTTCCATTCAGGTGAGCAGTGGGAACGCAAGCAGAGAAATTCGAGAGCAGTGGGAACGCCATTCCTGCCCACTTCAAACCCTGCCAGCAACTAAAACATTGGGCAGAACCAAACACAGTCGATGTTAAGACTAATTTCATCGAGACAGTGAAACACAGGCCGTAGATTCCTTCGCTCTGCTACGCACGGTGACCTGGTTGTCCCTCGGGTTCGATCTTTCGCAGTGCTACATAGAAGCTTTGCTATGGTTGGTCCGTCTTTCTGGAATAAGTTACCTATTAGTCTCCATAATGAACTTTTTTGTGTTTCTTTGCCCCTTTTCCGCAAGCGTTTGAAAACCATTCTCTTTGATTGTGGTTTGGTGTCAGGTCGGGAGCGCCTCTGAGGAGTTCTCTTGAAGTGGCGCTATATAAATGTACGATTACAATTACAAAATTACAATTACAATTGCAGGAGGGGCTGTCACCAGTTCAAAAGCATTCGTTACCCTACTAACCATCGGACGGGACGGCTGAAGCAGACATTGGTGGCGTTGAATGTGGTTCCCCCGAGTTACCCTCTTTTCTATCAAGGAATGCTAGCCGCTGTCTTCGTAGGCCTTCAACGTCCAATGACTCTTGGACTCTGGCGTCTGCAGAGGTCATTGGCTCACCAGGGAACCGGTCAAACTCTACAGAACGTAACAAATGCATCACTGCTTTATGCCAAAATTTGTAAGCAAAGAACAGACGAGTAAAGAAATTCCACTCTAAAAAGTAAAGAAATCAGTCAAGAAAACGAAGAAGAAAGAACAGAGAAGGAACTTTTCAGATGAAATGCCTAAGATAGATTCTAAGAGTATCTTGGATGGAAAAGAGCAAACACGAATGGAGTGTTGGAGACTAGAGGAGTGGAAAGAAGGAATTATAAAGATGCGTTCAAAAACAGACCAAATTTATCATCAGATTGCATTGTCTATCAGGACCAAACTGTCACAACATTTGGCATGAGAATGTGTTGTATACCAGGACTAACACTGTAATGACAAATGGCATGAGAATATGTGCTATACCAAGATCAAGACTGCAGTGACATTTGGTATGAGAATGTGTTACACATGAGGACCAACACTGTAAAGACATTCAACATAAGAATATTATTATTATTGACTTTTTATAAAGCGCACCATCAAGGTAATCTACTCAGAAGAGCTGCCAGTCCAACAACGGCTAAATAAGGAAGTTTTAAGTTAAAAAGAAACAGTAAACACAAGGCGGAGCGCAACAATGTCATACACAAAGACCTACACAGCAGTGACATATGGCATAAGAATGCGCTATACAATATTAGGACCAGCGCTGTAATGATGAATATCATATTTAGGTAAACTAGAGTGCATAATGAAAGGCCATTTAGTGTGCAGTTCTAAATAAAAAGGGCAGAACCTTCTAAATTCATTAAATTGCCAAAGATGCCTAGCAAACAAACAAAAAACTTGCCAATATAAATAGTAGTTTAACTTTCTCTTCAAACCCTGAAGACGAGGCCTGACAATTCCGGACTAGTTTTTAAACAATAGTTAGCAACGAAGTCCCTGAGGGATCCTAAATACTTCGGGGCCAAAAAAATTAGTAGTTTAATTATTGTTTTAATTTTAAAGTCGTTAGTTTGGCGTAAATATTCACCAAGCATGCTCAGCTTCAGAGCCTCTTTAAGCGTCTTATCGTCGTCCTCGTCAAGATGGCGACTTTCTTCGATCGCTTTCTTTAGCTCCTCATCATAGTCGTCGATCGAAGTCGCCGACTTCTCGGTCCCTGACTTGACTTCACTGAGTAACTTTGGCTTTTCACGCTGAACAACCGGCACGAGCTTTATGATTTCATCCGCATCACACGGAGGTAAATCTCCACTCAGCACAAAGATGGAATAGCCTGTGAGAAAGCATTTACAATTCATAAACGTTTACTAAATAAAGTCTCAATTGTAAATATAGAAACTTAGATGAACAAGAGGTTCAAATTCATAGAGAAACACAGAAACGTTAGCTCATGAAAAAAGATCTTGTCTAAGAACTTCACAGTTCATTTGGCCAAGGTAGCTATACTTGTTTGGGATTTCAAAACATAGCTGGGGATTGAAGAATCACTTTTGGAACCTGGCAGGGTGAAAGAGTTGTGGAAGGTGACAGTATTAAAGCATTCCCTTGCAATCTCCAGAACCTATGCCATGAGTAAAGCACCATGGATGTATTTACGGGATTTAAACAACTGTGTTTTAGCAAATGAAGAGAATGCAACTAATAAAAAGGAAAAAGGAATCAGATAATAATTAATTAATTCACTTGGAAGCAAAGCCATATTCCAAATTCCAATCCTTTGAATAGAACCAGTGGAGATCGTCAATCCCAAAGTAACCACAAGACAAGCAACTGATATTTCATACCAGTACTGTGACATTGAAAAACCCTGAAATTAGTGGAGGTCACCGCTAGAAAAACACATCAAATCATCACCACTTCAGCATCATACATTAAGCCAATGTTATGGTAGGCCTGACCTTCGTGCTGAAGCTGCTTCAAGAAGAGCGACAGGAACGTGTCGGAGAGCAGCTCAGGGCTCGTCAGCAGAGAGTTGAGATTAAACCACTGGTTCCCTATGTGCCGTATGGTGAACCAGTGCTCCTTGAAGTTACACACAAAGGCCTTCTGTGTCCTGAAACAGTTAGGTCCAAACCAAATAGTAACACATTCTAGCATACTACACAAAAATACTGTACAATGCAATGCAATGTTGAACTTGCACTCCTTTAAAACTGGGTGCATGGTTTCAAAGTGAAAAGATGTCTAAAAGGTAATATATAATTAAGAGGCACTCCTTACCTAACTCAGAGCAATCACTTAAAAATAACAGACCTTGGGTTATATGCAAGAGGAACAGAGAAGAAGACTGAGGTGCTCCAGATGCAATTCCTGTGGAAAATTATTCCAACCAGATGGGCCAGTTAATGCAAAACTTCTGGATTGGGTGGTAGCATGCGGGGACAACCAGAATACCTCTGGCAGCCAAGTGGAGTAACCAGGAAAGGAAAATTGGGAATCATCAGTAAATTTACAACCATTAACACTTAACAGCCCATGTCACACCCCATCATTATTAGGTTAAAAACAACTAAACACTGATACAATGTTGTGAGGACACGTAGTCAATACATTTTCAACTTTAAAACACAACTTCTGTACACATCTAACATGGTTTTAAGTAACCAGGGTAATTGCAAAGCATATGGAAGCCCAAGATGGACAGAGCGCTACTGTTCGATTGTGGTTTCGTGCTGTTAACTCAGGAGCATCTCCAATGAGTTTATCCTGAAGTGACACTATATAAATTCACGATAATAATTACACAAACACTAAATTACAAATAATTAATTAATTTCTCTCATTACCGTGGATCTGTCCTGGCCTCTTGGCAGATTGGTGCGGAGCTGTTAAAGGGTATTAGCTCTAAATTCCAGACTTTCAGGGCTTCCTGTAGGACTTGGATCGAAAAGAAGCCACTGTCATCGTAATTCGACGATGGTTGCTTGAAAATCAATCAGAAAGACCCCACAAATTATAATTATTCATCAGTAATAACCGTGCAAGAAGCCATTGAAAGATTTCACTAACTGCATTCGATACATGTATGTATTCAGACACTTCCAGAGCATCAGAAGGTGTTTCTAATTAATCTAATGTAATCTGAAGACTCCCATTAAACAATAACTAATCGAGGGAAACTTAAAGTGAAAAATTTGACGAGTTAAACACGGGGGGTGCTCAAAAGTGCAGACTATCAATTGATGGTTCAAATCCCCATAAAAGCAGACTTTTTCTAGATAGTCCCACTCTGCAACAATGCAGAGCCATTCCTTCTCTGTGCCCAATAACCTGAAACAGGCTTCCCCTGACTATACAACACCTCCCAAACTGTTCTCAGTTTCACCAACTGTTGAAGAATGCCTTTTCTCGACTGGCCAAGGCCAGGGAGCGCCTCTGAGTAGGGATCTTGAAGGGGCACGGTATGAATTCTGATCGCTTGATTGATTAGCATGTTTCTGCTACTAAAAAAATCACCAATAATGACTCAATGAGTCCATTAACAGTACACTATCAGTAGGAAAATGAGGCAGCAAGGGGGGGCCATCCACTCTTAAATACTGAGGCTATGAAAATGAAGTCGCTAACATTTATACAGATGGCTGCCTTAGGGTTAGCTTAAAGGATATTTATGCTTGTGTTCAAGCAAAATGACCAATAAAAAAACTTTAAGGCTGGAATAAAAAGCTGCAGTCACCTTCATGAAGTGCTGATATTCCTCCGAAGTGTACCCGGCCTCTGCCATGTGCTGTCGCTCGGACTCATCCAGCCTCTGAGCCAATTCGGCAAGGTCGATTGGACTGAAGTACGGACCCTGGAGTATGGCATTCAAACAGTGCTGAGCGCACAGTGAGCCTTCTTGCTAAATCAGAGAAAAAAAACATGTCCACATCAACCACCCACACATTACATCAGCCTGACCCAATATCTCCAACATACGGTACACATCAAATAAAAAGGCGCTGGGAATTTACTGGGAAAGAACCAGAGTTGATGTATGCCTAGTAGCAAACAACAGGAGCTGCCTAGCAATCTGAGCTCCACATTCTCTCGTTTCCTTTTTCCTGCAAATGCTGGAAGGCCAAAATTTGCTCAATCATAGCGCTTTCGTTGTATAAGCTCGGCAGCACCTCTGAAAAGTCTCTCTTGACGTGGCGCTATATAAATAACAAAATGTGTAAATCCAAAGGTTCTCCTTGACAGCCTCATGTTCATGCTCTTGGCAACCGTATAAATTACTATTTATACAACAGAAATAAACAAGACAATAGAATGCAATAACTCCAAGGCTGAATTAAACGTAGAGCCCACATGCAACACCGTTCAATATAATCTGACCGGCACATTTGGTTCCTTTACCTGCAAACAATTGTATAGCCTTCCATAATATTGGAGCAGTGACGAACAGCAATATTTATCAATATTAATCAGCTCATTAATTAAGGAAGCCGCTGAACAGCCACTTCCGCATTTGTACACAAAATCCCAATTTAAACAAAGCTCTTTTCTGATGGGGCTTTGTTGGGAGCAGTTCTCAGTAGTTATCCATGAGCAAGATGCTATATAAATGCTCTGAAGGAATGAATAAATCAGTAAATCAATGTTTTATTGTGTCACTGTAAATATTACGGTGTTATTATAACCTGAGCAGTTTCCTTGAAGAGGTGCATCGTAAAAGCATAAAATGACGATTATAATTAATTGTAAGTGTGAATAACAATTACGATCAAGACATAATTATCTAAGCACGCATTCAGGCTCCTGCGCTTTCTTAATGACCTGTCTACAGTTTATGCATGCACTCTGCTAATGCTCTGCAATGTCTGCATTATTGTTCAGTTCCAAATTCATCATTTCCAATATGATCATCCACCAAAACCTGCCTCTCCTACCACTTAGATTTGAATACAGATGTATGTATGCATGTATGTATATGAACATTTATATATAGCGCCTTACAATAACCATACTAAGGCGCTTAACGTAGCTACCCGACAGTTAGACTGAACAAGTGCGACTTAAGTGACTTTGAGAATGTTTCATGAGTTACATGTAATGCGATAGTCAGATCTCAATTTGAACTGTTTACTGTTCAATGCTTGGCACCTTGCGCATTGTCATAACATTGGTATGGAAGCACTGGGCTTACAGCAGATCAGATTCATTCATTCATTCGAAAATTTATATAGTGCCCCTTCAAGAAGTCTACTCAGAGGTGCTCCCAGTCATGGCTAAAAAGATAGGTCTTGAGCAACTGGTAGAAAGCAGGCAAATTATTCCGAGGTAGTAGGCGCAGTGCAAGCGGAGCCCATTCCATGTGGATGGGCCAACAACCGAGAAGGCTCAACGCTGTCTGGTAGAAGAGTGGGTTCGAAGGACCAGCAGCTCCCCATTGGCCGAAGAGCGTAAAGCTCGACGCAAGGCTAAGTCAGAGAAATATAGAGATCAGAGAAGTAGAACGGAGCACTACCAGCGAGGCACCGCTAGACAAGTGCTGCAACTCAGATGTGTGCATAGATTCCACTTGACACATAACGACAAGCTGTAGGCCTATTGGTTTCCCGTCATTTTTATTACACTTTCATTTTTAACGCGCCAAGTCAGCATAATCACCAATATCTAGCATAATGCTGACTGGTTACCATAACAGAGGTGGGTCCGTGAAGCGCTGTAGACAATTGGCTACAGTGATCAGTTTTGCGGTGTGCAGTGCGTAAGTTCCAGCCTCTCAAAGACGCTACACCATGTAGAACTTCAGCAAATCCTGATGACATTGCTCATCACAATCATGCGTGGTCGAGTGTGTAGGCTATTTCTGAGCTTAGAAATGATACAAATTACAGAGCAGCCTGAAGGACATTTCCTACAAATTGCCTTCCTGTACATCCCTACCAGCGCAGCATAGCGGAAACAAGCATAATAAACTAATCTTTCTAAATGCGCTACATAATTCAAATTCCAATCGGCCATAATTAAATCTGCGATCCAACAGTCAGGTCGTTATATTCACGAGACGAAATTGCACGAGATCAAAATCTGAATTCCAAACAAACACTAAAGTGAACAACTTAGCAAGTAACCTTTTCGTGAAAAATGTACTCCATAATTATTGACGAAGAAGCTCTGTAAAAATTTATTTGACGAAATTTCTTGGCATAAAATAATAAAGCTCAGCACGTTTACGGGCAGCGTATAAACATGTTGCCCGTTCACTCCACTGATCTATAAATAGGAATAGATCGACGTCAATTATAGATCAAGTTATTATGCTACTTAGCTTTGCGTGATTTCATAGCCTACTATGTAGGCTAAACGATCTACTTATCAATCAAATACTATGCAGATAAATTTACAATGAACTTGATGAATATTTATGTGCATGCAGTTAGGCCTACTCAAATAGATGCGACACATTTAGTGTTTACAACAAATATTGTGGAGCAAATAATTTGCCCTTTTTACAAGTTGAAAAAATAAGTAGGCCTAGCTACGCCTATACAATGAAGTCAACTTCGTCATCATGCCCACAGCACAACAAATTCGCCTCTCTGAAAGAAAGCATACAGTTTGTGACCCGCTTCTCGATGCTGGGCGCCGCATATTATTTTAAGAGATTATTTTCTTGGGTTAGCACGCGCGCGATTCTTACACGGAGACCTATAATAACTGGAACTACGGATCCGATCGATCGAGACATGCAAAAGTTGCAATAGGCCTACCTACAGTGCTTAAAGTGTGGAAAAATAAGTGCCAGGACGCCCTTACCTTTCCAAAAGAAGTGCCTGGACGCCCCTTACCTTTCCAGGCTGTTCTGGCCA
The DNA here is from genome assembly GCA_949752735.1 of Lumbricus terrestris. Taxonomy (NCBI): domain Eukaryota; kingdom Metazoa; phylum Annelida; class Clitellata; order Crassiclitellata; family Lumbricidae; genus Lumbricus; species Lumbricus terrestris. Next base: position 13,853,381 of record OX457051.1, on the reverse strand, counting down.
GTAGCGGCGCTAGGGGGGGGCTGGGGGGGCTAAGCCCCCCTAAAAAAGGTCATCCATTTTTTTCCCCATGTAAAAATAAAGTATTTGGACAATTTACCCCCTTTAGCCCCCCAAAAATAAGCGCAAGGTACGCACGAAGTTTGCCAGACAGCTCGGTGGTCACGGAAAAGGACCATTTTTCTAAAGAATTTGGTCGATGACTAAAAAAAAAAAAAAAAAAGGTCATCAGCTTTTTTGGCGGCTGAAATGGAAATTTTTCTATTTTTCTCCGGATTTTGGTCGTCGATGACTAAAAAAAAAAAAAAAAAAAAAAAAAAAGGTCGTCAGAAATTTTTTAGGCTGAGAACGGAAATTTTTTCTGAAAATCTAGCCCCCCCAAAACGAAAATCCTGGCGCCGCCACTGGTTCTGGCCAATAAGTGGCAGGACGGCGTTCAGGTTTTAAAACAAGTGCATGGACGCCGTCCATAACCGTCCAGGCACACTTTAAGCCCTGCCTACCTATAGACACAGCTAGGGCCTTTATCCCCCCTGTAAGCTGGAAGCAATCCCCCCCCTAACATAAACTTTTTGCATATATTGCAAGCGCCTGAATATGTTGCATGGTGTTCTGCGCGCTCGAGCGGCGCTTTCGGAATTAATTTCTGAGGTTACGATTACAGTTTTCCGTGCACTCGTACATGCTTATTGGGCTGCACAGTTGCACAACCTTGACACCGTCCACGCACTGTGTCCATGCAACAGCTTTCTTCTACGACATAATTTTAAATTTTTAATGGATTGCCTTTGTGAGACAGAGAGCTATGTATATTGATAAATACAGCTCAAGTGTATAAAGTTGCAGGCCCGTTAGGCCTACAGAGTTCAAATCAGTTGAACCGAATCTCGATCTGTATAGGCCTACCTGTCTCTGTGTGTCTGTCTCTCTTAATAAATCGATTCATCTTTCCATCTCTGCCTGCCTGTCTGACTCCCGGGTCTATCTATTTAAAAGTAGCCTACAGTAGGCCTACAGGGTGGGTCAAAAACGTAATCCCCTGAGGTATTTGTCGTGGCCAAACGTAAGAAAATTTAAATCAACTTTACAGGCTTAAATGCAAATTAGGCAATTATTAATTGCATAGCTAAATTTCATCAAAAATGTCAAACAGAACCAAAGTTATATAAATTCCCAGAACCGTTTGGCACGTGCTCGCCAATATATTTCGCTGCAACGTCACTTCTAAATTGATAATTATATTGTTCAAGTTAAATTTAAATTTAACAGTTCATCTCGTTACTCGGTCATCTGTGGACTGTTGTCGATTGCTATAGAAGAAAGAGAGGCTCAACGGTGGTCAATATGCAATAAAATTCAACACAATTGTAGGCCTACTTTGACGATGCCTTCCTTACAAGCCTCTGAAGTGTAGGCCTACATTGAATTTTGGCAACATTAAAAGCTGTCCATAGGTAGACTGGCAAAGGTAGGTTTTCAGTTAAGAGCGAAAAACAGTTAGGCTACGTCTCTCTAAGAGAGTTACGAACATGAAGAGTGAGAGAGTTCCAGATGAATTAAGGAACCAGCAAATGTGAAAGAACGCCGGCCAAACCCTGCCAACACGCCCATTAGGGAACCATACGGGTCCCATACGGGCTGACTCACGGGACCCGTACGGTTTTTGTCCGAGGTTTTCTGACGGGACCCATACGGGTTAGCCCGCCAGTTCACCAAGATCATCGTGAAAACTAGCTGGGGTACCCGGCGTTGCCCGGGAATGTTAGTATTCGGGCCGTTCCCGCCAATCCTTCACTCAGCCGTTTAATATTAATTTTGACTCTTAATTGTCTGCTTGGGAGCCGTACAAGACCCTATATCGATTCCGCTTCTTGGAATATTGGTCTATTTAATATTGAATTTTAATATAAGCCTTTATGCAGGGTGACTGTCGTCGCATCCAGTGGCGTAGCCAGGAATTTTTCATGGGGGGGTTTTATGGCCGGAAACTCTGTTTTTTCCCTATTTTTTCTTACTTAAACGGAAAAATAACCTTAAAAAATCTTTTTCCCGGAGCCAATGGGGGGGGTCAACCCCCCTTGCCTACGCCACTGGTCGCATCACATATTGGTTTAGATCGTTCAGACAGAATTATAGGTTGAGTAATTAGATTCAGAGATAAATTAGAAAGCAGAAAATGACATGGACCATCCGCTTATGAGTCCCAGGCGATTTAATTATTGAGGTCTCAGTTACAACATACACAGTGCGCCTAAATATTCCCAGCCAGTCGCACAAGGGGCCCAATTAAGAACCCAGTGTGTCTCGTCTCATGACGTCCCCAATAACTACTGGCAGAGAATTTGCGGTTTAGGCATTCCCGTCTGACTTTAGAGGACCGACGGTTATGTAGCGCCCGTTGATTTGGTCACTAACGTTTGCTATGCACGTATAACCTAATTGTGTACATTCAACTTTTGACCTGATGGTTGGGGTACTGCGGTATGAGAATTGCAGAAATATAACTTGTGTCAGACAATGTGGTGTAAAATAACTTAGCAATTGGACCCTAAGAAAGACTCTATAGGGGGTTGAACCCACTCAACCCCCAGCAATTCTCACCCTGTGGTATTATTAGGTAGTTTGTGTGCATTTAGAAGAAGACATGCAACACTGACGACTTTCTTGGCGTCATACTGAGGACTTTGGTAGGTCTCTCGATATGCGTCCATCGAGACTGTATAAGAATAGAAAATTGAACTGTAGGGAATGTAACACAACAGCCGAATAGATATAGCATTTACGGAAGCAGGGACGCACATTTCGTTACTTCATTGGTTGAAGCATTAAGCTTCCATTGTTAAGTGGTTGCTATGGTAACCTCACTAAACGTTCTACCAGATTGGAGCGAAGATAATAACGTACAGCTACACGCCATATGACGTCAAAAGCACAGCTGCTTTTTTAATACTAGATCTGGGTTTTGTCTTCGTCTGGTCACCTAGATATTACTTTATGTCAAAATCTAGACAACAGTACTGGCGCATTTACAACGTAGGCCTACTGTAGTTTTCTTTACCCGTGTCTAATTCTCAGGCGCGAGCTTCACTATAGTTAAAATATTGGTAAAGTACGTGTAGGCAAGGAGGCTTAGCCTATAATTAATGCTACGCTAAGGGCGTAGAGTTAATTGTAGACAAAACATTTTATCGATCAGCCCTACATCACAACTCCCCTCCCTCCAGTGGTTAAAGTGGTTTGGGTGAGCAGTGGGAACACTGAATGTGAGCAGTGGGAACGCTGATAAAGAATTGCATTGAAATGCATGTGTTTTGGCGTTCCATCATCATGAGCAGTGGGAACACAAGCCAAGAATTTCGAGAGCAGTGGGAACGCCGTTCCCACGCGTTCCCACCCACTTTAAACCCTGCCTCCCTCCCACCTCACTCCACCATAAGACAATTAAGACGTAGGCCTACGTGTAGCCTACCAGCTGACACTATACGGTACATGATTTCCAGCAGATGCTGATTGAAGAGCGACCTTTATCAGAGTAACAAGGTGTGACCATAGAAAATAAGTATGATGACAGGTGACCTGTGCACGAGAAGTGCAAGTTTGAAGCGAATGCACTCACATGCAGGAAGCCAGTGTAAAGAGCGAAGAGCTCGTCCCTAGAACCTTTAGGAAACTGAATTTTTAATGCAACTGGTTAGGCCTATTCCCGACAGTAGGATCATGCGAAGTTTTATTGGCCTAAAATATCTCGAAGTAAGTGCATCATGCATGCACTGACTTGTTCACATGGCTCACGCAATAGCCTCGCCTGCGTAACACCGACCACGCTAATGCATTTGTAAGTGCATGGTAATTCATGCAGAGCGTGAACATAGAGAGCGTCAGAAATTTCCGGTTTGGGGACTACTTGTAGTTCTCCTCTTTTATAGGCTTATTTGTGGCATTGACATTTTATGTTAGCACGGCGTCATGGTCAGAATTAATGGGGCAAATAGTGTCATTGAAAAAGAACAAAGGTCAAAACGTCCCAAACGACCGCAGCAATCTAAGTTTTCCGCATAATGTTTTCATTGTTATCACAGATAGCCTAAAACTTCGATTTTTCAGCAAATAGCCGACATGGTCCTGCTCTTCCATCTCTTCCTGTTATCATTGTTCAATGCAGTTCAAAGCCGAAATCTGGTCTATACTGAAGCGGTTCAGTTACGCTACTTCGCGGCAATATCGACCAATTATTTATTGTTGCACTATAATGGGAGAAGAATCAGAGGATGTAGGATAAAAAGGCATGCCAATCAAATTCTATTGTATGGAAATATTATGTTTCGGTTGCTAACGCTGTGTGACGTACGCGCCTTAAACCACGTGACGTATAGACGCCCGTGTGGTTGGAAGACTGAGACGAAGCGTTAGTCCTGTCCAGAGGTAAACTGAAGATGCAGGGAGAGGAAAGTCTGACTTCGCATCACCGTCATTCTAGAAACATATCCAACAAATCGGTTGATGCCAATAACTTCAATAAGCAAGTATGGCGCTATTTTACTGCTCTGTGGTCGTTATAGGCCTAATCGTTTTGAAACGAAAGAAATATTTAAAAGATTTGAACATTGATTTTCTGGAAACGGTAGGCTGATTTTAGCTTTTCGCTTTTAGTTGATTTTTTACCAGCACAAGCAGCGTTTTGTTCTTACGTTTACAGGTATGCGCTATAGTGTAAAGTATCGTTCTCCTAAAACATACACTTAAATTAATAGAGCCTACTCATTATAGGCAGCATAGACGGACAATCGTAAATTAAGCGCAGTTTTTTTTAGCGTGCAGTTGTACACAAAATGTGCAGTTCTAGATGAATCTGTGCAGTTGTAGAAGCAATTATGTGCAGTAAAAACCAGTGAAAAAGGTCATTGTCCTGCGAGTGGGAGTAAATTTGTCATGGAGGATGGGAAGGCAAAGAAAGGGTTTGTGCAGTTCTAAAAATTCCTTAAAAACAGCCCTGATTAAGTGAGGTTAGTTTTGCGTGCGTCATTGGGCGTTAAATTCAAATTCCATCGTCGACATTAAAGTAGGGCCTAATAATATTGTAGGCCTAAATTATAAACTCGCGAATGTCTTCAATAGGCCTATGCTATTTTATAGCATGGTGAATGTGAACAAGGGATTCGTAATCCTACTGTGCATTGCGGCTGCTGTCTGTGATCTGGGCAACTGCACCGAATACACGGCTGTGTACGATGCTGATGGGAGGCGTCAGTGCGCAGTTGGCCAGCCAAACGAAGTCCGTCCTTCAACTAATATGGCGACCCTTGAATGTTTAAGATTATGCGATGACAATCCAGAATGCGTCGTCTTCAATCTCTACGATAACACAACCTGTGAAATATTCACTTGCTCATCCAAGTCATCACTTGGTTACCAGATCGTGGAATCGTGTAAAAGCTTCCGGGTAAGTTCAGCATGAGGAATATATTTGACTTGTTTGAAAAGTCTCATTTGCACAGATTTGCTGGCAGCTGGCACACCGACCGAATAACCTAATAAAATTATGTCTAGGCCCTATGGCTGAATCCAGATCACCGCCTTGGCTCAATCCAAATCATTTGCCTGCATTTGTCCATCTTCATGGAATGAACTTCCGCCATCAATTCGCTCTGTAATCGTCTCTGGTAGTCTTTCGTCATCTTTCACTCGTCTCAAAATCTGCCTTTTCTCTCGGAGTTTCACGCACTGGGAGCGCTTCTGATAGGTTCTTGCTGCGAGAAGCGCTTTAGTTGTCAATGGTCAGATAAAATACAATAAAATACAATTCAATGCTTATTGGTTTTCTCAACAATTCAAATTGTTATCTATTCATCCTACTTAGCTAGGCATGCTAATTTAATTGCACAGAGAAATTCATTTGAGTTGAAAATTGATTGAGTTGTATCACATCACTTAAAGAATGTGAAATGTTTGATGCAGGCAGCAAGTAAAATCTAACAGCAGTCATAGACTAGCCTAGCGGTACATTAATATGTGATAATATAATTTTAGATTGACGATTGCACGATGAGATGTAACCAATCTGAATGCGGTAAGCTATTCGAAACGTTTTGATTAGATTTATTTTACTTCTTAGAGCTGGGTCGTGTCACAACACGTTGACATTAGAAATCGTCAATTAGGCTGCAGTGTAACCCAGTGTTTGGATGTGAGTCTGGAGTTTGGCAATGTTAATGAATGACGCTCCTAGACAAAAATCGTAGCCTAATCCATAATCTCTAAATTTGTGAAACTCTTTTCCAGAGCTAATCGCAAGGCACCAGCTTACTCACGAGCGCTAGGCCTACATCAAGTCACATATAGCAAGACCTTCATTTAGCGCATTTCGTAATACACAATAGCACTGGTGATGCTGATGGGTTGTTGGTAACGAGTTTGAACGGCTGCGATGGTGTTGATATTCGATTCGAGATGACATATGAAACGCAACTACTGCTTAATTATTTCATCTCTAGAACATAAACAATGAAGTGGCTGACAATTTCTTACCCGTGATTCCTGTCTCGTGAGGACAGCGAACCGCCTTGAAAAATTCTGAAGGTCCAAGATAATAATCCTTCTAGGCCATTTTGCTTTCAGTTGTGAATATAAATTTTTTTAGGATATTAAACCCTGTACCCGGTATTATAGTTTGATCGCGCACACAAATGCAGTTTATGCATTCGTTTTATTAATTTTTTAGACGGACAAGCTACTCATGCAGAAGACACGACATTCATCAGCGTTTCATCTGGTGCTATCAGCACATTGAGTATTGGTGAATACGAAGTCGCTACAGGTAACCTTTTATGCAACATCCAGTGGCGGCGCTAGGGGGGGCTGGGGGCTAAGCCCCCCCTACAAGAGGCTCAGCCCCCCCCCCCAAAAAAAAATGACCATCTGAATTATTTTACATTGAAATATCCACGATTTTGGTCGACTAAAAAAAAAAAAGGTCGTAAGAAATTTTGGCGGCGAAATTTTCATGAGATTTTGGTCGATGACTAAAAAAAAAAAAAGGTCGTCAGAAATTCAGAAATTTTGGCGGCGAAAATGGAAAATTTGGCCGCGGGCTTCAGCCCCTCCAAAACTGAAATCCTGGCGCCGGCACTGGCAACATCACGTGTTTGTTTCGTTGGTTAAAGTAATAGAAGACAAAACCTGACTGCATCAATTGTGATCGCAGATCGATCTGCTTTCTCCTTTTATTAAACCGCAGGGATACTGGATATATAGGCTACAGCATTCGGCCATCAAAATGATTATTTCAGTCATTGACTCTTACTTGCGTATTTAATCTTTGTTTCAAGTAATGCAGCTCATGCATTCGTTTTGTAAACTTTTTAGAAGAAGAAACAACTCATGCAGAAGACACAACATTTATCAGCGTTTCATCTGGTGCTATCAGCACATTGAGTGTTGGTGAATACGAAGTCACTACAGGTAATCTTTTATACAACATCAGTATGTTTCATTGGTTAAATAGAAGACAAAATTTGGCTGCAACAATTACGATCGCAGATCGATCTGCTTCCTCCCCTTATCAAACCGCAGGGATGCTGGGTATAGGCTACAGCATTTGGCTATCAAAATGATTATTTTCAGTCATTGACTCTTACTTGCGAATTGAATCTTTGCTTCAGGTTGGCCTAATGCAGGCTCTGTGCTGATTTGTAAACTTTTTAGAAGAGGAAACAACTTTTGCAGAAGAATCGAAGTCTTCATTCGATTCATCTAGTGCGACCAGCATATTGAATATTGGCGAATATGAAGTCACTACAGGTAGGCCTATTCTTTTCTCCAACATTGCATGTTTCATTGGCTAATAAGAGGGAAAATACTGACCTTGAGAACTACTTGAGTTGATGAATATGTTTACAAGTACTGTACTCGTTTTCTTCTGATCAGAAATCAAGACGTCTTTTCCGCCACCAACACAGCCGCCGTCATTCAGCGACTGTGAGGACGTAAGAGCAGCTGGAAACACAGAAAGCGGCGTCTATGTCATCAATGTGGGTAACAGCGGTAACGAGACAAGCGTCTACTGCGACATGAATAACTCAGAAAGTTGGCTGGTAATTAATTTTAAATGCTAGCTACGGTCTTGCCCCTTCATTCCATTGCGATAGGCCTATAAATTATAAATCTGTTCAGAACACTGTTTTCAAATCGCTGGACCGACGTCCGGAATGGCTGATGACGATTATATTAACTGTGTCAGAAATAGACGATTAGGGTCTACTGCCCGCTGCAATTGCAAACACATCTCTACACTTATTAGGAATATACATATTACATAGGCTGTGTACATTCGTAAGGTAGCCTAACCCATTCGTAATTGCTAATCCTACATTAAAATGCACATTGTTGATCAGGTGTTCCAGAGACGCTTAGACGGAAGCGTTGATTTCGAGCGAAATTGGACAGACTATGCGAATGGTTTCGGAGATATAACCGGAGAATTTTGGCTAGGTTTGTACAGTAGACCAGGGGTTCTCAACCTTTTTCGTCCCGCGACACACTTGAACTTGCTATTAAATTTGGCGACACACCATTCAATCGTCATATGTAAATGTCGTAAAAATATAAAAAGTGTTAAACATGTCTATTTATTTAAAATTTGCTCTCAAACTTATTTATCCTTCGAAAATGCTAAGCTGCTGACATTTTTAATAAATGAAAATAATTATATTGAATTTCTTTCCAATTTTTATGATTCAAAAATTCTAAATTATTCTTCTGATCCCAATCTATAGCCTAGTCGTTTCTACAACTCGACGTCAATTTAGTCACCTAATTACTAAGACCTTGTAGTACTAACAGTTAATGGGATCTTTGTTCTTGAATTTTTCTTTGGATCATATTAAAACGCGGTTCCACAGTTTTTGTAAGTGCAACTCGTAAGCAGACTGAGAGGGCACCTCCGACAGGTTTGTTCCGATTCTTGTTCTTTATGTTGATCATCTGAGAAAAGCCCTGTTCAGATAAGTAGGAGCTATGAAAGGAAACCAGCTCCTTGATGGCTTTGCTTGCAAGTGATTTGTAATGTTCTTCCTTGTACGTCTTTGCCCAGAACTGAGTTCTTGATATTTGCTTATTATTCCTTGCTTATTAGTCCTTCATTCTGGAATCGCATTGCAGCTCAACAAGTGTTTCCTGTTCATTGTTGTTCAATTCTGCTCCATTGATGTTTTCTCAGAGGAATGGATTCAACATCCACCTTGTCTTCTTAATATCAGCATCTGAAGAGGATGGCTAAATTTACGTTTTCTTACCCATAAATTTTTCCATTTCGATTGCTGACTTAGCCTAGGTTAACGGGTAAAAGTTTTCTAACAGGTGCGATTGCAAACGTGTTTACATAGACCCTATGTCATATCCGTTGAATATACACGTCATAACTATCTCAGAGCGCGGTAAAATAGATATATAAATAGAGAGCAACAAATTCTCATTGCAGTCATCCGCTAAACTTCTAAATTACCTGTATATAGGTAAAGGAAGTCAGTGTATAATGTACGAACAACGGACGTGTGCTGTGAGAATTTAGTAGACTGTTGTTATTTAGGATTATTTCGTGTAATCATTGGCCTACTGCGTTGTGTCAGTTTGGAAAAGAAACGAAGATAATTTTTATTATCATTATTATTAATTCGCGACACACCAATTCTTCGCGACACACCAGCGACACACCACTTTTACGCGACACACCGCCGGTCAAGTCGCGACACACCGGTTGAGAACCCCTGCAGTAGACTATATTATTCATGGGCATTAAGACGTTTAAGGTATTTTTCGGAATATACGATAACACGTAGACCTGGAGAGTTCAAATTGCTCATTCGTTTCCGAAATTGATATAATGCCCTTCAAGAGGCCCACTCAGAGGCTCTCTCAGTACAACCACGTTGATACAAATAGGATCTATGGAGCCTGACAGCCTGTAATGCTCTGACTAGTTATTCCTGGGCTTACAGACGTATCTTCAACGAAAGACTATTCCGGATAGAAGTAACCAATGTAAGCCTATAATTATGGTTTCAATATAGGGATAACAGATTTTACAACTGAGGAAGGGCGACGTACGTTGACGTGTTAAGCAGGTTAAGGTTCTAACACGAGGGTGAATATTTGAAAACCGGTAATTTTAGGTGCTCCATACAAGACAAAAAAAGTTGTGATTTTTATTGTCAAAAGTTACATAAATCGAAGTGCAAATATAGTCCTAAGATATTAAAAACATGATTCATAACGGATATGCCCTAGAACCCCCATAAGCATCGTTTTGAAAATGGTAGGTCTAGCACACCATGTCAACACCGCAACCGCATAATGTCAACACCGCAACCAATTAAAAATGTCAGTAAACAAGCTGAATAACAAACATTTATTTGCAATTTAATAGTCCAATAAAAACTGCATGACATGGAACAAAGTAATATAATGTGAAATGAAAATGAATATCATCAGATTATCAGAAAAATTATAGGAACAACATAAGTTTAGGCGCAAAATGTCAACACCGCAACCGAATGGTATCAATTCTAAACTGTCGTATAAATAATGATCATGTAATAATAATGCATATCAAAGTTATTGCATAAATACACAAGTAAGCCAGCCGTTATTAACAGAAGCTTAAAATATTTATTCTGAATAAAAGTTTAGGTAACAGAAAGCAACAGTCGGCTTGTCGGCCAATGTCGGCACTCGGCAAACTGCAAGACATAAAATAATTTAAATAAAGAACAACAGACCCCAGCACCAAAGACTACTTTGTTTCATGCTGCTGAAATGCAGTGTATTTATAAGCCAGTTATTTCACATCATAAGAACTGAAACAACAGGTAAATAAAAACTGAACACAGCATAACTGCTTTAAATAATATATTACAAACCAAATTTTAACAAAATAACAGGGTATGGTTACTGAATTGGATAAAATTTGACTAAGAGTTAACTGGTAGGCAGACTCTACTACTAGAACAGTGTGAAAACACAATGTTTACTCATGCTAAGAGTCACTGAAACCCTAGCAACTGAGTAAGTGTCAATGCCGCGACCACGAAGTCACCACCGCGACTGCCTGCTTTGGTTGCGGTGGTGACGGTTGCGGTGGTGACAAATTGTTTAAAGTTTAAATATTTAGCCAACTCCGCTTGACGCGCGTACACAATGATAGGTCCCGTCTCATCTGTACTTGCTTGCGATTTGATACATGACAAAAAAATTTTTTTAATATGTGTGGTATGCCTGCATTGTTGGTTGCGGTGGTGACCTTCAATAAACATACGCGTGATGGTTATCCGACATTTATTCCTAATAAACTGTTTTAAATTATCGTAAATTACATTTACAATACGGGATCGGCTAGTGAAGACGCAGGAGATGCAATGTAGCAGTGCGCAGGCGTAATCAACACACGCGAGGCAGTACTAATATAGGTGTGCACCAGCTGCGGTTGCGGTGCTGACATAGAAAATTGAAAGTATGTTACAGACTTTTGAAAAAATATTTAACACTGAAAACCTATCCCTGAAAATTAATTCTGTGCCCACTATGATGAAAAATTATATTCTCTATTAAATGTTCACAAAAGTTTGTAAAATTATTAAAATGCATTATCTAGTACTTGGAATTAAAAATAATGAACCTACCTTGGATACAGGTTGCGGTCGTGACATTTTTGGCTTTTCTTTCAATAAATCAATATAATATATAAATATTAAAATTTGGTTTTTGAAGAAATAAATCTGCTCAATTAATACCTATTTAATGGTGTTTCGCTTTTCAAAATATGTTAACCCGATTTTTATTTAGCATGCTGAAACTTAAAATTACCGGTTTTCAAATATTCACCCACGAGAGAACAAGACCTCCCCGCTAAAGGCAAAGCGCGCTGAAAGTTCTCGTTGGTCTAATTTGAGAATCTCCATAGCGCCTTCGTTCGCAACTTCATTCCGGGGTCTCTATACTCTATCGTGTTATAATTATTGCACGTCACTGTATAATATTATGGCGATTCAATATAGCGACAAAGATTTAAAATGTAGCCTAATAGGGCATACGGTATAGTGATAATCAAAACTATCATAAATTCTGAGCCTAGGCCAATATAAAAATTTAATGTCTTTTAAATGTTTACTCAAAATTCCGAATTTAAACTTGTTTCTTTCTAGGTAACGAAATTCTGTATAATTTGCTGGCATCCAGAAACTACAGGTTACGCGTTGAAATAGAAGCTTGGAACGGAGATAGACGATATGCAGAATACTCGACATTTTCCATTTCTTCATCCAGTGATAACTATACTTTGACAGTTAATGGCTTCAGTGGTGATGCAGGTATTCTAATACAGGGGTTCTCAACCTTTTTCGTCCCGCGACACACTTGAACTTGCTATTAAATTTGGCGACACACCATTCAATCGTCATATGTAAATGTCGTAAAAATATAAAAAGTGTTAAACATGTCTATTTATTTAAAATTTGCTCTCAAACTTATTTATCCTTCGAAAATGCTAAGCTGCTGACATTTTTAATAAATGAAAATAATTATATTGAATTTCTTTCCAATTTTTATGATTCAAAAATTCTAAATTATTCTTCTGATCCCAATCTATAGCCTAGTCGTTTCTACAACTCGACGTCAATTTAGTCACCTAATTACTAAGACCTTGTAGTACTAACAGTTAATGGGATCTTTGTTCTTGAATTTTTCTTTGGATCATATTAAAACGCGGTTCCACAGTTTTTGTAAGTGCAACTCGTAAGCAGACTGAGAGGGCACCTCCGACAGGTTTGTTCCGATTCTTGTTCTTTATGTTGATCATCTGAGAAAAGCCCTGTTCAGATAAGTAGGAGCTATGAAAGGAAACCAGCTCCTTGATGGCTTTGCTTGCAAGTGATTTGTAATGTTCTTCCTTGTACGTCTTTGCCCAGAACTGAGTTCTTGATATTTGCTTATTATTCCTTGCTTATTAGTCCTTCATTCTGGAATCGCATTGCAGCTCAACAAGTGTTTCCTGTTCATTGTTGTTCAATTCTGCTCCATTGATGTTTTCTCAGAGGAATGGATTCAACATCCACCTTGTCTTCTTAATATCAGCATCTGAAGAGGATGGCTAAATTTACGTTTTCTTACCCATAAATTTTTCCATTTCGATTGCTGACTTAGCCTAGGTTAACGGGTAAAAGTTTTCTAACAGGTGCGATTGCAAACGTGTTTACATAAACCCTATGTCATATCCGTTGAATATACACGTCATAACTATCTCAGAGCGCGGTAAAATAGATATATAAATAGAGAGCAACAAATTCTCATTGCAGTCATCCGCTAAACTTCTAAATTACCTGTATATAGGTAAAGGAAGTCAGTGTATAATGTACGAACAACGGACGTGTGCTGTGAGAATTTAGTAGACTGTTGTTATTTAGGATTATTTCGTGTAATCATTGGCCTACTGCGTTGTGTCAGTTTGGAAAAGAAACGAAGATAATTTTTATTATCATTATTATTAATTCGCGACACACCAATTCTTCGCGACACACCAGCGACACACCACTTTTACGCGACACACCGCCGGTCAAGTCGCGACACACCAGTGTGTCGCGACACACCGGTTGAGAACCCCTGTTCTAATATACTATGTACACATCACACAGATTATTATTTTGCTGGTTGAGATAAACTAGAGCATCATGAGCAACCACATCAGTCTCTGCCAATTATATAGGCCATGGGCGATCTCAAAGATTTACTTCTGCTATATCAATTTCTAATTGGCATGTAGCCTATGTTATCGGTACGCAGTGCTTTAAGTGTCGAAAAATAAGTGCCAGGGCGCCCTTATCTTTCCAAAAGAAGTGCCTGGACGCCCCTTACATTTCCATGATGTGCTGGCCAATAAGTGGCAGGACAGCGTTCAGATTTTAAAACAAGTGCATGGACGCCGCCCATGACCGTCCAGCCACACTTTAAACCCTGTCGGTACGATAATAATTGCCAATGGTAATAGCCTATAGGCTATGCGTAGGCTACATTACACGGAAACTAATATCTTGTAGTTTCGACCGTGTATCTGTATCTGCATCAATTTAACCCTCATCCGAACAAGCGAAAATGCAACTTAATTTGAACAAGGGGGTTTGGCCAGACCCCCCGTTTTGATGTGAGTTTTTCATGGGTAATAGTGCTTTTTATATGCCAATTGTGTAAGATGATATCAGAGTAACTCAAAACAGCAATGTATCAGTCTCTTTATGCAATAATTATAAATCATTTTTAATGATGAATTTGAAATTAAATGTTTAATTACATTAATCGTGACGGTTTGTCATACATGTTAATCGTCTCAAATATCTATAAGAGTTGGTAATCAAAATAAAGAAACCATTTTTTTTAGTAAAATTTGTTCTGAATGCTCTTATGATCAGAGTCGGTGTCGGCCCGCTATTCCGAGGGTTCACTCTTCCGAAGATCCACTATTCCGAATATCCGCTATATTTTGTTCGTTATCCTTGGTGGTTAGCCAGGACTGTGGGTTAGGGTTATGGTTGGGTTAGGGTGGGTTATGGTTGGGTTAGGGTTAAGGTTGGGTGGGTTAGGTTTAGGGATAGGTTTATGGTTAGGGTTGGGGTTAGGGTGGGTTAGGGTTATGTTTAGGGCTAGGTTTAGGGTTATGGTTAGGGTTGGGGTGAGTTAGGGTTAGGGTTATAGTTAGGTTTAGGGTTAGGTTTCGGAATAGTGGACCTTCGGAATAGTGGACCCTCGGAATAGTGGACCCACACCATCAGAGTCAACAATACTGTTTTTTTTAGAAAATATTAAAAAAAATAATAGAATAGGACAAAACCTAAAATTCAAACATGTATCATACATAATCCGTTAGCTGTTGCTTTCGGGTTTGTATATTGAACGATGATATCTTTCATCTCGGCTGCTATAAAACTGTCAAAACTATCTTGAATATTCTCAATGTGTCCATATTATTTTATTCTACATCTTCTGTTACTGCATTTTGCAACAGAGCAAGTCCTCTTGGCATCGATTTTGACTGCCAAAAATTACTTGTATTTAGATCTATCGGATTCATCAGTATAAACAATTTCGTCATCATTATCTTCACTATCAGATCCACTCTCATCATCGTGTTTAGCATCATCTTCCATTTCAACATTGCCTTCATCATAAGAAACACACCAATGTTGTTCTTCAGGCATTGGCATCTCTTCATATTCACATTCTTTATTGTTGCTCTCACTGTCCAAACTGTCATCATTGTAGTCTCGACCAGTATTATCTTCAGAAGTCCCATATCACTAAATCGATTTGGTCGTTTAGATATGCTAATTGTAGCTCAGTAATATAGGAACAAAGTCATAAAAGCAATCTGAGAAAATATCACTCCTAAAAAAGTTATGCACCAAATATATGAAGGGGGTCTGGCCAGACCCCCCCCTTGTGCGGATGAGGGTTAAATAATGACATGATAGAATACATATTCTTGTGAAGTCTGATTCTTGTCACTTAATATTAGGCGAGTGTGAAAGTAATCTTGCAACTCGCGTAAAGAGCCACAAGTCCAATTCTTAATAGTCAAAATTAAGGGATCTTGTACTCTATAGGTAGGCCATAATGTTCTGATAATTGGTCTGTAAACAAACACTAGGCTACTATACGGTATCAGTAAAATTCTGCTCTATGCCTAGCTTCGATTGTGCTTCTCAGTATTCATTCATTCATTCATTCATTCATTCATCAGAGCATTTACATAGCGCCCCTTCAAGAAGCTACTCAGAGGCGCTCCCAGTTCAACCACGAACAAAGAAAAAATACTTGAGAGACTTCAAGCTTGTAGAACCCACCCAGATGGACCACAGGTAGAGACTGAATTAAGCATAGCATATACGGTGCCAAAACACCAGCTAAATGCACTCGTATTAAGTGAGTTTATATCAGATCTCAACTTCGTTATATACATGTAAGTTGTCAAGATTGGATCAATGTATACTTGCATAGCCTTAAATATCGATCGTAGACCATGCAATGAACTAACCACGCTCACCGAGTGAGAATCAACTATTATACAACCCGATGATTAACATTCGTAATACTCGATTAAACTTAGGTTATTATAACTTTATAAGCGCCACATGCATATAATTATGACTAATAAATGTTTCTACCGAAATTGACGCTTCATAATTCTCAAAATTGTCGTAAAAAATCATAACAGGTTTCATTCGATTGATAGACGCCGCCTTTTATAATTATGTGGTGTCTTACTTGCCTTACAATGTTGTTTCTGTCTTGTCACCTTGTTCGCGTATCCTATGTAGGATTAATAATTAATTCGTCCGATATTCTACTTAGGCATAGATAGCCTAAATAAGTTCTGGCAACTGCATGGTCCTCTTGTTCAGGTAACGGTCTTTCGATTCACGACGGTAGACAGTTCAGTACATGGGATGTCGATCATGTCGATAACGATGACGGAAATGACAACTGGGCTCAGCTGTTTCGCGGCGGCTGGTGGCACAACTCTAGGTTCTCTTCTTATTCACGCCTGAATGGCGTGTATCTAGATGGTGGACAAGCAGCGGGTTTCTTCGGAATCGTATGGTACACGTATAGCAGCGATGACTATTATTCTCTGTATAAAACAGAGATGAAAGTGGCTCCATGAAGATAGTGAGAAATGAATGAACTTTACATTTTAATTATTCATTAATTATTGTTAGCAAAAGAGGCCAATGATGTGTGACAGCAGCGAGAAGCTGATTTTTTAGTTTTCTATTTCTGCTTCGTGCATGTATGTGCACTTGTTATATGTATGTAGCCTATGTATGTGCAATTATTATAGCGTCCCTTCAAGAAAACTACTCAGAAGCGCTCCCGACTACAGCGCGGACACCAGGGCTGCACTGGTAAATTTTGAGGCGAGTACTCGCTGACCGGGAGAAAAACCGACTTTTTCGGGCAAAAAATTTCTGACGCTGTCATCCGGCTCAAAATTTTCCCATTTTCCCGTCCGAAAAATCTGATGACTTTTTGTAGTCATCCGGCCAACAAAATATCCTTTGCCTTTTTCGTGCGTATACCCACACGCCCTTTTTTGTGAGGTCAGTACCGGTATACGCTGTATACCCGCGTGTACCCTGGTTTTTCGCGGTGAGTATACGATGCCGTTTTTTCCCGTAGGCTACGTAAGTATACGCCGTATACCCACGTATACCCTTAAGCCCTGGCGGACACTGAATCGGAGTTTCGCGACGAAGCGCTGAGCAATTGCGAGTGAATGACTTGTCCAAGATCCAAACGTGCATTTTCACCAATAATAATATTATTCGAAAACTGTTACGCCGATGTTGACTAGACGTATCCAAACGTTAATCGAGTTGTGTGAACCGTTTTATTCACGTTGGCTAGAGAACGTTTTCATCAATATTATTGATGAAACAAAAACAAAATATTTTAGATTTCTGCATAAAAATCGACCATTTTGTTAACAATGAGAACTCACATGATTTTACTGCATCACGACGCAATCATGTTTCTAAAAATGTTCATCTGTAGATGTATAACATGTTCGAAGAACAGCGCGAGGACCTAGTCCTTCCAAGGCCGTGACTTGGAATGCTTGGGGTGTTTGAACAACGCCCGAAATGAAAAATGTAAAAATAATATATAGTCTAATGCATTTACTAGCATATAATTTAAGAACTGTAGCCTATACGATGTATTGGCCGCCCAGAACCCGCAGAATATCGCGATTGCAGAAGAAGAAAAAACATTAACAGGGCGAAAAATCCGCCAAAAAGCAAGTGACGATTATAAAAAAAACAAATAGGCCTATAATCTTGGCTACGACCTTGAGCGCTCCAATTTCCATGTTGAACAATTAATGGATTGCATGTTGTAATGACGGTATTCCAGTTTCTCTGTACATAGGGCTTGCTGTTAATTTTCGTGTTCTCCTTGCAATAGACCTTGTCTGTCTCTATGCATTATTTTAACCTCAGTTTTCTAGTGGCATTAATCCAATACGGCAACAGGTCGATCTAAAGAACTGACTGTTATTGTAACAGGTTCAGTGGTGGCGGTAGGGGGGCTGGGGGGGGCTAAGCCCCCCCTACAAGAGGTTCAGCCCCCCTAAAAAAGGGTCGTCCGGAATTTTTTACAGTCAAATTATCCACGATTTTGGGCTGGCGACTAAAAAAAAAAGGTCGTCAGAAATGTTGGCGGCGAAAATGGAAAATTTTCATGAGATTTCGGTCGAGGCTTCAGCCCCCCCCCAAAACTGAAATCCTGGCGCCGCCACTGAACAGGTTAAGCAGGTGACATTCATGAACGCTATAGGCTATAAGCTTATACTTTTTAATATGTCGATTCTTCTTACAGCTTATTCACCGAGCCATTAATAAATTTAAAATTCATGTCTATCTCGTCTGTTTCTGAACTAATTTTTCGGAAAATGTTTTTTCGTGCATTTTAGCCAAGCTAAGGAAGAAGATCTTGAGATGACCGCAAATCATACAAGGGCTACATATTCTTGCCTGCATATATCTATATTCTATAGTTATAGAAATATATATATAATATATTCTGTGATTAGATAGGCCTATATATGTATATAGCCTATTATATGCATATACGTGTAGGTCACCTTTACCCTTTTGACGCGACGTGGTCCAGATACTCTCTGAACATCCATCCATGCCATCTGACTTAGGCCTACTGTCGACTGGAGTCCTCTGGTTCATCCCACACGTGTGCATGAGCCCCTCCAACTGATCACTCTGTTAGCTTACTGTCAGTGGCACTGATCAAACTTTAAAGTGACTCTAATTGTTTTAAGTGTCCTAAGCAGAGAAAGGCAACTCGAATTTATTTAGTGACTCTGAGTGTTCTAAGATATAATTATATAGTTGGGTGAGAGTATACAGCACATGCATTCAATACGTTTGGTTAAATTCATATGTAGGTCTACCATGACCAAAACAACCCTACTTCAGTGATATTTTAAGGTTTAAACAATTCCATGTAGGCTACAGAACCCATGGGATCAATCGTTTGGTTGCTGGGTATATAATTATGCCTAAGTAAAACAACTGATAAAACTCTATGCGTTGTGTAACAATGGATGCCTGCATGCATGGATCGACTTATACTAGGATCTGCCCGATATGAACTGATAATTAGAATATATATATATTTTAACGAATAGGCTATAGCACTGTCGCCAATAATATCGTTGTGACTTTCACTCTGCTTGTATATATATACGTTCTCCTTTAGCGTAGGCCTATAGCATTGTCCTCTGTTTCTGTAGCCATAGACTTCTAGCCTATGGCTACAGAATCCCTATTTTGTGCAGGGGCGGATCCAGGGGGGGGGCCAATCCGGCCATGGCCCCCCCATTTCAAAAATTTCTTTTTTTGACCAGCTATTTTGCTCGGAAAGTAGACGTGGCCCCCCCCAAAAAGTAGTTCCATAGGACTTTGGCCCCCCCTTCGAAAATTTCTGTATCCGCCCTTGATTTTGTGTAACTTACTGCAGACATAAATCATATAATATAAACAACAAATAATATTATTGCTCGCCGCTAGGTGACACTATGCTAAGAACATGACTGAGAACGAATTCTATGGTCGTCCGATACATGTGTAGACTAATCTACGAAATATATATATATATATATATATTTATATATATATATAACTATTTTGATTAATTGGCCAGAAATGTCAGAGATCAATTGAAGCCATTTATTTGATCACAACCAACAACAACGACAAACACATTAGTCTATACATACATGGTTGAGGATATGGTCCTATTCAAAGATCTAAACCATTCTAGTTAGAACGTGTATAGTCGGTTTGACTCCAGGGTTGTCCAGACCATGTCAATTCCGCATATATCTTGCATTCATTATTACGCATCCGTTCGGGCATTGTTTCACGTGCTATGGTGTGTAGGTACAAGTCGCATCAAATCTGTGATTCTATACTGTCCCTCGTAATTGATGGTCCGGAGAAATTGCGAGCAAAACATTCATTCATTCGCTGCCTGTTCGCGGTTGATGGTCGATACGGCTGCTGGGTCTATTATAAGTCCTTCACTGAATACAACATTCGATGACCTACGACATATATAGTGACTATTAGTGAGTAGCATATGTTCGTTGTCTTGCAGCCGGAGGGTTGCAGGTTCGAATCCACCTCAAGCCGCAGTGTATACGGACCTTGAACAAGTCCTTCACTCACAATTGCTCTGCATGGTCACGCGCTTCGGCGTGAAACTCCGATGCAGTATCCGCGCTGTTGACGGGAGCGCTTCTGAGTAGTGAGCTTGAAGAGGCGCTATAGAAGTGAAAAATAAATAAATTAATAGTCTGTCGTTGGGTCTTGAGAACCGTGTCGCGGTGCACTCGAACATCAGCTTATTACACTGTACAGCTTGTACACTGTACAGCTTATTACACTGTACAGCTTGTTACACTGTACAGCACTATAGCTTGTGTACTGTACAGCTTATTACACTGTACAGCTTGTACACTGTACAGCTTATTACACTGTACAGCTTGTTACACTGTACAGCACTATAGCTTGTGTACTGTACAGCTTATTACACTGTTCAGCTTGTACACTGTACAGCTTATTACACTGTACAGCTTGTTACACTGTACAGCACTATAGCTTGTGTACTGTACAGCTTATTACACTGTACAGCTTGTACACTGTACAGCTTATTACACTGTACAGCTTGTACACTGTACAGGTGATAATGGCTGATGCTAGAAATTTGATTTATAGAAGACCTATAATTTCACGTTAAAGCGATTTTTAAAAAAAACTGCCACAGACGGACCGCAATGTTCTGTGGAGCAACGAGTGCAATAATTGGCAATGACCAAAGATTGCCTTCCAACTAGAAACTAATCTAATGTAATGTAATGTAATTCAGACAATTTATAGGCCTCTAGCATCGTCAGTAGCAAGCCACTTCTAGGATGCTTTACACGCATAATGTTTACCGTCAGAGTAAATGTCATGAGCTTGAGAGCAAGTGCAGCTTCAATTGTTTTTTAAAAGTTGATTCAGTTTTGATTTCCTGGATAGTTGCTGGAAGACTGTTCCAGGCGCGTGGGCCTGCGACGCGAAAGACTCGATCGCCCATTTTAGTTTTCGTCGCAGGAATGGACACGTCGGCGGTCACAATCTGAAATAATTGGTTAGGCAGCTGCTGCTGATCAGGGCGGAATGAGACCTCATTGTTAAGGGTTGAAAACTGCCTCATTTGCTTAAACCAACCTCTTTTCTTCCATACGAGCAGATATTGGGGCTGCATAAAGTGTTCGATGCATTCGATTTAAATAAACATCGATTTAACTTCCCGCATAGGAATAATATATATAGGCTTAATATTATGAGAAAGTGAGGCATCTATGCAGTGGCGTAGCCAGGAATTTATGATGGGGGTTTGGGGTTTTATGGCCTGGCCGGATACCCTTCATGACACCAACCCAATAGTATTACAGTAAATAAAAAGGCAATAAAGTAACAAAGGGAATAAAGTAAGAAAAAAAATTGCTACTATAAGCAATTGCTTTGCTTTTCTTATTTAAGTGGATAAGTAACCTTTAAAAACTGTTTTCTTAGACCAATGGGGGGGGTGTTTAACTCCCGAAACCCCCTCTTGGCTACGCCACTGCATCCATAGTCGGAGACTTGGGCGGAGACTTGCGGGGGACGAAAAGGCGGTCGAAGATTTTGGGCGGACGAACGGCTGGGACAGTGACGAAAATTTT
This sequence comes from Lumbricus terrestris, assembly GCA_949752735.1. NCBI lineage: Eukaryota > Metazoa > Annelida > Clitellata > Crassiclitellata > Lumbricidae > Lumbricus > Lumbricus terrestris. The sequence goes on along the minus strand of OX457051.1, from coordinate 13,831,555 downwards.
ACACCTTTTTTATTTGTTTATTTTTAGTTATCACCTCGTCTCGTCGTTTGTTGTTCACCTGTTCACCGTGTGTTTCTTCGTGAAGTGTGTACACGATGACCCAACACTTACCGATTACAGATTGTTGGGGTGGACAAATGCATGGGCCGTACCCCCCACCACATTATTTTATTGAAGGGGACCTTCCCCTTTGTCCCCCTAAGTCTCTGCCCATGACTGCATCTATTCTGCTCCAATTGCTCATAGATGAGGTCGACTGTGCATATAATTTATAGTCCTATTCCGCTCGTTCGAAATCTACTCGGTGCTCAAAAAATCGTTTGCGGCAGCGAAACGTTGAGTAAGTAAGTAAGTAAGTCAATTGATGATTTTTTATTACTGATGTCGCAGGAATGACTGAAAATTGTTTATACCCTATTATTATTATTATTATTATTATTATTATTATTATTATTATTATTATTATTATTATTATTATTATTATTATTATTATTATTATTATTATTATTATTATTAATATTGTATGAAAAGATGGTTCGGAATGCATGTTGACTATTGAGCCGCTCACAGCATTGGACAAAACAAAAATCTGAGATAATATTATATAGTGTGTGAATGTAGACCTTCTCTGAAATTCGAATCAGGTCGAATTCTGACTCTGAGAGTAAGCTTACATAAATAGACATCTAATCAGTAATCAGGACTTTAGGTCTACTTGCAAACTTTGAGTTCACACTCTGTCTGCAGGTTATCCTGTACATTACGAACAAATATTTGTGAGGTGAAAACACACTGTTTACCCGCGTATACCATCGATTACAGCCCTGTCTATTATCCATCAAACGTTGCGATAAAAATCTCTCGATTCTATCAAAGAACTTATTCCGGTATCAATGAATAAGCGAATTTAATTTATTGCCAACGCAGATTCATTCGACTGTATAAAATCAGCCTCCAACTGACATTCACATGACATTGCTCGCTTTCGCTAACAATTTGGAAGCAAATAGCCTAATAATTATTTGCGACATCACGACGCGTGACTCATCTGTTTAGCGGTAGATGATAGATCAGATCCTTTGTTCATAGAACAAAGGACCTATTATACTACACCAATTTCCACATAGTAGGCTATTATGATCCTACAATCCAGGGCTGTTTTAAAGGAATTTTTAGAACTGCACAACCCCTTCTTTTCCTTCCCATCCTCCATGATAAATTACTTCCAATCGAAGAACAATTACCTGTTTTTACAAGTTTCAACTGCATGGAAGTGCTTATAGCCTACAACTGCACAAATCCATTTAGAACTGCACGTTTTGTGTACAACAGCACGCTAAACAAGCTCTGCTACAATCAATGTATAGTATAAACTCCGCCACTGGTTGTTCTCTGCCAGCGCCGTCATAGTTAAAGAAGTTCGACACTAATCATCTTTGATATGGCAGTTTCGTTAAAATATGTAGCAAGCAAGTAGTAGCCTATATAACGCGTAACATCCAGGTACACTCTGCAGCACACGGTATTAGCTATGCTCCGCAGTCGATCTAGTCGATCGATCGAGTCGATCGTGAGTCTTGCCAAGTCGAGTCGATCGAAAAATCGTCGACTCGATCGACTTGCAAGTCGAGAGTCGATCGTTCGTTTTCCGAGTCGAGTCGATCGTTGTTTCATCGACTCGACTTGACTTAGTCTCACTTAGAAATATTTTATTGACTATTTCTTTAAGTCTCAAAGTGACCTAGGCCTACATAATAATAATGACGTAATTCAGTTTTTGCGCACAAGCCGGTACGTGCAGCTTTAACTTGCAACTCTTGGTTATGGATTCTTTCTTGCATCTTTAGATCTGAAAAAGGTAAAACGGTTTGTTTTCTGTGCAATGTTTGCGATCATTGCCCAGAATTTTTTTTATAAATAAACGTGCATGGTATTACTAAAGAAATAAAATGTTATAAGCATGAGATTGGCGAATTCGTGTTAGTGGAACTGTGAAAGTTGACTATAGACGTAGGCTACGTTTACGATCTGAGTTGAATGAGCAGATACATAAATTTTGGAAGTGATGGGGGCCAAAAATTTTGGTCTTGAGTCGCAAAATTTTCCGATGGTCTTCTGCCGGAAAACTCTTTTTTTCTCCCCCCCCCCCCAAATTCTAAAAGACCCGTGGCAACTCCGGTTATTTTAAATCTGATGAATTTGGTCTGGTGCTACTTTATCTCCCTCACCTTCCTGTTCTCGTTGCGTTGATTTGCAGCTTCCTTAAGCCTGATAAGGGGAGGCGCCACGTCCTATGCAAATCTCTTAATGGGGCAAGGTCGGATTGGCCCTCTTGAATCCTCCCCTGAATGAGTATGATAAAGATCTACTATAACAGGCCTGTTTATAGGGCCTACATGTAGATGTTAATTTTTAAAATATAAAACGGGGGCCCTTTTGTGACGTCACTTCGATTATATTACAATTTTACAATTAAATAATTTCACCGAGAAAGCGAGATATTGTAACGTCACTTCGATCAGGATACAGATCTACTTTCATATAATTTCATTAATTTTGAGAATACAAAACTATGCCCATTGTAACGTCACTCTGATTATGATGCAACTTTGTTATTACAAAAGTTCACTTCAAGAATTAAAAACCTGGCCTATTGTGACGTCACTTCGATAATAATACAAATGTAGGCCTACTGTTTTAGAAGTACGTTTTGAGAATATAAGCATCGCCTATTGTGACGTCACTTCGATAATGATACAAGTGTACTGTTTTAGAAGTACGTTTTGAGAATATAAGCATGGCCTATTGCGACGTCACTTCGATTATTTATTATACATGACCTCCAGTATAGTGTTCATTTTGCGAATGAAAAACTGGGCCTTTTATGACGTCATTTCGATTTTGATACAATTCTACTATTAAGCAAGTTCACTGAGAAAACGAAATTAGGCCTGTTGTGGCGTCATTTCGATTATGATATAGATATACTAGTCTATCATAATTTTATTATTTCATTTTCATAATACAACACTGGTGCTGTCTTAACGCAACATCGCTATGATTATGATAAAAAATCTATTATACGTTCATTCTTGAGAATATAAAACTAGGTCCATGGTGAAGTCATTTAGATCACGATACAGGCCTACTATTAAAGAAGTTCATTTTGAGAATCAACTATGCCTATTGCATGTGACGTCATTTCGATTATGATACGGACCTACTATTATAGAAGAGTATAAACAAGGCCTATTGTGACGTCACTTCGATTATTACATAGATCTACCGTAATAATTACTGAAGTTCATTTTTAGAATCTAAAACGAGACCTATATATAATTGTGACGTCACTACGATTTCAGTGGCTGGGGGGTGTTTTTAAGGTGTTTGAACACCCCCGAAATGGAAAATGGAAAAAATTAAAGAATGCATTATTTTACTAGCACATGATGTATAAACCATGAAATAAAACCACGAAAACAACCCCCGAAATGAAAAATGCAAAAACATTGAATGAATTGGTGACATTTCTGAAGATTTCGTGGCCGAATGACTAAAAAGTCACCAATTTTTTCGGACGGGAAACTGAAAAAACACCCTCGAAATCAAATCCTGGCTACGGCCTTGATAGTAGGTCTAAATAACATCACGGTGTATTACAACAGTTAATGCGATACAATACCGTAATGTAAACAGCAACTGAAGCAATAATTATCAGATGCCTAGATTAGGCCAACACGCTGCTCGGTCATCGCCTCATTTAAACAAAAAATATCGATTTAATAATTAAATTATATTAATTATAATTTAATAAATTAATTAATTAGACAATTATTGTCTGCATAACATAATCAGAGAATGAAGCATAGAATTAGACAAATCTACTCCTCACATTGCTCGGTTAAGCTCAGCTGTTGGGATAATAATTATGTTGCAACTCGTTCGAATCTACTCCCTCACCTTGTCACCTTGTGCTTTCAGTTCCTTGAACTCTAGTGACCGTCATGACCAGTTTCCTCCATTGCTTTCTTTCTGATGTCGCTTCCCTTAGTTCTTCCAGATTCGTTCCTGTTGTTTCCTGAACCTCATTCAACCACCTTTTCCTCGACCGCCCTTGTTTTCTCCTTAGGCTTCTCCATAGCCTACCAAAAATCGATCGAATCATCGAGTAGGCTTAGCCTATAATAATATTGTTGTCCTTTTGGAACGGATGTTGCAGGCATATAGCTTGAAGCTGTTTTATAGGTCTTTGTATGAAAACGTGGCTCGGTTGCTAACGTAAACCTACGACACTGACAGTCATGATGTCCTATGCCACCGGATGTTCGTAGGTTACACGTGATAATAATAGACGCGTCCAATTGGTGGAAGCCTGAGATAAATGGCTACAAGGAGGAAAATTTGACATTAGCGGGAAAGATCTTCACTTAGTTGTTTCGCATCGTACTTCTACGCCAGACATTCAACAACCTTATCGTCGCGAGCAAACAAGTAAGACTGTTCTGTCGCTTCATGTTAGGCTCTGATTAGCATTAGACTTTATTCCCTCCCTTCGAAAATTTCTGTATCCGCCTCTGGCCTTGCTTGTGATAAATATTACCGGTCAATTTTTAGATGTCAAAAGTAGAACTTTGAAAAATATATCAAAGTAAATACAATAATTTTAAATAGTCCGTAGACTGAAAGTATCTACTACTTTCAATCTTCAAGCAGGTATAGGTTCTTAAGTTGAAGCAATCCCTAACAATATTATTTTTGGACAATCACGGTAGGATGAGGATAATCATGCAAGTTTTCCGTCGCAGCCAAATACTGGTTAATTTCTGTCAAAGTTAATCGAGGTGGTATAGCTAGCAGCGAATTTCACGTGATTCGTGGCAATTTGCAATCTATTTCAAACGTAAAAGATGAGTTGCATGATACTCAGTCATGTGACTCATGTCATCATATGTATATTCTGGATTGACTCATGTCATCATACGTATATTCTGGACTGACTCATGTCATCATATGTATATTCTGGATTGACTCATGGCATCATATGTATATTCTGGATTGACTCATGTCATCGTATGTACATTCTGGATTGACTCATGTCATCATATGTATATTCTGCATTGACTCATGTCATCATACGTATATTCTGGACTGACTCATGTCATCATATGTATATTCTGGATTGACTCATGGCATCATATGTATATTCTGGATTGACTCATGTCATCGTATGTACATTCTGGATTGACTCATGTCATCATATGTATATTCTGCATTGACTCATGTCATCATATGTATATTCTGGATTGACTCATGTCATCATATGTATATTCTGCATTGACTCATGTCATCATACATGTATGTATATTCTGGATTGGTTTAATCTGTTGCTTGATAGCATGAAGGTGAGCAAGGGACACGTAATCCTGCTGTCTATTGTGGCTGCTATTTGTGATCGGGGCAACTGCACTGAATACACGGCAGTGTACGATGCTGATGGGAGGCGTCAGTGCGCAGTTGGCCATCAGCCAGACGAAGTCCGTCCTTCAACTAATAAAGCAACCCATGAATGCTTAAGATTATGCGATGACAATCCAGAATGCGTCGTCTTCAATCTCTACGATAACACTACCTGTGAAATATTCACTTGCTCATCCAAGTCATCACTTGATTACCAGATCGTGGAATCGTGTAAAAGCTTCCGGGTACGTTCACAATTAATTAAAATGGTTTTTGATCCAACATTTTTATTCGCATTCAGAGGCTACGGAAATCCTAGTCTAATAAGATATAGCTGCCATGGTAGATAGGCTACAAGCCGCTACATGTATAATTAATGCATATTTGACTTGTTTGAAAAGTCTCATTTGCACTGATTTGCTAACGCACCGATTGAATAATCTAATTTGTCTATGGCTCAATCCAGAGCACCGCCTTGGCTCAATCCAGATCATTTGGCTGCATCGGTCCATCTTTATGGAATGGACTTCCACCATCAATTCGCTCTGCAATCCTCGCTGGTATATCCTTTCGTCATCTTTCTCTCTTCTAAAAACCTACCTTTTCTCTCGGAGTTGCCCGCACTGGGAAGTCTGGGGGCGCTTCTGAAATGTTCTTGCTGCGAGAAGCGCTTTATCAATGGTCAGATAAAACTCACTGCAATGCAATTCAATGCTTAGGCCCATTTGTCTTCTCAATGATTCATGTTGTTACCTATTCATCTTACTTAGTTTGGCCTATAGGCTACTCATTTATTTGCACAGAGCATTTTATTTTGAGTTGAAAATTGTCTGAGTTGTATCACTTAAAAAATGTAAAAGGTGCGATGCATGCAGCAAGTAAAATCTAACAGCTGTCATAGGCCTATATACTTCATTAATGTGTGATAATATAATTTTAGATTAACGATTTCAGGATGAGATGTAACCAACCTGAATGCGGTAAGCTATTTGAAACGTTCTGATTAGATTTATTTTACTCTTAGATCTAGGTCGTGTCACAAACAAGTTGACGTTGGAAATCGTCAATTAGGCTGTGTAGCCCAGTGTTTGGATGTGCGTCTGGAGTTTGGCAATGCTAATGAATGACGCTCCTAGACAAATCACAGCCAAATCCATAATCTCTAAATTTGTGAAACTCTATTTATCGATTCATCTAGTGCGACCAGCATATTGAATATTGACGAATAATTATGAAGTCACTGCAGGTAATCTTTTCTCCAACATTGCATGTTTCATTAGCTAATAAGAAGGAAAATAGGCTACTGACCTTGAGAACTACTTGAGTTGACGAATACGTTTACCGGCACTGTACTCGTTTTCTTCTGATCATAAATCAAAATGTCTTTTCCGCCACCAACAGAGCCACCGCCATTCAGAGACTGCGCGGACGTAAGAGCAGCTGGACACACAGAGAGCGGCGTCTATGTCATCAAAGTGGGTAACAGCGGTAAAGAGACAAGCGTCTACTGCGAAATGAATAACTCAGAAAGTTGGCTGGTAATTCATTTTAAATGAAAGCATTTAAAACAAAATGTAAAATGTTAGTCATAATTCGTATCAAAGCCTTGCTTGTGGTAGACCCTCTTGAGCCAAAAGGCGTCAGACTTCGCAAGGACTGAAGTTCCGCTTGTAACGGTAAACTATTTGACAACAAAATTGCTTTTGAAATGACGAGTGATTGTCGTGATATCAGCCGTCATCACTTGTACAAGAATCGTACAGTGTAAGAAGTTGATGTTAGAGCGCATCGCCACACGTGGGCTATACCCTATCTCAAGGTCAAACTATTTAAACACAAAAGGGGAAAAGCCATAATTAAAAGCTTAAAGATCGGAACCTTAATTTCATTCATTGACTTCTTACACAATTCTATACCAGTATGTGTTTACAGAACTGCAACTTCGTGTATCGTACGAAGCTGTTGTGATTTCAAGACATCAGCAGCTAGATAGAACCAAAAGCAGTTGTAGGCTACCTTGTGTAAACCTGGGCAGCACTGCAGCCATGATTGCTAGACACGACAGCATCACGTGATAATCCAGTTTAAATTCTTTTGGCTACTCACGCAGTGGTCCATCTTAGGTGCTGTTCCATCTTAAGCAACATTTCCCTACCTTATGCTAACCTGGGCAGCACTCATGATTAAAAAGTTTTAGCGACTACATTTTCTTGGCTTGTGCACTCTGCATATCAAAGTCAGTCACCCAGGGTGAGAATTTCCGGGTGCTGTGGGATTCAACCCCAGGTTATTCTTATGACCCCATTATAAAGTTCTCATTGCACACACCAAGGCCTCAGAATCAAGGTCTGACCCCTGACCATTTTCTACAATTCTCATTGAGAAAGTGCTAGCAAATCTTGGTCGAGTAGATAATAGGAGGATTGGTTGGCGCAAAAAAATTCGAAACAATGTCTATCGTGGAAGAGATTGAACTTCAACATCTCGCAGGCAGAGCCATGCGCCGACTCGAGAGTGTCGGCGGCGGCGCGCCGGTCATATTTGGTCGGCGGCGGCGCGCAGACCAACAGAAATCGGCGGCGGCGGCGGCGACGGCGGCGACGGCGCCGCTCTCGAAATGTCGGCGTCGGCGGCGCGGCGCAGCGTCGTGGGGTTAGTGCTCCAGCGTCGCATGCATATTTTAATAGTTGTTACACAAGCAACTTATATCATAAAGATATGAGTGTTCAGCAATTATTTTTGGCTATTATCTGGTCTTAAATTAATGTTCACGAGAAGCAATTATTCTCAGTATAGACGTTCAATTACAAGATTCTACAAAGGCTTGATTGTAAAACCACATGACAGGGTTTTCAAATTCAAGCCTCCAGCTTGCGTACCGATAACCTAATAATAGAAGCTAAAGAACCGTTTGCGCAGTGGCGGTGCTAACTGACTATTTTACTCTCGACATGCCTTATGACCCGCCAAAAATTCTTTGGGTTTTTATAAATTCTCAAAATGAATGAAGCCAATGGCGAGAAAGTGAAAAATTTCTGGAAAAATCACTGAATTATTCAAAAAACCGCTTCAAGTTGTTATTCAACAATGGTATCATTAGAAATAAGTTTTTTCACAAATGATTTATTTATCCTTTTCAGGAATCTGTCAAAAACCAAAAATTGAAAAATTGAGTCTTCACGTTTTGGTCATTGCCATTGGTCAAGTGTGTGCTGCGACATGGGCCTGGTTTGGGTCAGATAGGTCACATATAGACAGGCCTATTAATGTTCCAAAGCTTGATACCCATTTCACTTATAATATAATAGGCTAGGTCACGGTCAGTGTGGGACTTTGATACTGGAGAAAAAATATGAATTAGGTGGTAACTGGCTGGCAAGAAGAATCACAAGCCTGCAGACGCGACCAATCGCCTACATAAAATTACAGAGCGCCACCATTGCAAACTTATAGTAACGTGTATCCTAATACTAGAGGGCAGACTGTCCTTTGCCATCCTAGCGTATGGTCAGACTATCAGGCAAGAAGGCATACACGGCATAACAATTCACTTATGCCTGTCTGGAGTTATTTTTACCTTCTTTGCTGCCATAATTCAAATCGAATCACAAAATACACAACAGCTTAAACGTTAAGCGCTATTTTCCAAAAGTCAAAACGAATAGATATCATCATAGGTTTAATTGCATTGACGCAAAATCGGTGGTGCCACGAAAAATCGAAGTAGATAAGAAAAAGATTCTATTTCGCACTGACGCAACTTTTTTCCGCGAAATCATGCAAGAGATGAAAAATGCAAGAAAAATAAATAAGCTGGTCAACGTAGCATCGGCGGCCCGTCGACAAATTTTCGGCGGCGGCGGCGGCGGCGGCGGCGGCGGCGGCGGCGCGCCGACCCCTAAACATCGGCGGCGGCGGTGCCCACTAAATGTCGGCGGCGCTGCGCGGCCGGCGCAGGGCTCTGCTCGCAGGTCGTCAAGCATGTTACCCATTCGGTTCTCGTAGACCCTACTTCCTTCACAATGCGGTGACCAGGATTTTTATTTAGGGTAGGCGGGGTGTCTAGTGTCTACTCGACCTTGCGCAAACCGACAAGCAACCGAATAGACTGATTAAGAATTGTGGAGGATGATTTAATCTTTTGCACCCGCTTATAGAAATACATGTAAGAGCCTCAAAATGATATCCTAGTTCTTAGTCCTTCCTTCATAATTGTGCTAGTAAATGCATAATTTCATTGCAGCATTATTTCATTGGGGGTTGGTGTTCAAACACCCGAAACACCCTCTGTAGCTACGGCCTTGCCCCTTCATCTCATTGCGATAGACCTATAAATCATTCAGAACACTGTGTTTTCAAAGCGCTGGTCCGACGTCTGGAATGGCTGATGACGATATATTAACTGTGTCAGAAATAGACGATTAGGGTCCACTGCAAACACATCTCTACGTTTATTAGGGATATACATAGACCTACATTCGTAATTGCTAATCGTATGAATTAAAATGCACATTGTTTATCAGGTGTTCCAGAGACGCTTAGACGGAAGCGTTGATTTCGAGAGAAATTGGACAGACTATGCGAATGGTTTCGGAAATCTAACCGGAGAATTTTGGCTAGGTTTGTACAGTAGGCTATATTCATGGACATTAAGATGTTTAAGGTATTTTTAAAAATATGCGATAACGCGTAGGCCTGGAGAGTTAAAATTGCTCATTCGTTTCACGAACTGATATGAGGCCCTTCAATAGACCCACTCAGAGGCTCTCTCAGTGCAGCCACGGTGATACAGATAGGACCTAGGGTAGGGTGCCCAAGACGGGACGGTGCCCAAGAATATGCAGTTTTCTCGCAGTTGCGATGTGCGTTTCTTTCTAAGTAGCATTCAATGATTGGACGTTTACGTATGTTCGAGTGTCAGTCTCTGTGTTGACGATATATCCGACTTGCAGATGAGCATTTTCGATTTGAGCTATAGTAATTCTTACGATTTTGCGATTTTAAGTAATCGCACAAATTCATCACTGTTTGGACACATTTTGAAACGTGTTTGGTGGCTAGACACAGTTAAATATGTTATGGTCATGGCTGCAGTAACTAGTGATGTATACTGTAAATGATTTTCTCGTGTGCTGGTTCAATGTGAGACTTCCCCGAACCCCGTATGTCTATTCAGCGTTGTTATGTTTGGCGAGCACAGTGCGATGACAATGCATTTGCTAAAACCGCTTGTATACAGAGAAACCATCAATCTTCTGGAGTTGATTAATTAAATAAAAATGCTTTACATGGGAAAATAATTTGATATTTTAATGTCCCATCTTGGGCACTGGGGTGTTCCATCTTGGGCACCGGGGTGCCCAAGATGGGACGCTTTGTAGGCCAACAAAAGTTCACTGTCTCGTTTATGCCATAGCCTCATTTTTTCTTGCAAATCGCTTGCCAGATAGTGGTTAATGGATCAGTTTGAACTTTTTAAAGGAAGAAAGAAGCAGCAAATATGTAATGTAATGTAATGTCATCAGCAAAGGTGATTTTGAGGAAATACTGTGTCTTGGGGCACCATCCCCTAGTGTTGTGAGGCTGAAACTACATCACTACCCTCCCATAAGGAGCCTGTAATGCACTGACGAGTTATTCCTATGGTTACAGGCGTATCTTCAACAACAGACTATTCCAGATAGAAGTACGGAATGTAAGCTTATAATTATGGTTTCTATATAGCGACAACTGACCTACAACTGAGGAAGGGCGACTTACGTTGACGCGTTATGGAGGTTAAGGTTCTAATACGAAAGACCAAAACCTACCCGCTAAAGACAGAGCGCATTGAAAGTTCTCATTGGTCTAATTTGAGAACCTCCATGCATAGCGCCTTCGTTCGCAATTTCATTCCGAGGTCGCTACTCTGTTGTGTTATATAGGTTGACACGAAAGTTCGTTCACCGTTTTCAAAATGCGCTATCTCTGCAGTAACGGCTTAATATTTCTTTATAATATTTTGTCAGTATAATTATACACCAGTCAAATGAAAGATAGTGGTACAAATTTGATTATGATCCGGTCCGTTTTCGCCATTATTTATAAGAAAATGTAAAGACGAACAGTTTTTGCGGAAAAAAATGCGTTCATGAAATTTACACAGTAAAGAAAATGTGTTTACGCCTAGCCTCGTACACAAGCGTGACAAGACACTGTTGTTGCCTATATAGGACATACACGGACGTAGGCTATTAGCGTACAGTGTCTCCTTTCTGCTTAATGACAGCACTGACTCTATCGGGCATAGACTGGATCAGCCTCTGAAGTGTCCCAACTGCTATCGATCTCCACGCTCGTTGGAGGCGACGCTTGAGCTGATCAGCGTTCTTTGGCTAAGGATCTTTGTAAACACTGAGAGATAAAATACTCCACAAGTTCTTAAAAGGAGAGAGGTTCGGCGAGTTGGGAGACCAATCCTTCGGCTTTACGTGTGACGGGAGGTTGTCGTCTAGCCACTTCGCCGTAACAGCCGATGTATGACAGCGTGCGCCATCCTGCTGAAATACTCCTATAGGTCATTGTCAACAAACAACTTTCGTTGCATGTCATTTGCTCTCTCGAACGCTGGCTTCACGATCTGCTCTAGAATGTTGGTGATGTACGTAGTACTGCGAGTTAAGTCTGATATCATTTGGCTCAAATTGAAGTTTAGTGAGACCCCGGCAGTCATCCCACCCCAAACCATCACCGACGGACTAAACTTCATCTGTGGAGCAGGCGCAACGTACTCTTCCTATGCCGGATAGAGTCAGTGCTGTCATTAAGCAGAAAAGAGATACTGTTCGCTAATAGCCTACGTCTGTGCATGTCCTATAATTATAGGTAACAACAGTGTCTTGTCACGCTTGTATACGAGGCTATAGGCGGATACACATTTTCTTAACTGTGTAAATTTGATGAACGCAGATTTTCTCGCAAAAACTGGTCGTCTTTACATTTTCTAATAAATAATGGCGAAAACGGACCGGATCATAATCAAATTTGTACAAGTATCTTTCATTTGACTGATGTATATACTGACAAATTATTATAAAGAAATATTAAACCGTTACTGAGATAACGCATTTTGAAAACGGTGAACGACCTTTCGTGTCACCCTATAATTGCACATCACTGTACGATATTATGGCGATTCAATATAGCGACATAAAATTAAACTGTAATAGGGTCTACGGTATTAATATTCAAAACTATCATAAACTCTGAGCGTCATGGGCGGAGTTTATCAGGGGCTGGGGGGCTTAGCTCCCCAAGAAGTCCATAATCATTTTTTACCGTGTAAATGGTATCTTTTTCCGGGTTTAGCCCCACCCTAAAAACTTTCAAGTTGACGATTAAGAAAAAAACGTCATCAACTTTTTTGCGAGGAAATTTTGTTCTTTTCGTGAGATTTGAGCTTGACGACTAAACGACTAAAAGAGCAGGTCATCAACTTTTTGGGCCGCGAAAGCTTTTTTCCCGGGGCGTCTTGTTCAGGACCTAATTTTCCAGCCCCCCCGAACGAAAACCAAACTCCGCCCATGCTGAGCGTAGGCTATATAAAAATGTAATGTCTTTAAAATATTTACTCAAAATTCAGATTTGAAACTTGTTTCTTTCTAGGTAACGAAATTCTGTACAATTTGCTGGCAAACAGAAGCTACAGGTTACGCGTTGAGCTTGAAGATTGGAGCGGAGGAAGACGATATGCAGAATACTCGACATTTTCCATCGCTTCATCCAGTGATAAATATACTTTGAGAGTTAATGGCTTCAGTGGTGATGCAGGTATTCTTATATACTACCTACACATCACACACATTATTTTTCTGATTGAGATAAACTAGTGCATCATGAACAATCACATGAATAATTGTTTGGGCGATCTCAAAGATTTCTTTTTCCTAGCGATTTCTATTTGGCGTGTATGTTACCGGTACGATAATTACCAATGACATTAGCTATAGGCTATGCGTACATTACACCGCTATAGCATCCACGGTCCCAAAACACCAGCTAAATGCACTCGTATTATGTGAGTTTATATCATACTAGCTGGGGTACCCGGCGTTGCCCGGGAAAGTTAGGATTCGACCCGCTCCCGGCCTCAACCCCACCACACCACGCCCCACCCTTTCAACCCCCACCCCACAACACCCCACAGCACTCCGACCTCCACCGGTACGCCACCCGTGAAATTTAGGGTTTTCGGGAAAAATTCCCCCTGACCCCCACCCATCTCACCCCACCCAGCCCTCCCCACCCCCACCCTCTCCCCACCCCACCACACCGACCCACCCCTACCTTCGCCTGCCCACCCCACCATTTCCCACCCCACAACGCCTCGCCGCACTCCGACCTCCACAGGAACGCCACCCGTGAAATTAGGGTTTTCGGGAAAAATTCTCCCTCATCCCACCCCTCCCCCTACCCACCCAACCCTCCCCTCCAAACCCACCCTCTCCCCCACCTCATCCCACCACACCGACCTGCACCAGTACACCACCCGTGAAATTAGGATTTTCGTGAAAAGCCATTTATATAATGACTATGCAAGCGTTTAAAAAGGTGTTTAAGAAACTGCCGTCTCAGTGTTCTCGGCCCCCCCCACCCTGGCCCTCTTGGTGGTAGAGATTCGCCAACCACTGATCCGGGTGGTTCTGATGGCCCTCTATCTAGGTAAAAAAAATCATATAAATGGCTGCGTTTTTTTGAAAATAAATTGGGGGTTTCGCCCCCCACCCTGACCCCCATGGTGGTAGAGAATCGCCAACCCCTCGACTTTGTGTCTCCTGCTGAGACCTACACGGTAGTGAAGGTTTGGAGTGAAAAGCTCAAAAACTGTGGAAATGCATCCCGAACAAACAGACAGACAGACACACAGAATCTTCTCTTTATTTATATAGATTTCAACTTCGCTATATAAGCTGTCAAGGTTGGATCAGCCTTAAATATCGATCATAGGCCATGCAATGAACCAACCATGCTCACCCAGTGATAGTCAACCATAATTATTAAACCCGATGATTAACATACATAATACTCGATGAAACTTAGATTATAAGCGCCACATGCAAAGGACTAATGTCTCTACAGATATTGTTGCTTCATAATATGATTGGCCATATAGTCGTAAAAATCATAACAAATAGGCCTAAGCTTACACCGCTTTTTATGTGTGGGCACCACATGCTCTACAACGTTGTTTCTGTCTTGTCACCTTGTTCGCGTATCCTATGTAAGAGAAATTGGAGAATCGGATTAAATCGTCCGTTCTTCTACTTAGATAAATAAGTTCTGGCAACTGGTCCTCTTGTTTAGGTGACAGTCTTTCGCCTCACGGCGGTTGTCAGTTCACTACATGGGATGTCGATAACGATGGCGATAGTGTGAACATGGCTCAACAGCTTCGCGGTGGCTGGTGGCACAACTCTAGGGCCTATTCTGATTCACGCCTGAATGGCGTGTACCTAGATGGTGGAAACACAACGGTATTCTTCGGAATCGCATGGGACACGTTTGGATACGGTGCCTATTATTCTCTGTATAAGACGGAGATGAAACTGGCTCCATGAAGTTCTAGAGAAATGAATGAACTTTACATTTTAATTTTTATTCATTAATTATTGTCAGCAAAAGCGGCCAATGATGTGTGACAGCTGCGAGAAGCTGATTTTTTTGCTTTCTATTTCTGCTTCGTGCACTTGTTATATGTATGTAGCCTATGTATGCGCACTTGTTATAGCTCCCCTTCAAGAAAGCTACTCAGAAGCGCTTCCGACTACAGCGCGGACACTGAATCGGAGTTTCACGCCGAAGCGCTGAGCAATTGCGAGGGAATGACTTTACCAAGGTTCACACGTGCATTTTCACCAATAATATTATTAGAAAATTGTGTTACGCCGATGTTGACTAGACGTATTCAAACGTTAATCGAGTTGTGTGAACCATTTTATCCACGTTGACTAGAGAAAGTTTTCATCAATTCATGAAGGAAAAACAAAATATCTTATATTGTAGCATAAAAATAGGCAGATTTCTGTGAAATCTGTGAATCTAGAATCTGGTCGAGTAATATTATGACTAAGAAAGCACCTAAATAATCCGTAAAATGTTGCAATTAGAATTCGCTCGATTCGATCGAGAGCTCATGAGCAATTGGTTTCGATTTTGCCTACGCATGCAGATAAAATCGATACCGTATATTATAGTCAGCTCATTGCAGTCAGTCGCACGTCGTCGGCCATTTTGTTAACAATGAGAACTCACATGATTTTGCTGCATCACGACGCCATCATGTTTCTAAAATGTTCATCTGTAGATGTATAACATGTTCGTAGAACAGCGCGAGGACCTAGCCCTTCCAAGGCCGTGGCTTCGAGTGCTTGGGGTGTTTGAACAACCCCCGAAATGAAAAATTTAAAAATAATATAATGCATTTACTAGATCTACAGTAGCACATAATTTAAGAACTGTAGCCTATACAGTGTACAATGTATTGGCCGCCCAGAACCCGCAGAAAATCGCGATTGTAGAAGAAAAAACATTAATCGGGCGAAAAATCGGCCAAAAAGCAAGTGACGACTATAAAAAACGAAATATAATCTTGGCTACGACCTTGAACCCTCCAATTTCCATGTTTAACAATTAATGGATTGCATTTTGTAATGACAACATTCCAGGTTCTCTGTACATAGGGCCTGCTGTTATTTCTCGTGTTTCACTGTTTTCCTTGTAAGCAATAGGCTTATCTATGCATTATTTTAGTCACAGTTTTCTAGTTGCATTAATCCAATATGGCAACAGGTCGATCTAAAGAACTGACTGTTATTGTATCAGGTCAAGCATTCATGAACGCTATAGACCATAAGCTTATACTTTTTAATATGTCGATTCTTCTTACAGCTTGTTTGAGATGATCGCAAATCATACAAAGGCTACATGCTCTTGTCTGCTTATTTCTATAATTATAGAAATATATAATACACTAGCTGTACCCGGCCACGCGTTGCT
The DNA here is from genome assembly GCA_949752735.1 of Lumbricus terrestris. Classification (NCBI taxonomy): domain Eukaryota; kingdom Metazoa; phylum Annelida; class Clitellata; order Crassiclitellata; family Lumbricidae; genus Lumbricus; species Lumbricus terrestris. The sequence goes on along the minus strand of OX457051.1, from coordinate 13,815,064 downwards.
GTGGCTGAAAAGACTGCCCAAACCTCCCTTCCTACGTCCCCTCCCATTTCCCCTCCCCTTCCCCTTCCCCGCCCTTTGCCCCTCCCCTCACGTCCTCTCCCCTTTCCCCTCCCCTTCCCCTTTGCCCCTCCCCTCCCTTCCCCCTCACCCTCCGTCCCTCCCTCCCTCTCCGTCCCTCCCTCCATCCGTCCCTCCCTGCATCCCTCTCTCCCGTTTCCTCCCCTCCCTCCCCTTCGCCGGATAAACGTTTTAAAACCCGCCCGAAAATGGACGGACGGATGCGTGAAAACTGTAGAAAGACGCGCGGAAAACGGCCGCAAATGGACGATTTTGTAAAAAACGACAGTTACACATAAATTTGCGCTATAGCAGGCGGCCGGCTACACGTTTTGAAACGCGCCCGAAGAATTGTTTTGAAACGCTCCCGAAGAATGGGCGGACTAATGCGTGACAGTTCAAACTCGAAATGGCTGGACTCCATCGACGTCTATAGAATGGAATTAAAAGTTGTGTTTTTTGGGTCGTAAAGATTGCGCTTTTCCCCAATAGGCATTACACAAACCCGCTTATGTTCGAATGGAATGTTTTGGTAAAATTTTGAAAACAATCGGTTAAGAACTTTCCGAGATCCTTCATGTCGAACGGTAGCGTTTTACATTTTTATTTATATAGATTATGCGATTATGTATTATATATATATATATATATATATATATATATATGTACACTGTGCACATGTCCGGTTAAAAAGTAGCCCTCACACAAAAGTGGCATAACTCGGTCAAAACTTTTAGGATTTGTCTGAAATTTTAAACACAGCAACAGTGACCATATTTACACGAGTTCCTAGAACCGATTAGAAATATTCACGAGTTTGTCAAATTTATGAGCGTTTACAGAGCCCGTGGGATCAATCTTTGGCTGCCGGGTGTATAATTATATGCCTAAGTAAACAACTGATAAAACTCTATATATGCGTTGTGTAACAATTGATGCCTGCATGCATGCATCGACTTATACTAGGATCTGCCCGATATTAACTGATATAATTAGAATATATATATTTTAACGAATAGGCTATAGCACTGTCGCCAATAATAAATTATTATTGTGACTTGCACTCTGCTTGTACGTTCTCCTTTAGCCTAGCTATAACATTGTTCTCTGTTTCTGTAGCCATAGACTGCCAGCCTATGGCTACAGATTACAGAACCCTTATTTTGTGTAACTTACCCCAGACATAAATCATATAATAATTATAAACAACAATTAATTGTTCGCCGCTAGGCGGCACTATGCTAAGAACGAATTCTATGGTCGTACTATACATAGATATTCGTTTAATTCGTGAAAAACGTCCAGGTTGACACACCGCAGCCTGGTTACATGGTGACATCAAGAGAGACAAACATCATAAAATGAAATTAAAACGTCTTACTAAAAAGATCATTGTTAATGAGATTGAATGATTTAATGGTTGTAAGCGTTCTTGTATCTATAGAGGACTCTGTGCAGACTGATCTACGAAATATATAACTATTTTGATTAGTTGGCCAGAAATGTCAGAGATCAATTGAATCCATTTATTTGATCACAATCATTAACAGCAACAACAACAACAAACACATTATACATATCTGGTTGAGGACATGGTCCTATTCAAAGACCCACCTCAGAACCATTTTAGTTAGAACTAGACTATATAGACGGTTTGGCTCCATTAGGGTTGTCCAGACCATATCAATTCCGCAAATATCTTGCATTCATTATTTCGCATCAGTTTAGACATTGTTAGACATTCACGTGCTATGGTGTGTACGTAAGTCGCATCAAATCTGTGATTCTGCTGTCCCTCGCACGGTAATTGATGGTCCGGAGAAATTGCGTGCAAACATTCATTCATTCGCTACTTTTTCGCGGTTGATGGTCGATACGGCTGCTGGGTCTATTATAAGTCCTTCACTGAATACAGCACTGAATAACATACGACGCACTGGGTATGTTCGTTGTCTTGCAGCCGGAGGGTTGCAGGTTCGAATCCACCTCAAGCCGCAGTGTATACGGACCATGAGCAAGTCCTTCCCTCACAATTGCTCGGGTCACGCGCTTCGGCGTGAAGCTCCGATGCAGTGTCCGCGCTGTTGATGGGAGCGCTTCTGAGTAGTGAGCTTGAAGAGTCGCTATAGAAATGAAAAAATAAATAAAGTGATAGCCTGTCGTTGGGTCTTGAGGACCGTGTCGCGGTGCACTTGAACATCAGCTTATTACACTGTGCAGCTTGTACACTGTACAGGTGATAGGCCTAATGGCTGATGCTAGAAATTTGATTGATAGAAGGCCTATTATAGCTCCACATTATTATTATTGCGATAAAAAAAAACTGCCATCAGAAGGGCCGCAGTGTTCTGTTGGGCAGCGAGTGCGATAATTGACAACGACCTAAAGTTATCCTTCCAACTAGAAACTAACAAACTGAAATATGGTATGGCGATGTTGTCAGGGCCTTGCCCCAATTTACTTCCGAGAGCTATGCAACTTTACATTGGGTATCCAAGGGCGTCGTCAGCTACGCTCTACTGATAAGGGAGTCCTCTTAGTTCCTTTTGCTCGTACTACTACCATGAAGAATCGAACCTTTTCTGTGGTTGGACCAGTGGTCTGGAATGGTCTTCCTTTTGACCTACGGTACGCCTACACCCTGGGACTCTACTGGGATCCTTCCTTACTAAACTTAAAACTGTTCTTTTTGTGCACGCTGGAGTCGGGAGCGCCTCTGAGTAGTTTTTTCTTGAAGGAGCGCTATATAAATGTCCGAATGAATGAATGAATGAAATAATTGGTTATGCAGCTGATGGTCAGTGCTGCAATGAGAACTCATTGTTGAGCTTTGAAAGCTGTCTCATTTGCTTAAACCAACCTCTTTTGCTCCAACCTCTTTTGTAGGCCTTGGAACGGCATAAAACGTTCGATTCATTCGATTTAAATAAATATCGATTTAATTTCCGGCATACAAATCTAGGCTTAATATTATGAGAAAGTGAGGCATCTATACTGCTCCAATTGCTCATAGTTGAGATCGGCTGTGCATATATAGTCCTATTTCGCTCGTTCGAAATCTACTCTGTGCCAAAAAAATCGATCGAAGCATCGAAACGTTGACTTAAGTATATAGTCCAGCGGTTCCCAACCCGTGGCCCGCTGGCCAAAAGTGGCCCTCCTGGCCTACAAAAATGGCCCGCAGCATCTCAATGAATTAAGAATAATTTAAATAAAAATTGACAATTTGGACATGATAGAATATAATATTCTTTTCTATTAGCCTACAAATTATTTTATTTGGACGTTAATAAATCGCATCAAACATTCTTTTCTGATTCAATTATAACAGTTTTATACGACTTTAGTTAATTAACTTTTAGCCTTGTGGCCCGTAATGTCCTTCAACTAAGAAAAAGTGGCCCTCGTGTCGTCCAACTTAGAAAAAGTGGCCCGACAGTCAAAAAAGGTTGGGAACCACTGATATAGTCATTTGTTGTTGCTTGTTTATTACGGATGTTGCAGTAATGACTGAAAATTGTTTATGCCCCATAATTATTAATTATATCTATGAAAATATGGTTCGGAGTGCATGTTGACTATTGAGCCGCTCACAGCATTGGACAAAACAAAAATCTGAGATAATATTATATAGTGTGTGAATGTAGGCCTTCTCTGAAATTCGAATGAGTTCAAATTATGACTCTGAGAGTAAGCTTACGTAAATAGACCTCTAATCAGGACTTAGAGTTCACACTCTGTCTGCAGGCTATCTTGTACATTACGAACAAATATTTTTGAGGTGAAAACACGCTGTATACCCGCGTATAGGCTACCATCGATTACATCCCATCCATCAAAAGTTGCCATAAAAACATCTCGATTCTATCAAAGAGCTTATTCCAGTAGACTACCCATGAATAAGCGAAATTATTTTTTGCCAACGCAGATTCATTCGATTGTAAAAATTAGCGTCCATCCAACTGCCAATCACACGACATTGCTCGCTTTCGCTAACGATTTACAAGCAAATGGCCTTATAATTTTTTGGATGGGAAGAAAAAGAAGGGGTTGTGCAGTTCTAAAAATTCCTTAAAAACAGCCCTGGTAAACCATCGATTACAGCCCTGTTTATTATCCATCAAACGTTGCCATAAAAATATCTCGATTCTATCAAAGAACTTATTCCGGTATCGATGAATAAGCGAATTTAGTTATTTACCAACGCAGATTCATTCGATTGTAAAAATTAGCGTCCATCCAACTGCCAATCACACGACATTGCTCGCTTTCGCTAACAATTTAGAAGCAAATAGCCTGATTATTTGCGACATCACGCCGCGCGACTTCTCTGTTTAGCGGTAGATGATCGATCAGATCTTTTGTTCATAGAACAGAGGACCTATTATACTACACCAATTTCCACATACCCATTACATACATAATACATTTGTAACCTACGAACAACCGGTGGTATAGGACGTCATGACCGTCGCTTACAAATAATCATACAAATAATCATACAAATAATCATACAAAGACCTATATATACAGCTTCATGCTATATTCCTGCAACATCCGTTCCAAAAATGTATGTGTTTGTAATGTCGCTTGATGTTAGGTTCTGATCATAGGCGCAACCACACTATGGGACCCACGGGACGCGTCCTCCCCAATTTAAAAAAACGTAGTAGGCTGGTTCTAGGGCAATAACCCCCTGGACAATTACCCACCGGACAATTACCCCCGTACCAATAATCCCCCTGGACAACAACTCCCAGTACAATTACCCCCCCCCCCGGATAACAAATTACCACCCGTGCCAATTCAATTACCCCCGGACAAGAACCCCGTGCATGGACGCCCGCAGAAATTTTAGCAGAAGGGGCGAAACTCGATGGCCACGGTTAAAGTTGTTTGTAGCAAGAGGTTGAAAATGCAAAGCAGGAAATTAAGAACAGACATGGGTATTTTTCATAAAAGTTTCTGAATGTAAATTTCTTAGATTTGCTTTTTATAATTTTTTATTACGAATGCAGTTTCTTTAGTGCAAACAAATTTTTCAACAACCCAAAAGTAGCAGTTTAAAAAAAATGTTTCAACTTTTCCAGGGGGCAAGTGCCTCCTCTTGCCCCTATGTGCTGGCGCTCATGACCCCGTGCCAATTACTCCCGGACAATTACCCCCGTAGCAATTACCAAGGACAACTACCACCCCCCCCCCCCGTGGCACAGTGTGAGCTTGTAATTGTTGCACTTTTTGGAACGGATGTTGCAGGAATATAGCATGAAGCTGTATATATAGGTCTTTGTATGAAAACGTGGCTCGGTTGCTAACGTAAACCTACGACGGTCATATACGTCCTGTACCACCGGATGTTCGTAGGTTACACGTGATAATAATAGACTCGTCCAATTGGTGGAAGCCTGAGGTTTAAGTGGCTACAATGAGGAAAATTTGACATTAGCGGGAAAGATCTTCACTTAGTTGTGTCGCATCGTACTTCTACGCAGACATTCAGCAACCTTATCGTCGCGAGCAAACAAGTAAGACTGTTCTGTCGCTTCATGTTAGGCTCTGATTGGCATTAGACTTTATTCCCTCCCTTCGAAAATTTCTGTATCCGCCTCTGGCCTTGCTTGTGATAAATATTACCGGTCAATTTTAAGATGTCAAAAGTAGAACTCTGTGAAAAATATATCAAAGTAAATACAATAATTTTAAATAGTCCGTAGACTGAAAGTATAGATACTTACAATCTTCAATCAGTTAGGTTCTCAAGCAAAACAAAATAAAGTCTAATGCTAATCAGAACGTAGCATCTAACAAAATTATTTTTGGACCATCACGGTAGGATGAGGATAATCATGCAAGTTTTCCGTCGCAGCCAAATACTGGTTAATTTCTGTCAAAGTTAATGGAGGTGGTATAGCTAGCATCGAATTTCACGTGATTCGTGGCAATTTGCAATCTATTTCAAACGTAAAAGATGAGTTGCATGACACTCAGTCATGCGAATCATGTCATCATATGTATATTCTGGATTGACTCATGTCATCATATGTATATTCTGGATTGACTCATGTCATCATATGTATATTCTGGATTGACTCATGTCATCGTATGTATATTCTGGATTGACTCATGTAATCATATGTATATTCTGGATTGACTCATGTCATCGTATGTATATTCTGGATCGACTCATGTCATCATATGTATATTCCGGATTGACTCATGTCATCGTATGTATATTCTGAATTGACTCATGTCATCATGTGTATATTCCGGATTGACTCAGGTCATCGTATGTACATTCTGGATTGACTCGTGTCATCATATGTATATTCTGGATTGACTCATGTCATCGTATGTATATTCTGGATTGACTCATGTCATCATATGTATATTCTGGATTGACTCATGTCATCATATGTATATTCTGGATTGATTCATGTCATCATATGCATATCCTGGATTGATTTCATCTGTTGCTTGATAGCATGAAGGTGAGCAAGGGACTCGTAATCCTGTTGTTCATTGTGGCTGTTGTCTGTGAGTTGGGCAACTGCACAGAATACACGGCTGTGTACGATGCTGATGGGAGGCGTCAGTGCGCAGTTGGTCATCAGCCAGACGAAGTCCGTCCTTCAACTAATAAAGCAACCCATGAATGCTTAAGATTATGCGATGACAACCCGGAATGCGTCGTCTTCAATCTCTACGACAACACAACCTGTGAAATATTCACTTGCTCATCCAAGTCAGCACTTGATTACCAAATCGTGGAATCCTGTAAAAGCTTCCGGGTACGTTCAGCATTGATTAAAATGTGTTTTTTTTTGTTCCAACATTTTGATTCGCATTCAGAGGCAAATAGGCTACATTAATAATTAATGTATATTTGACTTATTTGAAAAGTCTCATTTGCACTGATTTACCGACATAATAACCTATTATGGTTATGGCTGAATCCAGATCACCGCCCTCAAGGCCGTAGCTAGCCTAGGTGGTGTTTTGGGTGTTTGAACAGCCCCCTCCAAATGGAAAATATGAAAAGTAATAGAATGCATTTACTAGCACATGTATGATGTAAAAAACATGAAATAGAACCATGAAAACACCATCCGAAACGAAAAAATTTGAGAAAAAATAGAAATTGGTGACATTTTGTGAAGATTTCGGTCGGATGACTAAAAAAGTCATCAGTTTTTCGGACGGGAAATTGAAGAAACACCCCCCCCCCCAAATCAAATCCTGACTACGGCCTAGACCGCCATGGCTCAATCCAAATCGTTTGCCTGCATTGGTCCATCTTTATGGAATGAACATCCACCATCGGTTCGCTCTGTAATCCTCTCTGGTAGTCTTTCGTCATCTTTCTCTCGTCTCAAAACCTGCATTTTTTCTCGGAGTCGCACGCACTGGGAGCGCTTCTGACAGGTTCTTGCAACGAGAAGCCTTTATCAATGGTCAGATAAAACCATAGTTGTAAAAAACGTTTTTTCGTTTTTTATTCTCTCCCAAAAAACGTCGGTTTTTTCGTTTTTTATTTTTCCCATCGTTTTTTATCGTTTTTTTCGATTTTTATGTAACTTTATTTAATTATTTACTGCCTATTATTATTTTTCTTAATTTAATTTTTGCCTGATATTCCATACGTTTTCACCGTACTCTCAAGGATTCAGCTAACTATAGCGTCATTATGTAATTGTTTCAGTCATCAATTTGAGAAATACATATGTAGTAGATCCCTACAAGAAATGAAATTTGTAAGAGTTATTTTTATATAAAATTCTTGGGCTTGTAGGCCTAATTAATATTTATAATTAACAATTTAATTTTAAATACAAATGTACAATATATAACTTAGTACACACCTGGTTTTTTGCTTCTGGTTAGATTTTAATTGCGTTATGTCGATCAGCATGAACTTATAATGTGGATTTATGTCTACAATTTAAATTTAAAACTATTTCAGTACCTTTAATTTGTCTGAATTTCTTATTAAACCAAAGTTATAAGAAAAAATAACTGTGGCAATTTAATGTTACTTAGGCCTATACCAATTATTTTGGCCTAAAAATAAAGTTGTGTTATCTGCAGCTTCTTGATAAAATCGTATAGGCAAGGTTTTTAAGCTAAAAATGAAGTTTCAGATGTAACAAAGGCAAATTATTTTCTGTTTCCGTTTTTTATCGATTTTTTGTCGTTTTTTATTTTTTCGAAAAAACGACTATTTTTTACCGTTTTTATTTTATTATCATCGTTTTTTTTCATCTATGGATAAAACACAATAAAATGCAATTCAATGCTTATTGGTCTTCTCAATGATTCATGTTGTAACCTATACATCTTACTTAGCTAGGCTTACTAATTTAATTGCACAGAGCAGTTTATTTTGAGTTGAAAATTGTCTGAGTTGTATCACTTAAAGAATGTAAAGGGAGTGATGCATGCAGCAAGTAGGCCTACAATCAAGAAGCTGTCATAGACTAGCCTAGCAGTAGGCTAAGGCTATATTAATAGACTATGTGATAATGATTTTAGATTAACGATTGCACGATGAGATGTAACCAACCTGAATGCGGTAAGCTATTTGAAAGTTCTGATTAGATTTATTTTAGTTCCTAGAGCTAAGTCGTGTCACAAAACAAGTTGACGTTGGACATCGTCAATTAGGCTGTGTAGCCAAGTGTTTGGATGTGAAATTTGTGAAACTATTCCAGAGCTAATAGCACGGCATTTATAATTTAATAGGCCTATGTGATAATATTCTTCTAGGCCACTTTGCTCTCAGTTGTGAATTTATGTTTTATTTTTGTACATGAAACCCTGTATAGTTTGATCGCGCACACAAATGCAATTTATGCATTCGATTTGTATACTATTTTTAGACGTACAAACTACTCATGCAGAAGACACGCCATTCATCAGCGTTTCATCTGGTGCTATCAGCACATTGAGTGTTGGCGAATACGATGTCACTACAGGTGATCTTTTATGCAACCTTGCATGTTTCGTTGGTTTAATATAAGACAAAACCTGACTGCAACAATTGTGATCGCAGATCGATCTGCTTTCTCCTTTTATCAAACCGCAGAGATGCTGGAAGTAGCCTAGGCTACAGCATTCGGCTAGCAAAATGATTATTTCAGTCATTGACTCTTACTTGCGAATTGAATCTTTGCTTCAGGTTGGACTAATGCACAGGGTGAGAATTGCCGGGGGGGTTGGGGGGGTTCAACCCCCCCCAGTCTTTTTTAGAGCCCCATGTTAAAGTATGTTTTTCAAGCCCAAATTCCAAGTGTATAATGGTCCAACCCCCCCAGTTATTTTTCCACAATTCTCATACTGCTAATGCAGGCTCTGTGTTGATTTGTAAACTTTTTAGAAGAGGAAACAACTTTTGCAGAAGAACCGAAGTTTTCAATTGATTCATCTAGTGCGACCAGCATATTGACTATTGGCGAATATGAAGTCACTACAGGTATTCTTTCCCTCCAACATTACATGTTTCATTGGCTAGTAAGAGGCATATACTACTGACCTTGAGAACTACTTGAGTTGATGAATATGTTTACCGGTAGGCCTACTGTACTCGTTGTCTTCTCATTAGAAATCAAAACGTCGTTTCCGCGAACAACACAGCCGCCATCTTTCAGCGACTGTGAGGACGTAAGAGCAGCTGGAAACACAGAGAGCGGCGTCTATATCATCAGTGTGGGTAACAGCAGTAACGAGACAAGCGTCTACTGCGATCTGAGTACCACAGAAAGTTGGCTGGTAATTAATTTTAAATACTATAGCTACGGTCTTGCCCCTTCATCCCATTGCGATAGGCCTATAAATCTGTTCAGAACACTGTTTTAAAATCGCTGGACCGACGTCCGGAATGCTGATGACGATATATTAACTGTGTCAGAAATAGACGATTAGGGTCCACTGCCCGCTGCAATTGCAAACGCATCTCTACAATGTCTGCACTTATTATAAAATTATTAGGAATAAATTATGTACATTCGTAATTGCTAATCCTACATTAAAATGCACATTGTTCATTAGGTGTTCCAGAGACGCTTTGACGGAAGTGTTGATTTCGAGCGAAATTGGACAGACTATGCGTATGGTTTCGGAAATCTAACCGGAGAATTTTGGCTAGGTTTGTACAGTATTATATTCATGGGCATTAAGATGTTTAAGGTATTTTTAGGAATATACGATAACACGTAGTCCTGGAGAGTTCAAATTGCTCACTCGTTTCCGGAATTGATATAATGCCCTTCAAGAGGCCCACTCTGAGTTCCGAAAACAACCACGTTGATGCAAATAGGATCTATGGAGCCTGACAGCCTGCAATGCTCTGATTAGTTGTTCCTGGGCTTACAGACGTATCTTCAACGAGAGACTATTCCAGATAGAAGTAGCCAATCTAAGTCTAGGCTATAATTATGGTTTCAATATAGCGACAACTGATCTAAAACTGAGGACGGGCGACGTACGTTGACGTGCTAAGCAGGTTAAGGTTCTAATACGAGAGACCAAAACCTCCCCGCTAAAGACAAAGCGCATTGAAAATTCTCATTTGTCTAATTTGAGAATCTCCATATAGCGCCTTCGTTCACAATTTAATTCCGGGGTCGCTACTCTATCGTGTTTTAATTGCACATCACTGCATAATATTATGGCGATTCAATATAGCGACAAAGATTTAAACTGTATAATAGGGCCTACGGTAGGCTATATTAATAATCAAAGCTATCATAAATTCTGAGCGTAGGCCTATATAAAAATTTAATGTCTTTTAAATATTTACTCAAAATTCCGAATTTGAACTTGTTTCTTTTTAGGTAACGAAATTCTGTATAATTTGCTGGCATCCAGAAACTACAGGTTACGCGTTGAGCTTGAAGGTTGGAACGCAGAAAAACTATATGCAGAATACTCGACATTTTCCATTGCTTCATCCAGTGATAACTATACTTTGACAGTTAATGGCTTCAGTGGTGATGCAGGTATTCCTATATACTACCTACACATCACAGAAATTATTTTGCTGGTTGAGGTAAACCAGAGCATCATGAGCAATCACATCAGTCTCTTACAATTACATATGGGCGATCTCAAAGATTTACTTCTCCTATATCAATTTCTAATTGGCATGTAGCCTATGTTATCGGTACCAACGGTACGATAATAATTGCCACTGGCAATAGCCTAGGCTATGCGTAGGCTACACATTACACGGAAACTAATATCTTGTAGTTTCGACCGTGTAGGCTATCTATATCTGCATCAATAATGACATGATAGAATACATATTCTTGTGATGTCTGATTCTTGTCGCTCAATATTAGGCCACAAGTCCAGTTCTGAATAGTCAAAATTAAGGGATTTTGTGCTCTATAGGTAGGCAATAATGTTCTGATATTGGTCTGTAAATAAACACTACTATACGGTATCAGTAAAATTCTGCACTATGGTTAGCTTCGAATGTGCTTCTCAGTATTCATTCATTCATTCATTCATTCATTTATTCATTCATTCATTCATTCATTCATTCATCAGAGCATTTATATAGCGCTCCTTCAAGAAGCTACTCAGAGGCGCTCCCAGTCCAATCACGAACAAAGAAAAAAGACTTGAGAAACTTGTGGAACCCAGCCGGATGGACCACAGGTATCAGGTATAGAGAGCGAAGTATAGCTTCCACGGTGCCTAAACACTCATATGCACTCATATTATGTGAGTTTACATCAGATTTCAACTTCGCTATATAAGCTGTCAAGGTTGCATCAATATTAGATATCTAACATATGCCATGCAATGAACCAACCAGGCTCACCGAGTGAGAGTCAACTATTATACAAACCGATGATTAGCATTCGTAATTATTATGCTCGATGAAACCTAGATTATAAGCGGCACATGCACATAATTGTGAGTTTTGTGACTAATTTTTCTACCGAAATTGACGCTTCATAATTCTCCATAATGTCGTAAAAAATCATAACAGGTTTCATTCGATTGATAGACTTCGCCTTTTATTATTATGTGGTGTCTTACATGCCTTACAATGTTGTTTCTGTCTAGTCACCTTGTTCCCGTATCCTATGTAGGATTAATAATTAATTCGTCCGATATTCTACTTAGGCATAGATAATAGGGTGGAGTGAAAAAACCGAAAATCAGAATTCCGAAAAGTAATAGCAACCAAAAGTTGCCCAATGACATGGGGTCAAGAAATGTGTAAAAAGTTTTTAAAAATATTAATGTCTTCAGCCCCCATAAGTGGGCCAAAGTTCCGAAAAATTGCATTTTTTGTAGAAAATTGCCGGTTTTCTCATGAAATATTCTTAGTACAAAATAATTAACTCCCATTCAATATACCGTTGGAAAGAGCTCTTAAAACTGAACAAAACGATGTATTAATTTTCAGAATCGTCCCATATTTGTAGAAGATATTAACTTTTTAACCATACCACCTCTTTGCGACATGTCGCTAAGCCTAAAAACAGTAAAACTCTAATAACTTTTTTATCCTTTGAGATATTTCAATGCATGATATGTCATTCGCTTCAGTTTAGGACCCCCTTTCTAACGATGTATTGTAAGGCGAGATTGTGTATTGTTTGTTTGATATTATTGGGATGGTGTCTAATATGCACCCTGACTGAAAGCACTTCCAAAGACTTTCATGGAAATCACTGTAGAGTAAAGTTACAAAATGTCAGACATTTGTATCACACACTGGCATGCATCATTGATCATCAGCAAAATAATAATCATATTCATGTTCTTTTAAAATTTATCTTGTCCACTGTGTCTTATAGTGACTGTAGTCTGTTACAGTCCTATAGTTCCTCTTGATTTCAATTATCAATTTCCGTTCTAGCGATCATAACGGCGTTCGAACAGACTCATCTTTGTTGTCTGCACCTCAGCTACGGCTGCAATATCTTCATTCACACTTTTAAGACACCTTTCAGAAACACTCTCATCTGGACATTGAAATTGTCAAACTCTTGAGCAGAGCATGACCGGTAACATGAAATTTGAGCTGTTCTGCCGATTGGCTTTGTTGGAAAAGATTGGAGGAACAGCGACAATCCAGCTATGAAAGTCAATTGATTCTACATTATCTGCTGAGTTAATATTCTGAGGCAGAATTTCAGAGCACTGCACAGACAACTTTCTTTCTGGCTTTCAGCTAGTGACATTCTCTTCAGCCATAGTTCTTTCATAGGAGTAGCCTATACGCCGTATTGGGATGGTATTTAATACGCGCCCTGACTGAAAGCACTTGCAAAGACTACAGTCACTCTAAGACATAGTGGTCAGGATAAATTTTAAAAGAACATGATTGTTTGCTGATGATCAATGATGCATGACAGAATGTGAGACAGTCCAATAGTTCATCTGACGTTTTGTGACTTTACCCTACTGTGGCGGCAATACGATTCCCATGTAAGTCTTTAGATGTGCTTTCAATCAGGGTGCATATTAAATACCATTCAAAGAGCCTATACGCCGTATACTAGGCTAATAGAGTGACTGTAGTCTTTGCAAGTGCTTTCAGTCAGGGCGCATATTAGATGCATACCAATACGGCGTATAGGCTACTCCTATGAAAGAACTATGGCTGAGGAGAATGTCACTAGCTGAAAGCCAGAAAGAAAGTTGTCTGTGCAGTCCTCTGAAATTCTGCCTCAGAATATTAACTCAGCAGATAATGTAGATTGTACATGTAGAATCAATTGACTTTCATAGCTGGATTGTCGCTGTTCCTCCAATCTTTTCCAACAAAGCCAATCGGCAGAACAGCTCAAATTTCATGTTACCGGTCATGCTCTGCTCAAGAGTTTGACAATTTCAATGTCCAGATGAGAGTGTTTCTGAAAGGTGTCTTAAAAGTGTGAATGAAGATATTGCAGCCGTAGCTGAGGTGCAGACAACAAAGATGAGTCTGTTCGAACGCCGTTATGATCGCTAGAACGGAAATTGATAATTGAAATCAAGAGGAACTATAGGACTGTAACAGACTACAGTCACTATAAGACACAGTGGACAAGATAAATTTTAAAAGAACATGAATATGATTATTATTTTGCTGATGATCAATGATGCATGCCAGTGTGTGATACAAATGTCTGACATTTTGTAACTTTACTCTACAGTGATTTCCATGAAAGTCTTTGGAAGTGCTTTCAGTCAGGGTGCATATTAGACACCATCCCAATAATATCAAACAAACAATACACAATCTCGCCTTACAATACATCGTTAGAAAGGGGGTCCTAAACTGAAGCGAATGACATATCATGCATTGAAATATCTCAAAGGATAAAAAAGTTATTAGAGTTTTACTGTTTTTAGGCTTAGCGACATGTCGCAAAGAGGTGGTATGGTTAAAAAGTTAATATCTTCTACAAATATGGGACGATTCTGAAAATTAATACATCGTTTTGTTCAGTTTTAAGAGCTCTTTCCAACGGTATATTGAATGGGAGTTAATTATTTTGTACTAAGAATATTTCATGAGAAAACCGGCAATTTTCTACAAAAAATGCAATTTTTCGGAACTTTGGCCCACTTATGGGGGCTGAAGACATTAATATTTCTAAAAACTTTTTACACATTTCTTGACCCCATGTCATTGGGCAACTTTTGGTTGCTATTACTTTTCGGAATTCTGATTTTCGGTTTTTTCACTCCACCCTAATAGATAAATAAGTTCTGGCAACTGGTCCTCTTGTTCAGGTGACAGTCTTTCGCCTCACAACGGTAGTCAGTTCAGTACATGGGACGCTGATAACGATGACGAAATCGAGAACTTGGCTCAGTTGTTTCGCGGTGGCTGGTGGTACGGCTCTTGGGACTCTTCTTACTCACAGCTGAATGGCGTGTATCTAGATGGTGGAAACACATCGGATTTCTTTGGAATCGTATGGTACACGTATGGATACGATCAATGTTATTCTCTGTATAAGACAGAGATGAAACTGGCTCCATGAAGTTCTAGAGAAATGAATCAACTTTACATTTTAATTATTCGCTAATTATTGTTAGCAAAAGCGGCCAATGATTTGTGACATCAGCGAGAAGCTGATTTTGTAGCTTCCTATTTCTGCTTCGTTCGTGTATTTGCACTTGTTATATCCATGTAGCCTATGTATGTGCGCTTGTTATAATGCCCCTTCAAAATCTAATCAGAAGCGCTCCGGACTACAGCGCGGACACCGAATTGGAGTTTCACGCCGAAGCACTGAGGTGACTGAGCAATTGCGAGTGAAGGACCTGCCCAAGGTCCATACGTGCATTTTCACCAATAATATTATTAGAAGACTGAGTTACGCCGATGTTGACTAATCAAGAACTTGTGTGAACCGTTTTATTCACGTTGGCTAGAGAACGTTTTCATCAATTCATGGAACAAAAACAAAATATCTGAGATTGTAGCATAAAAATAGGCAGATTTCTGTGAAATCTGTGTATCTAGAATCTGGTCGAGCAATATTATGACTCAAAAAGCACCTAAATAATCTGTAAAAGTATTATTATAAATCGCTCGATTCGATCGAGAGCTCACGAGCAATCGGTTTGGATTTTTGCCTTCGCATACTGATGCAATCGATATTATTAGTCTAGCAGACGATCAGCTCATTGCAGTCAGTCGCATGTTGGTCGTCGGCCATTTCGTTAACAATGAGAACTCACATGATTTTGCTGCATCACGACGCAATCATGTTCTAAAATGTTCATCTGTAAATCTATAATATGTCCGTAGAACAACGCGAGGACCTATCCCATCCAAGGCCGTGGCTATATATATATATATATATATATATATATATATATATATATATATATATATATATATATATACCTATCTCGGGTGGTTTAAGTGGTCCAGGTTTCTTAACGTTATTGACCGGTCCAGTATATATACAGTACTAGTTTCGTTACTGGACCCCCTCCGGCCCTAACGACCAGCTAACCCTGCCGTACGTGTAACGTTATGCGGCGTGAACGTTGCCACGAGAAAATAGCTAACGGCTGCCGAAAGTACGTTATTCACGCCGGGTTAGGACCTTAAACGCGAGCGAGTAGCTCAGAGGTCGACCAGAGTGAGTCTTCTAACTCCCCGGGAGACCGTAATTATGAAGACATTAGCCGGGTGTCAAAGATAAACTAATTAATGCCATCTGCTCTATACATGTACATGTACATGTGTACGCTTGAATGCATGTCAATAGCCACGTTGCCGCTGTGCAGTCTGGATCAGTTCAACTACGGCTGAAGCACGTAGGCCTACAATGTACATGTACATGTACATGTTGGGAGTGCTTCTGAGTAGACGGTGACTTGAAGGGGCGCTATAAAAATTGATTAAATTATAATTATATCATATATTATTATATTATATATTATATTATTATATTATATTATATATAATACATACACACATACTTACATACATACATACCTACATACATACATACATGTACATGCATAC
Source organism: Lumbricus terrestris (assembly GCA_949752735.1). Lineage (NCBI taxonomy): Eukaryota > Metazoa > Annelida > Clitellata > Crassiclitellata > Lumbricidae > Lumbricus > Lumbricus terrestris. The sequence continues at coordinate 13,798,512 of OX457051.1, read as the reverse complement.
ATGTACATACATACATGTACATACATACCAACAGCAAAAGTGACTATAGCAGACAGAGCTGGCCCAATTCGCAGAACCTGTCTATACACATATATTTTTATGTATATATGTATACATGTACATACATACATACATACATACATACATACATACATACATACATACATACATACATACATACATACATACATACATACATACATACATACATACATACATACATACATACATACATACATACATACATACATACATACATACATACATACATACATACATACATACTAACTTACGTGGATGCATAATTATATGCATACCAACAGCTACAATGTATGGTGACTATGGCAGACTTCCAGGTGGTCCGTTTAGCAGGACTTTTCTATACATACTGTACATACATGCATATATACAGTGTATACATGCATACATACATACATGTATATACATGCATAAATACATGCAGACTGGGCGAGTGGGAGAGGGGGTAGGATCATTGGACACTGTGGATCAGACTGGGCGAGTGGGAGAGGAGGGAGGATCATTGGACACTGTGGATCAGACTGGGCGAGTGGGAGAGGGGGTAGGATCATTGGACACTGTGGATCAGACTGGGCGAGTGGGAGAGGGGGTAGGATCATTGGACACTGTGGATCAGATTGGGCGAGTGGGAGAGGGGGTAGGATCATTGGACACTGTGGATCAGACTGGGCGAGTGGGAGAGGAGGGAGGATTATTGGACACTGTGGATCAGACTGGGCGAGTGGGAGTGGGGGGAGGATCATTGGACACTGTGGATCAGACTGGGCGAGTGGGGGGAGGATCATTGGACACTGTGGATCCAAATGGGCGAGTGGGAGAAGAGGGAGGATCATTGGACACTGTGGATCAGACTGGGCGAGGTGGAGTTGGAGAGGGATCAGTGAGAGCTGCTGGAGGATCAGTGAGAGCTGCTGAATGGGGTGTGCGAAGTGAGGCACGCGCAGTCGCTGAGCCTGGCCATTTTATGCAACTGCTGGCAGATGACAGCGATATCCGTCGAAATGAGACGTCGGATATTTTTGATTTTCATGACGACGCCTTTCCAATTTTAACATCTACACCGTCACAAACAAGAGCCAACAGTTACCACTCTTTCAATCAACCAACCAGCGCCACAAACCAGTCAATCGCACATCAACAATATACTGTTCACAATTCTGATAATTATCCACCGTCGGCAGTTACTGGAGTTATTAACGTGACAGCAGGCTCACTATGTCATGGCTGCACAGCTCTGCAGATGGAAGTGCAGCAGATCAACAAGACAGTTGAGGAACAGAGCAAGAAAATTTCCCAGCTAAGTGAAATGTTCATTCACGTAAATAAGCGACTGGGCGAGATTGGTGGACAGAACACGTCCAACAGACATGTAAACCGTGCGCGGGACGAGGTTTTCACGGATGTCCGACTGATGCGTGTGAAGGCTGCTGCATTTGTCACAGGGCGTGCATTATCAGCACACATGTGCAAGCAGTTAGTGCTTAACCTATTCGAAAATGAACCCCCATATCGCTTTGATACGGATGATATTAAAAGCATAAATGAGCGTCGGGAATTGCGAGATGCGCCCTCACTGGCCAAATGGGCAGTCTTTGAACTCTTTAGCCTACAAGATCTAGTTGGGCGCAATTGCTTGGGGGGAGGATATACCGGGGGTGGGGCGGGTTCGAGTCGATCGACCTCTGAACTGAAGAAACCATTCGACGAAACCAAAATGAGTATAATCAAGACGGCAGTGTTTGTGTTGTATCCTCAGCTACACGACGGTCCACGCAGAGCAATGTGGATGAAGTGTGTTGAGAAAATTAACACAGATGTACGCTACCTGTTTAAAGTCAGCCTTAAAAAGCATGAATGGCTTCAACTGGGACCGTATTAACACTGTTAACTTTCACAGCACATTGCGTCTACAAGAGACTCCATTTTACTATTTCTCACTTAATTAGTGTAGTATTTTACTTTTAGAAAGGTTTGAACCAGAAATGACTTAAACGTTTTCATTTTCAGTAGTTAATCGCTGTGTGATGGCGTTCGTGATAAATAAGCAATTTATTGCTTTTTGTGTTCTCTGCAGTTTTTGTTTGGTTTCATCTCCGTAGTAAACAACTTAATAATTACATTGTCTTAATATCACTTATTACTATTTATTAATCTTTTGCAAACATGCATGACGTCATCCAAATGCGCTGGATTATTTATGGTGGGCCTAGCTAGATAGTTCATTTATTTAAGTAAGTAAGTAAGTAAGTAAGTATAGCTTTACTACACCGCCTGCAAACGCACTGCGGGATACGAGGAAGTTAATGGATGAATTCTTCAGTACTGTTTGGAATATCCATTTAGTCCACTATATATAGTCAAAGCATGAGAAATTAAGAAGAACCTAAATGTAGCCTACTTCGTAAATGTAGGCTACATGTAATCAAGAATTTCTATAGCGGCCGTACATGGCCTCGACCCTGTTCATTTTTCAGTGAATTTGTAGGAAAGACTTAATCCATTTTTATCCATTTTATCTGGTTAAAACCCTGGTTTAACCCACTATAGGCATAGGCGCTAGCGCCGACAAAACATCTAGTTGTGTATATATTCATAGTAAAAAGCTATAATACTAACAGGCTATAGCACAATGGACAGTGTAATAATCTTCTTCCGCGTATGTTAATGCCTCATACATGTACAGTACATGTAGTTTTGTACTCAGATTTAAAGACGACTTTGAGCTTGGATGGGTAGTCACCTCCCTCGAACCCTCTTCTGATTCCATGTCGTGTCAGTCAATGTTTGTCACACTTCGTCAATTTGTTAATTTTCTCCCTGAGATTTTAAGGCTAAAACCGCCACAGTTCTGATTGACCAACATTCGCCACAACAGTCTGTCAATTAGGCCTGCAGACACAGTGGTTAGCCTATTATTAAAAGTGTTGCACCGTTTATATGCATACTAGATTAACTGATCACCTTGATAGAAATAACCTTTTTTATCCGTACCAATTTGGCTTTAGTAAAGGTCACTCCACATCCCATGCCTCAATTGAGGTGGTTGATAAAATTTCAGAGGCTATTGATAATTAATCGTTTGATTTCTATTGGAGTATTTTTGGATCTATCTAAAGCTTTCGATACTATTCAGCATAACATTTTATTTGATAAATTGTCTTATTATGGTGTTAGAGGCATCACTCTTGACTGGTTTAAATCTTACCTGACTAGTCGTACCCAACAGGTCTTCTTTTCTAATACCCATTTTAAACTGGCCCACATATTATGCGGTGTTCATCAAGGTTCCATTCTAGGCCCTCTCTTATTTCTTATTTATATAGGCCTAAATGACATTACTACTTGTTATAACAAACTTAAACTATATTTATTTGCTGATGATACTACGGCCTTTATTACTAGGCCTAATTCTAGTCACTTATGCCTTATTAAATCTATGAATCATGAGATCACTTTACTTACAAACTGGTTTAACTCTAATTTCTTATCACTTAATCCTAATAAAACCAATTATATAATCTTTACAGGACCGAATAGAATAATCAATGTCTCGAGCATACCCCCCTCTCGAACCAAATGAGGCAACGCAGATCCCAGCGTAAATTGCCGCGTTAACGGACGAACACCAGCTGGAGGAACTCAGCCTTGTCGCGTCACAGCAGACAATCGACGCTTTGATAGCAGCAGTGCAGATACTGTAGACACAGATTACAAGCTGCTGCTCAAACAGATCAAATCGGGCTGGCCACCCAAAGGGACGGCCGTACCAGAGGCAATTAAGCCTTATGCCGGATTCGCCGACGAACTCATCACGAGCGGCGGGTTGGCTTTCAAGGATCTACGGGTCATTATGCCGGGACCCGCTAGGGAAGACATTTTGAAACGTCTCCATTCCACCCATATCGGGGTTAATGGCTGCATACGCCGGGCCCAAGAGGCAGTACATGTACAAATGTACATGTACATGTACATGTACATTGTACATGTACAATGTACATGTACATGTATATGATCCAGGCATCGTCGCCGCAATCAAAGACGCTGTCTCCCGCTGTACATGTACATGTGGGGCGCGGTGGCTCCGAGGTAGCGTCGTTGATCGAGGATCGATAGGTCGCGAGTACAAACCTCGCCTCGAGCCATTGCGTATAGGGACCTTGAGCAAGTCCTTTACTCACAACTCACGCTCACTGCGCTTCGGCGTGAAAATTCCAACACAGTGTCCGCGCAGTAGTTGGGAGCGCCTCTGAGTAGAGGATGGCTTGAAGGGGCGCTATAGAAATTCATCCATTCATTCATTCATGTACGTAGCAGTATAGTCAGCTAATAAATAAAGCGTCTTATAACGAACGTGGTTAGACTTCTGTGTAGAGGCCTAGGACCAATAGGGAACAGTAACCTTACAACTACTCGTGCCTGCCAATCCAACCATACATGTACATTCAGAAAAGTACTAAAACAGCTATTATTAAATACATCTGAAGATAATGATTGTTAACTTTTGTCAGTTACTTTTAAATATTTTCTAGCTCTGCTAGTTGACCGGGTGAATCACAGCCTCTGCTTATCCTTCAGATTCATTATTTAGGGGGACTGACTCGATAAGCTTCTCTGAGCTTCTTCATCTCCCTGGATCTCATCTCACTTCTTAACCACCTATTAATATTCTACATGTACATGTACATGTAACTCCACAATCTTACTCACCCTTAACCCTTAACCCTCGATGGTACTTTGGGGTGCAAAATGCACCCCAAGGCCGTTCTTATGGCTGCTTACGTGTTATTTTTAAAATTTCAGCAGTTATTATCTAGGACATTGTAAGCGTACAATTTTCTCATATAGTCATGTAGAAAATATAAAAAAAGAGTTCACGTCAATTTTTGCCAGCACATTTGCATCGGGGGTGCAATTTGCACCCCAAAACTTTCACGTAGATACGATGAACAAATTCATTCATTTGGTGCTGATTACTGCAATAATTTGTTATGTTGTTATATTTTATAACACATACTAGAATTAGTTTGCTTTTTTAACAAGTCAACCATTTGTTTTGCATACAATTCAAGTATATATAATTATTAGAAAAGAAATAACACCATGGCAAGGTATTCTGTAATCATTAAATCATAGCCATCCTTAAAACTACATGTAACTTCCCACCAGTGGATGCCTACATGTACAATGTATAGTACATGTACATGTACATGTACATCAATAATAACAATCTTGGTCTCCTCACCCTACTTACACCACCTCCATTTCCCCTCCCGCCGTGCACACCTCGTATGCACCCAAGCCCATCCCCACGACATTAGTAAACCGTTATCAACATCACAGGCGTCATGCCACCATCTGTTTTTCACTAATGATTTCACGGGTCTTCCTGACCCGCCTGAGACGAGAGCCGTCTAGGCGCGAACACCGTGCCTTTAGCGCTTGATCGGCTCCTAGTCGACCATGGATCGGCCCAGGATCACAGTCGGAGTAAGAGTCCTGTCACTGCGCTGGTACTGTAGGTCCTCGCTAGAGGGGTTCGAATCCTACTCGATATATAGGTCCCCCAAACCTCAGCTGGAATCTAATCTATATATCCATGTGTTCCCCAAAAATTATTCTATTGATTCATTATGAGTTCAGTGCCCAAAACGGGATTTAAATTCCAATCAATATTATCATGGGCGGAGTTTGGTTGCCGATCTAGGGGGGGCTAAAAAAAATTCTCGGCCCAAAACAGTTGATGATCTTTTTTGGTCATCGAGTTGAAAATCTCATAAAAACGTCATTGACCGGTCCAGTATACCATTTTCTGGACAGTGACAGTTATTTTAAAAAGTCCATTGATTTGAAATGTACATAATTTCAATTATAATAAAAAAGATGTGCAATTGCAAATGTGTGCCAAAGCTAAATATTTCAGTTTTCTCAAAAACATGACGTGCTACAAGAAAAACAAAAACACCACTGCATTCAGCAAACCATAATCTAGAGAAATAGCTGAAGTTTTCCAGTAGCAAACAAAGTTCAAATTTTTTGGCCAGTAATCTAATCTAATCTAATCTAATCTAATAAAGCATTTGTAAAGCGCTTCTCACAGCAGAGCTATTCATAAGCGCTCTCAGCGTGACAGGCCCATGAAAAAGAAAAGTCTTCAAGCAGCGAAAAGATGCAGTTGAATTTCCTACAAGAATCCTGCAACAAATTTCAGAAGGAAGGTGATTCCAAATTAAAGGACCAACAATAGCAAAAGCTCGATGTTGGGCTAATGAGGTTCGTGATCTGGGTACAAATAGATCAAAGTGGTCAGCAGAACGAAGAGGGCGTGAAGATCTTGCAGAAAGAGGCATTAAATATTAAGTCGCACAGGTAATTATATTATTGTGAAAGTTTAGCATAAATGCAAACAGCCCGGAAGCAGGTGCAGCTTCAACTGTTTTCTAAAAGCAGATTGAGTTTTTATTTCTTGAACTGATGCTGGAGGACTGTTCCAAGCGCGTGGGCTAGCGACCCGAAAGGCACGTTTTAGGTTGATCAACGCTTTAGTTTTGGCTGCAGGGACGGATGCAATAATATAATTAGGCTATGTTTGTAAAGCATACTAGAAGTAGCTTGCTACAGACGATGCTATAATTATAAATTGTCTTGATTACAATGGTAAAAACCTGAATCTGGGTCTTCTTGGGGGCTTGAGCCCCCTAGCCCTTGATAAACTCCGCCCATAAATATTATATATAGGCCTACATGGGAGTCAATTTAGTTTATGGTTCATGGTACCATAGGCCAGCCGGCAGTTGAAATCTCAACCATTTAAGTAAAATGCTGTTAATTAAATCCACATGCTGGACTTGCGCTGAGATCCATAAAGCCTGAGGTTCGCTATATTGACTCCCATTAAAATATTTGTAGCCAACACAGACTATACGACTTAGGCAATGTAAGTTGCTATTTCGAGGAAACAGACTCGCAATGCTGGCGAGACTGTGGCAAGCGTAATGTGATGTAATGTGATACGATAGGGTAGTCCTGTCGCGTAATGGCGACAAGTAGGTGAATAGAGAATAGAGTCTTCTCTGCTTTAGTTGTGTTTTGATGATATTATATGTGACCTTGAGATTTGGGTTTACATTTTTATTTTAATGTGCGTTGATATATTGTGCGTTCTTACTGTGTAAAAATGTGAAAGTTGATTACAGTAATGAAGTGTAATATGATGATATAGGTTATGTGAGAATGCATAGTTTTATTAGTGTGAAATGTAGCTTAAGTATTTCAGATTATAGGTGTGTCCTCTGATGATAAAAGTAACTATGTAGATGAGATGAATAATAAAGAAATGAGATAAATAAGAGATAACCAAGTAAAGGTACTTGTACTTGTCTCGTGTAGAATCCCTCCAGGTCGTGTAATGGCGACGAGAGTAAGCGATGGGAGAATAGAATCTTCTCTGTTTTATTTGCTTTTTGATGATATGTAACTATGTGATGTGGGAATACATTGTTTTATTTTCTTGTGCATAAATGCTGTGCTTTCTGATGTAAGCTAGTTGGCTATAACTATGTGAAAATGTTTACAGTAAGTGTTTAGTAGCAGTTACAAGAAAGTAATGTAGAGTGATGTGATGCTACAAGGGCATTTAGTAAGTATGAGCTCCAGCGAAATGCTTAAAGAGTAGTCCTTTAGTTTGAAATAAAAAGGGTAGTTTTAAACTCAGTTTAAATATTTGAATTGCTTCTTGTTGCCACGAAGAAGGGCAGAAGTTGTACTATATGTAAATTGCATAATAATGGTTGCAAGTTAAAAAGTTATGATTATAATATGCTATGGTAGAAGTAATTAGCATTCTGCGTGGTGATTGAAGGATAACCTTGTGTGATTGGATGAATGAGTAACTTGGTGATAATGTGGTGCTAGATTGTGTAGTAAGGTTGAGTAGAGCACCCAATTGTAAGCATCGCCCTGAGAGTTAGTGAGTAAGTTGGATTATAGACTTAGAGGTAGAATCACTGTAGCAGGCAGTGGAGATGGCATGCAATGGTGAAGCTGTGCCTGTGGATGAATTCGTCCAGTCTTAGACTACTTCCTGCAGGGGTTGTAATGTAATAGACTATTATAGGATATGGGAATAAATCCTTTATGCCTTGGGTATGCTTAACTGAGCAGTAATTCCTTCTTCGATCCAGGTAGCTAAGCCTTGATGTAATGTTGAAACGTGTGCATGTTGGTATGCATTATTAGTAGCCTAGGTTTATGATCTGACGTTGCTTCATCTCTGTAACAGTGGCTTGTTGTAAAAGGAATGCGTGCCTGTAAAACACAGCTTAAGTTTTAAGTTGCTGTATATGTTTGGCTTGGGGAATGGGTGAACCTTGGTTTCGGATTGCAGTAGAAAAGATGGTTTATGGAAATCAAACATTGTCTGAGAGATAGTGTAAGGTAGTATGAATGAGAGTGACTGAGTGTGCTTGAAGATGCATTTCCTATTTTGTGGCTTTGGATAACAAGTTTAAATGGATTAGGGCCTCAGACTTTTGTGTGTCTGAGATTTAGTATAGTATCATAACCATAAAATTGTATAAGGTATTGATTCGTCTATAGCGATTATTGTTGATTGTGATTATTATATGTGAAATTCTAATAAGGCTACTACTGTATAAAAATGTAATAATGGATTAATGTAGGATTTGGTGCCAGAGCATGATGTTATATGTGTTTAGAGGACTTTTCTCTCGTTTCGTGGCTCTGAGCAATTGCTGGAAGTAGTAGGTAGTTAAGTTTCATTGTGAATAATTGCTAAAAGTAGTTAAGCTAGGTGATTGTAACTATGTGTAGTTAATGGGGTTACGGTAAACGATTAATCTTCTTCTTACAGACCGAAACAACCAGTTGGCATGGAAGATAAGATTGACATCTTGGATTTGATATCCCCTTGGTAGGAAGTCATGAGGAGGCGATAGTTATAACACTGTTTACTATTAAGAAGGCCGCATGGTTCTGGCCATTCCTCGTTTAACGCTACTGAGTTGGTTGTAAGCAGTGATGTTACCGCTTAGATGTACAAGGCTCCTATAATTTAGCATCGTGGAATTTAACACATCTAACACTAGTCGTGAAATGAAGACATGATTTCAATTGGTTATTTTATGTGGACTATACAATTGTGTTACTGAGTTGTCTTGGAAATGCTATGTCCTGCATTGCTATGTTTTACCTTTCCGAGATGGTATTGCTATATGATGTATGTAATCTAATGGCCAGTATTAATGATAAAAACTGTGACAGTTTCTGGACTGGGAAGATTAGTAATACGTTGTTGGTCAGTTTGAGGACCTCGGTTAGTTAAGAACTGTTGTTGGGCATTTGTGAACCCTTATGACTGACTAATAATCAGTCATTGTACAAATTTCTATGCCAATTGATGTAACTTCTGAGACAGTATAAGATGTAGCATGCTAGATGATATACAAGTGCTCTGTATCAGGTTCGAGCTCCGAAGTGTTATTAAATTTACCAGGGTACTGCTAAATTTAAGAGTAAGTGGTGGGGGGTGTAGCGAACCAGGTTGCTACAAGCTACCTTACTTATTTACTTAAGTAAGGCCGCTATTTCTATTACGAATTCATGGGTGCTATGCTTAGCACTGATCGATGCGGTCATCGCTATATTTAGCTTCCCATGCATTTTTCAATGGAACTTTCCACCACCGGCGATTTTTGATTGGTTGGACATCACGCGATGTTTTTGGCGGCAAGAAGCGGGTTGCCAAGGCAAATCGAGCGCAAATGCGCAGTCGAGCCGCAGAACTGGAAGAGGTGACAACTCGCTCGTGGAAATTGCGAAATTTAGGTAAAGTTGTGGCTGTTTTCGACTCAGACAGTTTCCTACAGCCCGGAAGACAAGGTTCCTTGGGTTTCTGTTTACCGATGTGTGAATGCAAATAATATCGGCACCGATCGAACAAATTATCGACATTTTTTCGGGGGAAGATCGTGACCCTGGCAGGCGATGAAAACGTTGGAGCGACTGTCATAAATATCTGCTGGAGCAGGAAAGTATCGCCATACTATTTCTTGAGCTCGAGCCTGAATTAAGTTGTGAATTGATAAAAGTTATAATGTATCTTTGATTAGAACTGCATTTAAGAGAGAGGCGATCTGTGCATTGTCCCGATAAGTAGTAAATAAAACTAAGGCATAGGTTTTATTCAGTAGGCCTAAATAGCGAACATTATTATTAACTCTGTTCATTGTTGTCTAGAAATGATTGTCGATTAATGACAAACCGTCATATGATTAATTCTGTAATAGATAAAGCCTAGATAAGAATCTGTGAATTGATTATTAATAAGATGGACTCCGACAGTGATACAGACAGTGACAGGGAGGCAGAATTCGAAGAAGACAAGGGAGGTCTTAAAGGAAGTGTTGCTATAGAAACGACCGACAGTTCTACAGACTTTGACCTGATTTTAATGCATAAACAAATGACCAAGATAGAGCAACTTATAGAGCGCCAGCATAATACTTTGACAAACTTAGCCGAAGAGCTAAATACAGTTTCTAAGCAACAGGACCGACTTACTTCCCGCCAGGACGAAAGTGAAGCGAGGGTTCAGTCCCTAACTGATGGTATAGTGGGTGGTGGAGCTTGGGGAAATGTTGAGGAATCGAACCCAGATAAGTACCCATTTAGTGGGGCTGTCGTGAACTTAACAGCCACCGCAGACATATGTCCAAAATCGGCCCATCCTGAGGAAGAAGGTAACCAGAGAAGCTCACACCCCAGGTTAGGATTCGAACCTGCTTCCATTGACACCAAAACCCTTGACCTAGGACCCGGCTTTCCTCAACCGCGCTTAAGGGGGCGCGCAACAGTAGAGCCCATTAATTTGGGGGTGGAACTGGTAGGACAGGCGACGCCCCCGCGCGTTACAATAGTACAGCAATTTTGCCTTAAATGACAACTTAAGATGCTGCCATTGCAGTGTGGAAATAAAAAACATTCTTATGTGGAGGAGCACATCCCCTCCCAAAGTCCATGCCCTCTCGGCGCCACGTGCTTCTGAGATTTTTCGTCGGATGCTCACCTTTCCCCAGAAACCTTGATACCCCGATAAGGGACTAGAAAAAACACAGGTTATTGGGGAGGGGCTAGATTAAACACTGGTTATTATTTCTGCCACTCGCGGGCAGAGAAGAACCAAGACCCTTTGTTTTATCTAAACAAATGGGAAAGGGCATTATTTTTGTATGCCCTAAACCGTGTTTTTCAGAAGTTTTCATGACTTTATCGCTCATAAATAAAGCTGGCAAACAAGAGCCTGAAACACGCTCTAGCTGATGCCAAAAATAAAAAATGCGTTGGTTTCTTACGACGCTCCTCCCAGACCCCCTAGTCGGCATTGGCTTCGTGCTTTCGGCACTCGCTGCTTCGCACTTTCGGCACTCGCTGCTTCGCACCTTCGGCGCTTACAATAATTCTGAGCACCCCCCAGGACAATTTTCTGGTTGCGCCCCTGGCTGTGACACGGTAGGCCTAGCGTCAAATTATAGGCATATGTAGCCCCGTGCTAACGAGCACGCGACTTGTCCTCTGCCCTCAGTGACGTAGCAATAGGGCGTGCAACCTGTGCACTGTGTGCAGTGCACGAGGGCCCCCGGCTGTCAGGGCCTCCGGGGTCAGAGTAATTTTTTTACTTTAAGGATACTCAGAATGTATTCAAACCTACATCTACAGCGTATACACACCCAGTAATTTGGGTTTCAACCGGAGTCTTTGGCCGCAAGTAGTTCTACTGATGTATAAACATAATATTATCGTGTCATGGTCTACGCAGACGCGTTTAAAATTTATTATCTTTGTAGTAAAATGTGAAGTTTATGAAGGAGAAACTATTAACTGCATTTACTTGGAAATTGTATATTTTTAAACTCTCGTACGACACTCTTTCTGTCCCCCAAGTTATGCTTAAACTTATTTCAGTGGCGCTGCTAAACGACAAGCACGAGAAGAACGGGTAAAGAAGACCACCAAAATGCCAAAAAGTTCCGCATTTATGATGCCTGCGGAGAGCGAGCTTGCACCGATGACTACATCAGACATGGGGCAGAATCGAATTCCGGTTTGATCAGTGCAGAGATGGTGGCTGACATGGATATTGACACTTAACCGAGTAGGCCTCGAACTTCAGAGGCTTCGGTAGGGAGCAGTTACATCACCAATGGATCCAGCCCTGACACCTCAAAAGTGGTGGATATTTTCGCACAAGAGAAGGCGCACAAACGAGCATTTTAGCATTTCGGATTTAGACCCCCCGTACCGTAGTAGGTAGCCGTAGACTCGATTGAGTCATTTCACACTTGCCAAATTCGTTACATTTTCCCGCTCTTTTAATCAACAAACCCAACAGCTTGGCTAATTTAAGTAGGGTCTATGGGTGATTGATGATTAATACTTCAGGAGATGGAGCAATTTTTGTGATTACTTTTGTATGGTATTAGAGTTCAATTTTTCTCTGCTGATATGGAGAAGAATATGTTTCATTAGATAAATTTGTTAAAATAAAAATATGTGGCCAGTTAATTTTCATTTAACTTTGATGTTAAATATGCAAATTTCGTAAAGGAACCAGGCATTTTGCACAGCTTTGTTGTTTTAAATCGAATGGGGTTTCAAGCATTTAAGGGCCCACCACCTAAGCTCTGCACAGGGGCCCCAGGACCTTGCTACGCCACTGTCTGCCCTGGTTACTTGTATGACTGCCCTGGCTCTGCCCTGGCTACAAAAAGTGTCTGGAGCCGCCACTGACACCACCGTTAGACAATAATTGCATATGTAGACTAAATAGCTATTGCTGAAACGCAGGACGCGCGTATAGAAAAAAAACCACTGCACATTTCAAAGATAGGTCCAAAAAGATAGCTCTAACATTCAAATAGTTGCTGTTTTATTATATTTACTCAGAACAATATGATCTTTGCACTGTTCAAACATCACATAGTTCGCAATAGAATGAAACAATAAACGTTTTTTGAAAAAGTTTGGAGTTGGCACCTTTGCACTCTAAACAGCGATATACGGTATATAATATTATTATGTATACAATATAAATTTGAAGTTACGTGATTTAGGCTATAGACTATCCCTACACATTTAATCAACATTTAATGAAACCTCCCTGCTTTGAAAGTTATACCAATATGTGATTGTGTACTTTTAGATTAAAGATTGCAAGCTGAGATGTAGCCAGACAGAATGTGGTAAATTTGTAATTTTTTGCTCACAGTAGTCCGTTAGATACATGTATAATCCTTCTCAAACTGGAAGGCACAGCGAGAAGTCGCCAACTTAGCTATATTGTATAATTGTATATAGTCGAAGTGCCCAAGTTTGGTTGAATGAATGGTAATCAAAAGCTCCACATATTTAAAACGCTGTTTTAAAGTTAATTGCTAGAGCACCAACACATTTACGAGGGCTGCGCCAAGTCAAAGGCGCTAACGAGAGATGTTCGTGAAATGTTGCGAGTATGGAGGTTAGGGAGACCATAGAGGTGAGTCATATGAACTGTTGAGAATGAGAAAGGGCGGATGGTAAAGTATTCCATCCATTATGGTAGGGATTGATATCTTGTAAGAAATTTAGTGGCAGCTTACAAATGGACAATCTGAATTATATTTTCCCAACCTCGACTTTCAATTGCAGAAGCCTAAACCTGCTGATGTATCTGGCAAAAAGCTTCGGAGAAGTCAAATCTCAGTAGCCTACGTTTGGCCAAAAATTCTAGAAAGCTATGATAGCGCAACTATTCAGGACTGTGCAATTCATTATTCTAATTATTTTGTGCTCATAAAAGCAATAACCACAAAGTGGCTGGCATATTGTGTTCATTGCTGTCTGGTGAGATCAGTTTAAATGATAACAATAACAATGATGAAGATGATGATTATGATGATGATTTTGATGATGATGATGATGATGAAGACGACGACGACAACGACGACGATGATGATGACAATGACGACGGTGATGATGATGATGATGATGATGATGGTGATAGTGATGATCATGGTAATGGTGACGATGGTGACGATGGTGACGGTGATCACCATGATGATGGTGATGGTGATAATGATGATGATGATGATGATGATGATGAAGGCGATGGTGAAGGTGATGAATAATGATGGTGGTGGTGGTGACAGTGATGATGATGGCGATATTGATGTGATGATGATGATGACGATGATAATCAAGATGATGATGATGATGACGATGATAATCAAGATGATGATGATGATGACGACGACGACGACGATTGTGACGATAATCATGATAAAGATAAAGTGAACGTTTAACAATTCAAGCTGACACAACCCAATATGATTACAAGTCATATTAGGAACTTATGATCACAAGTTCTTACAGGAGGCTAATTTAGCTGTCAGCAGCTATGCAGGCAACCCTCAAGTGCTATGGAAGGTTGAGTGAACGTTTGGGAGTATATAGCGAGAAGTGAACCTTGCCTTCAGGCTCTGTATTTCTGGTTCTTTTTGTTGCCATGATAGATCCTTTTAAACCTTTTTTGTTAACAGTTCCGAACTGAAGCTTCATACCATGCAATAAACCCAAGCATAGTTTGCTCGCGGCCACAAAATACTGCACGAAGATCAAAACTTTTTTAGATGGAGGAACAACTCATGCAACTGATTCGACATATCACGTCGCGTCGTCTAGCTTGATATCGAGCACTAGTGAACAAAAAAACACTGCAGGTGGGTAAGCTGTGGTAGTATATAACATCGTTCATTAGTTAAATAGAACACAGACGATGATGATGATGATGATGATGATGATGACGACGACGACGACGACGACGATGACGGCGACGACGACGACGACGATGATGATGAAGATGATGATGATGATGATGATGAGGATGATGATGATGATGATGATGATGATGATGATGATAACGATGACGATTGTGAAGATGATGATCACGACGACGACTACAACGACGACAATGATAATGAAGAAAAAGTCAGCGTTTAATGTTTCAAGCTGATACATATATATCTATATCTATAAGAAAGGACTTGGCTATGTTTGTTTGTATATTTGTCCAGAATGCACGCTCACAGTTTTTGAGCTTTTCACTCCAAACCTTCACTACTGTGTAGGTTTGGATACACTAAGTCGAGGGGTTGGCGATTCTCTACCACCATGGGGGCCAGGGTGGGGGCGAAACCCCCAAATTTGTTTTAAAAAAACTCAGCTATTGATTTGAAATTTTTTCCTAGATAGAGGTCCATCAGAACCACCCGGATCAGTGGTTGGCAAATCTCTACCACCATGATTTTAAACGTTCTAGAGGTGTCTAAACTGGGGTGGAGGTGGAGGGGTGGGACGGAGGTGAGAGGTGGAGATGGTGGGGTGGGTTGGCGTAGGGGGGTCGAGGGGTGGGGTTGGGGTGGGGTGGAGTGGGGGAGTGTGGTTGAGGTGGAGGGGTGGGATGGAGGGGGGATGGAGTGGGAGGTGGGGTGGGGTGGAGTGGGGTGGTGGGGGTGGGAGGGGGTTGGGGTGGAGGGGTGGGGTGGGATGGGGTGGAAATTTTCGCCAAACCCAAATTTCTCCGGTGGCGTACTGGAGTGTGGTGGGGTGTTGTGTGGTGGGGTTGTGGCCGGAGCGGATCGAATCCTAAATTTCCCGGGCAACGCTGGGTACACCAGCTAGTATATTATATGATAATCATGATTACAATACATACTAGGAACTGATGATCACAAGTTATTACAGGAGTCTAATTTGACTGTCAGTAGTCATGCAGGGCAGCCCTCAGTCCCTCACGCCCTATGGAAGGTTGACTCTGGTTGAGTGAAACTTTGGGAGGTATAGCGAGAAGTGAACTTTGCTTTCGAGCTCTGTATTTCTCGTTCTTTCTGTATAGGTCCTATACTCCGCCAAGAGCTGGCCGCTGCTTCATATCAGAGGGTTTAATACAACCCTAAACACCTCCCCTATCTTCTAAATGGTTTCGTTCCGAAGGTCCATCATATTCTTTAAAGGTTTTGCTCACAGTTCCGGATTGAAGTTTCATACCATGCCATAAGCCCATGCATAGTTTGCTCGCGGCCACAAAATACTGCGCGATTTTCAAAACTTTTTTAGAGAGATGAACAACTCATGCAACAGATCCGTATTGTCACGTCCCTTCAGATAGCTGGATGTCGAGCACCAGTGAAAACCAATGCTCTACCGGTGGTAAGCTGTTGCAGAATATATCGCATTTTCCGTTAGTTGAATGGAACACAGAAGCTAAATCTGACAAATATAACATATCTATTTCATTTTTATTTTATTATAATAGGACTAGAACTGGTAGACTAAGTGTTGATGAACATAATTATATGTTAGGTCTACGCCTCGCACTGTTTGTCTTCGGATCAGGTATGAAAACGACCTCCCCGCAATCAACACAGCTGCCGTCATTCAGAGACTGCGCGGACGTAAGAGCAGCTGGAAACACAGAAAGTGGCGTCTATGTCATCAAAGTGGGTAACAGCGGTAACGAAGCATGCGTCTACTGCGACCTGAGTAACTCAGAAAGTTGGCTGGTAATTCATTTATATCAATGCAATTAAAATAGACAAAAATTGTTCTTTATGTTAATGTGCTGCATGTACATGTGAGATCTTGGTTATTCGCTCTTGTCTAGGTTTCTAGGTGCTTTTTTCGAGATCTAGCTTTGATCCAAGGAGGCTTTTTCACGTTAAAAAGCGTGCAATATGAACAATTTCTGAATCATATCTTAGGCTTGTTCAGGCATTTACACAACGTAGACACACTCCACACTCTATAAAGTACTAGCCTATTGCGAAATATTTTGTAATCAATATTCAAACATTCTCAATCAATCAATCGCAATTTATATAGCGCCCCTTCAAGGTATCTACTCAGAGGCGCTCGTTCTGAGTGCAAGGCCAAACATATGGACGTTGCTGATAAGCAACGTCCATATGTTTAAGAAAACAAAGGTGATGAAGATAAGTAAGAGAGGAGAGGAAACGGTAGACATCACATTAAATGGTGAGGAAATAGAACAGGTGAAGAAGTTCTGCTATCTGGGAAGTGTGGTTACAGAGGATGCAAGGTGCCACGTGGAAATAAAAAGAAGAATAGCGATGGGAAAAGATGCGCTCTACAAAAGGGGGAGCTACTCAGAGGCAGCTGAAGAAGAGAATGGTGAAGACACTGGTGTGGAGTGTTGTTCTGTACGGCTCGGAGACGTGGACAATGCGGCAAGACGACATAAAACGGCTAGAGGCCTTCGAGATGTGGATCTGGCGCAGAATGGAGAGAATAAGCTGGGTTGAGCGAAGAACAAATGAGGAAATCTTGCAGTTGGTGGGAGAAAGGAGATCACTGATGGGAACTATACGTGGACGGCAGAAGAAATGGATAGGACACATCTTAAGGAGCGACATCCTGCTAAGAGACATCATTGAGGGAAGAATGGAGGGGAAAAGGACGCGAGGTAGACCAAGAACAATGTTGCTGGACTGGATGCTGACAGAGGATGGATACAGGGAACTGAAGAGAAAGGCACAGAACAGAGAAGAGTGGCGTCATTGGACATACGAACCTGCCTGAGGGCAGAGAACGTCAAGAAGAAAAGATAAGCTGTACACAGTAGGTTACAGTTCACAGTTCGTATGCATTTTAAATCTGTATTTCATTAGTCTAACTTTTTCTAGCCTTATTGAGGCCTTAGGCTATGTTACCTTTTTGAAAATTCAGAGTGGTATCCATGGTTAAAAAGCTGCTTGTTTGCGCTCTACCACGTCTTGAACAACCCCTTACGACATCTATGTGTTGGAATTTCAGAAGTAAGCGATCCGTACCCTCTGGGATTGCAAACTCTTCTCTACACTGATTAGGACTTTATACATTCGCTATTGCTAATCCTACATTAAAATGCACATTGTTTATCAGGTGTTCCAGAGACGCTTAGACGGAAGCGTTGATTTCGACAGAGACTGGATTGACTATGCGAATGGTTTCGGAAATCTAACCGGGGAATTTTGGCTAGGTCTGTATATTAACGCGTAGGATATATATTTATATTGAACATGTAACATAAGCAACTGTTATAGTGCAAAATGGATGCATCCAACTTGTCAACCAGTCATGAACTTCAGAGCCTTTTTGAGAAGAACAGCTGAAAGACAAATTTATTGTGTCAAGAACTCCAGATGTCATTGCAAATAGCAACTTTATAAGTAGCTTATCTGAAATATAGGAAAATTATATATATATATATATATATATATAATATAACGTGCAATATATATAGACCTAGGAATATAGCACGTATTTTTATATACCTTGTATTGTATCAATAGATTGTTACACCCACCGTATACATGTATATCATCCGCGTGAGTGCCGTATTCACCCCTATTGGGTCATTGAGACAAACTGCTGAGCTGCGGTCTATACAGATATCTTGGATTTAGATCTGATATCTTTTCAAATGGCAAGTTTCTGAGTAGCCTGGCTGATAGTGTGGGCAAACTAGCTGGCCTGTGCAGTTAAAAAGGATTTAAAGTTCTTATTGATCTAATTTGAGAACTTCTATAGCGCCTTTGTGGTCGACTCTACTAAGTATACACATCACCGTAAAGTTTGATATGTTACACCCATAAATTATAAATTCCTTATGCATGGTTTCAAAATTATATGGCGACAAAGGTTTAACCTGCAGCATTAATATCAAAAATGTGCTAAATTCGGACGGTTTGGAGCGCGGTGGTGTTGTGGGTATGTTCGTTGCTTTGCAGCGAGAGCGTTGCAGGCTCGAATCCACCTTAAGCCGCCTCGAAGAGTCCACGAGCAAGTCCATCACTCTCAATTGCTCAGGCGCTTCCGCGTGAAACTCCGATCCTCTGTCCGTGCTGTAGTCGGCAGCGCTTCTGAATAGCATCTTGAAGATGCGCTATAACAATTGCACATGCATACAGGGTGGACCATAAAAAGATCATTCCTAAGGTTTTCGCCAATATCTTGGCCAGCAGTCGGAATTTCTAAATCAAATTTTACAGGTTTAAAGGCAATTTGTTTTTACGTATAATGGCCAAATTGCACCAAAATATATCAAATAGAAAAAAATTTATGCTACTTGTAGCGAAAGCACACAATGTTTTTTGACGATTCAAAAACAGAACGCAGCAAAAGTAACAAAAAACGGTTTTTATTAAGTCACATCTCAAATAACTGTTATCAATTGAACTTGATAGCGCTTCGCAACTTGTATTCAATGCGTCCACCACCAGTTCCCAAACTTCTTATGAGTCTCTTTGCAAAGTTTTTGATGGCCTAGTTGATGTGCTCCAGAGGTATAACTCATGCCATATCAACTCCAATGCGACCATCTTATCGTTCTCTTATCGCTCTTGGTTTTGGTTGCAGATTGTCGTATTTCTCCAGTCTGGATCTCCGCAATAATTGATGCTCTCTCTCTCTCTCTCTCTCTCTCTCTCTCTCTCTCTCTCTCTCTCTCTCTCTCTCTCTCTCTCTCTCTCTCTCTCTCTCTCTCTCTCACTCTCTCTCTCTCTCTTTGTTATTTTTTGTTGCGTTAAATTTTTGAATCATCAATAAACAGTGGGTGGTCTCACTAATAGTGATATAACTTCTGTTTAGTTTCAAATAGTTTGGTTATATTTGGCCAATGGTTGTACATAATATTTATTTGCCTAAAATCCTATAAAATGTGATGAAAAATTTTTCTGGTCAAGATATTGGCAAAAACATAGGGGCCATTTATTTGGCCCTTCCTGTGCATACTTACAATACATGCATGCATATATACATACATACGTACGTAACGTACGTACGTATGTACATACATACATACATACATACGTACGTACGTACGTATGTACATACATTCATACATACATACATACATACTTACATACATACATACATACATTCATACATACATACATACATACATACATACATACATACATACATTCAAACATACATACATACATACTTACATACATACATACATACGTACGTACGTACGTACATACATACATACATGCATATATTCATACATACATACATACATACATACATAAATACATACATACATACATACATACATACATACATACATACATACATACATACATACATACATACTTACATACTTACATACATACATACATACATACATACATACATACATACATACATACATACATACATACATACGTACATACATACATTCATACATACATACATACATACATACATACATACATACATACGTACGTACGTACGTACGTACGTACATACATACATACATACATACATACATACATACATACATACATACATACATACATACATACATACATACAACATACATACATACATACATACATACATACATACATACATACATACATACACACACACAATGTCATACATACATACATACACACAATGTCATACATGCTTACATACATACGTACATCCGTGCATAAAATTTCCGTAAAATTATTCACTCTAAATTCCTATTTGAAACTTGTTACTTACTAGGTAACGAAGTTCTGTATAATCTTCTGGCATCCAGAAGCTACAGGTTACGCATTGACCTTGAAGATTGGAATGGGGGAAGTGGATATGCAGAATACTCGACATTTTCTATTGCTTCATGTCAAAATGACTATGGTTTGAGTGTTGGTGAATACAGTGGCGATGCAGGTATTTTTCAAGAGGCCTGAATAGTAGTTGTTTAATAGCCGGTATGAGAGATTTTCCTGCCAAAAAATCGAGCCTGTATGAGGGACGACCAATTATAGGAAGCCTCCAAATTGTCACATGAACTCACTAATATGCTAATTAACCACGCCCTTTAAATAATATGTCTATTACGCAGTGACGTCATCATTCTAGAACATTCTGGAACGTTCCATATTTGCCTATTGTTCTTTTTCGTCTAACTGACCGTCTGTCTGTAATTCGTCATTATGCTAGAGCGGGCTGGTGACAGATGATTGTTCTCTTTGTGATACAAGCATGAAATTTGGTACATACCACGAACATGTACTAAGAAAAATATTTGGCTGTAGGGCCATTGCAGATTTGCCCTCTGGCCCAATGGTAGCCATTTTTCATAATGGCCGATAGATATACAGATTTTTAAATATCTCGGCTTCCATTTCACCAAAAGTGTCGTTTTGGTGCCTAAGCATACATATTTAGGGACGATGATACCAATAGGGCCATCTAAAACTATACCCCTGGTTTCAATTGCGGCCTTTTTTCAAAATGGCCAATCACAATGGGTATTTTGTGAAAATCTCGGCATTAAATCCACTTAGAATCGTCATCTTAGTGCCTAAACATACATATTTAGAGGCAAGGATTCCAATGGGGCCATCTAAAACTTCATTTGGCTTCAATGGCGGTCATTTTCAGACTGACCGTCCAATATGGGAATTTTGCATTATCTCAAATTTCAGTTCACTTAGATTCGTCATCTTGTTGTCTAAATATACATACATAGGGGCAATTGTTTCAATAGAGCCATTGCCGATTTTCCCAATGGCCTCAATGGCGGCGATTTTTGAAAATGGCTGACCAAAGTTAGAAATATTCAGTATCACAACTTTCAGTTCACTTAGAATCGTCATATTGGTGTCTAAACATACGTATTTAGGGGTATGGATTCCAAAGTGCCTGGCACTCTTGAATTATGGCGACAACTCTTAAATTATGGCGATAGAGGCGCAAACATCGACTGAATGCAATGGCGGACAGCAAAGCGTATGTTGCCCATCGTTTGCAGAGTGATAAGGAGTATTATCAAACAAAATGGGTCTGATGGGCAAAGTTGTTCCACAACTAGGGCGAACTCGTGACATTCTAAAGGCTACTGATAGCACAGACAATTGAGAAATCCCTAGGTCTGCCAACTTTTGATTTTGTCATTCTGGGACGCCCGCTGTCACACGATGTGCCGTTACCAATTTACACTGTCCACATGTGTAACCGCATAGGCTAATCATCCTAATGTAACAAATGTTGTGTCAGTCCAATAATACGATCTAACCTAAAATCTACAAAAAATAGTAGGTTTAGTTAATTATTTTGTAGATTAAATTGTCAGAAGACAATTACGTAGCCTAAATTTAGGATTAGAATCAACCTCAAGAAGAGATTTTTAAACAAATGTAAGTTCCAGTAACTTGGGCTTACGTATACCAGAATAAGCATGTCATGCCAAAATTGATGCTTAGGCCTATTAACAGTTCTGCATTTACAAGGTCGATGCTCAGCTAGGTTTAATTACGATTGTTAGACAACTGGTCGTCCACAATGCTGAACGCTTTCCCACAAAAAGCATTAAAACGGAATGAGAGTAGGCCTACGAAGGACAAAATATGCTATACTGAGTATCACAGGTTTGTAAAGTTTTGAAGACTTCAACCCAGCGCTGTCAAACATTTGATGTTTAACCAACAGCGTCAAATTCATCGAACAAACTATTAAGTTTAGTGTGCAAAATAAAAACAAAATTGTGGAATGGGGGTCTTAACAGCAAATTCCGGGACAATTTGGGATCAATCCGGGACACGGGACGCAAAGGACCAATTCCGGGACTGTCACGGCCAATCCGGGACGGTTGGCAGCCCTAGAAATCCCCAATTTCATTGGCCATTTTGAAAAATGGCAAACATTGAGGATTTGGGGAAACACGATTGCTGTATTATAAGCCATTCTCTTTAATGTGCATGATTAGATATCAAGACGATTATATTTTAAGTGAACTGAGATATTAATAAATTAATATTTTTGGGTATTTTTATTTTGATTGTCTGACATTGAGGTCACTGGAGAATTTCAGAAGGCCCCATTGGAATTCTTTCCTCTAAAATAAATATCTTTAGACACCAAGATGACGATTATAAGTGAATTGGAAGCTAAGATATTAAAATAGTTCAATTTCGGTCGCCATTTTGGAAAGTGGCTGACACATGTTGGTCCTTCTTGTTGGAATCACCTTCCCCACAAGATACGTCTTGAGCTCCTTGACCTTTCTCTTCCATTGTTTCGTAAACGCTTTAACACTATTCTATTTTCTGGCGGGAGCACTAGCTGGGGTCGGGAGCGCAACTGAATCTGTGAGCGGCGCTTTAAAAATGCTGAATTACAATTACAATTACAGAGACCATTGGGAACTTTATGATGGCCCTATTGGAATCCTTGACCTGAAATGTGTATGTCCTGACATCAAGATGACGATTGCAAGTGAACTGCA
The DNA here is from genome assembly GCA_949752735.1 of Lumbricus terrestris. NCBI lineage: Eukaryota > Metazoa > Annelida > Clitellata > Crassiclitellata > Lumbricidae > Lumbricus > Lumbricus terrestris. The sequence goes on along the minus strand of OX457051.1, from coordinate 13,775,138 downwards.
AGCCGAGACATTGACAAATCCCTCTTTTTGGGTCGGCCATTTTTTGGCCGCCATTGAGGCCATGGGGAACTTTGTGACGTCCCTATTTGGATCCTTGACTTGAAATGCGTATGTTTTAACACCAAGCGACAATTCCAAGTCAACTGAAAGCCGAGACATTGACAACTCTGTGAATCGATCGGCCATTAATAATTATTACTGAGTTACTGTCTTCTTGCTTAGTATTCATTGTGTATTATATACTAATCCTAATGCCATACCATGAAGCTTCTTACACCATGCTTAATACTACGCAAGAATACAGTAACTCATGTTACTGCGTGCTTAGCACGATGATAGGCTACCTCAGTTCAGATACTGTCAATTTCGATTTTTTCATTTTCCTTGACAGATAACGTTTCCTTGCTTCTAGATATGAGAGAATATGTTGTCAAGATGTGAAAACAAGTGCTAACTCAAAAACGGAAAAATTCAGTTACTGTCTGTTTGCTTAGCACGGCAGTACTAGCAGCCTCTCTTCCTCTCTCCCTCCCTTCATTTCTCATATTTTTATTGGATCCTGCATATCTGTGTATTCTCGCACATTGAAACGTCAATAATTGATGAAGATTCTAATATTGTAAGGAGGGAGTTGGGGGAATAACGGGATTCAGCCAATTTGGTTACGGGTGCGTATGGGGAGGGGCCTCGACAAAATGTGCGTTCGCAAAAAATATCTAATTATGAAGTCCCAGTTAGTTTATTCATAACTATGTATGATCCTATAGTCATGCGATGGCATTTGACTGCATTAAAACTTTAGCTATAGAAGAAATTATGTTTAAAAAAATACACAGTATAGTCTACCGTAAGACACATATTTCATAGATAACTTTAGCTCAATGACCTTTGCAGGGGGGTATGCAATATTATTTTCGCGTAGGCCTACGTCAGCAAAACGTAAGGGGTGAGAGGTTGAAAATACGAGTTATTTTTGCTGTCGTATTGTATAGATGGCCCTTTAAAGGCTACCACTTCAGTGTGAAAATTTAGAAATTTAAATATTTTAGACATTTGGAAGGCATCATTTTTGAATTCTTAAGCCACGACTGAAAATTCAGTACTGGGTTCAGTACTGACAATTAAGGATTAATATTTTATAAAAAAAAATGATGGCCTATGAAGATACACACATTGCAGTGTAAAAAGTGTAAAAAAAATCCATGTAGGCCGTAGGCCTAGTGGGTAGGGACAGGGGTGGATTCAGGGGAAGGCAAATCTGGCCATGGGCCCCATTTAGAAATTTCTTTATTTCTCACCATATACTCTGGCGTGGAAAGTGGACGGACCCTCACCCCCTCATCGAGGTTCGTACATGGTCAATAGGAAAGTCGACAGAGAGCAAAAGGGAAAAAATAGTGTATGAATAAAAAGAACTTTTTGCCCCCGAGATTTTGGCCAATGGACTAAAAAATCTGACAAATGACTAAAAAGTCATTAGATTTTTCGACGACCAAAGACGAAATTTTTCCCCTGTTCCAAGACCGACAATTTTTCCCCCGCCTTCGAAAATTTCCGTATCCGCCCTAGGTAGGGCACATCCCCTACCAAGACCTTCTTGTGCTCGGAACTTGGATCCTCGGCCGCCCGCACGTACACCCCAAATCCAGAGCATGAAAGTATATTTTTGGCCCCCATGAACTAATAACAAACTCCGCAATGATTATAAGCGCCACAAGCTTAACGTTTCTTCCGAAATTGAGTTTCATAATTCGCCATAATTATCAAAAAAACGTACAGTAGGCCTATAATAGGGCTGATGATGATGATGATGATGGTTCTCTGCCCCGAAGGCAGTTTCATTGGCTTTTACGCCCCTTGGGATGAGATGAGTGAGTTGGTTTCCCGCACAGACAATGATGGGTAAGCAACTTGCCGAAGGTCGCTCTGCATGTGCTTGCGCCACCGCGTCCCATGCGTGCCAACCCGAGATATCTAAATCTCTGAGTGTCAACTCCCAGCCCAGGGTTTGAACCACAGTCCGTTGTAACCACCAGACGTATGCCGCTCACGCTTACCGGTGTAGCTAACTAGGCCAGCATATAATAGGCCTATTATAGCATAATTGGTCTATTATAGCATAATAGGCCTATAATAATATAATAGGCTATTATAGTTGTCATTTTATTGACCTGCGTTGTCGTATTTATGGTGTCTTACATGCTTTAAATAATATTGTTTATGTCTTGTCACTCGGTCGCATATTCTGAGCAGGAAAATCGGAGGTATTCGTTTGATTTTTACTTGGACATGTGTTCTGATATCTGCTCCTGTTGTTCAGATGACAGTCTTCAGCCTCACAATGGCAAACGGTTCAGTACCTACGATGTCGATAACGATGGCGTAGCTGAGAACTCGGCTCAGAAGCTTCACGGGGGCTGGTGGCACGCTGCCGCCCTCTATTCTGAGGCACGTCTGAATGGCGTGTATCTGGGTAGTGACACAAATGATAGGATAGGAATCGTATGGTACACCTATGCGAATTCGCAGTTTTATTCGATGTATAAGGCACAAATGAAAATAGCTCCATAAGGCATGAAAAATTAATTAACTTTAAAGTTCTGTAGTTTTTTTTTCTAGATTCCTGCAGGAGCTTTAGAACACTATAGGTTAACCGATTTTTCCGGACGTTTAAAAACGCTATCCGAGTTATCTGTTACATGGAATGCATATTGTCTAGAAAAAACTATGAGAATCTAAAAGACAATATCCGAGATCTTATTCTTAAGGTTCTCTGCCCATAGGCAGGATCAAATCCAAAATATTGACACTCCATCCTCCGTTGTGCCTTCTACTTGAGTTTTTGGGGGTCCGTCCTCCATCATCCAGTCTAGCATCATCTGTCTCGGTCTTTCTATTGTTTCCCCTCTATTTTTGCATCGATCACCGTTCTGTGCGAAGAATCTCCTCTTAGTGTGTGTCCAATCCATTTACATGTACTGTGCATCTCTTTTATCGTTCTTATCAGCGTTCTTTCTTCTCCAATTCTTCCCAGCACTTCTTCGTTTGTTTTATACTCTGTCCAGCTGATCTTTTCCATTCTCATCCATGTCCACATTTCAAATTTCTCCGGTCTTTTTATTGTCTCTTTCCTCAGGGTACACGTTTCCGAACCATACAAGAACCACACTCCATACCAATGACTTTATCATCCAAATACTCAAATTTCTTTTCACGTTTCTTCTAAGTTGTTCTCTCCTCTTCGTGAAAGCCTCTTTTCCTATTGCGATCCTTCTTATTTCTCTGTGGCATTTGGCGTCTATCGTTATGATGCTTCCCAAATGGCAGAATTCCTTCACTTGTTATATTTGTCTTCCTTCTATCTGAATCTCAGACATACGGAGTCTATAAATAGGAATTATCTGAAATTCGAATCCGGTCGAGTTATGACCCAAAAATACCTATAGCTTATCAAACGTTGCAATCAGAATTGCTCGATTCGACATAGAAAGTTTTTCATATAGGCCTACACAGCGGCGCCCGCAGGCGTACGCACTTACGCAAGTGCGTACAGCAGCGGCGCCCGCAGACATACGCACATAGGTAAGTGCGTACAGCGCGATGACCCAAAAGGTATGTTTTTGAAAAATTTTCGGTTGATGACTAAAAAAAAAAAAAAAAAAAAAAAAAAAGGTCATCAGTTTTTTCGGGGGATAGAAAAAGTATGTTTTGGAAAATTTTTTGGTTGATGACTAAAAAAAAAAAAAAAAAAAAAAAAAAGGTCATCAGTTTTTTCGGCGGATAGAAAAGGTATGTTTTGGGAAATTTTTGGGTTGATGACTAAAAAAAAAAAAAAAAAAAAAAGGTCATCAGTTTTTTCGGCGACCTAACGAAAAATTTTCCCTGTTCGGCCCTCTTCGAAAATTTCTGTGCGTACAAAAAAAAAATCCTGCGGGCGCCGCTGGGCCTACAATGGACAAGCGACTAGGATTTTTTCTAGCACTAATCCAATCGATACTTGAATCATCTTCTCGTTGCCAATTGCACGTCACACGCTTTTGCTAACAATTTTGAACTCATATTTTGCGACCTCACGACGCATTCATGATTGTAACATTTTCATAAATGGATTCATAAAATATTCATGGAGTAGATAATTGGCCTAGCATTTAAATTTCAATATAGCCTGGAGTAGGACCAACAATTAAAGGATCGGTATATTGTAATTGTAATGCAAATATCCAAGTACTCTGCGCACACTGTAATTTGTCGTGTTTATCTTTTAAGCAAATGGACTATTGTCTATTGTAGCTATAGTTTTCTCGTTTCATTTTTCCAATTTTATAGTTATAGATTACATATAGATCGGCCTAAAGAACGGATTGTAATATCAGACGCTAAAATGTGAAGCAAGACAATCCTGGACACTTTGTAGTTTTATGAAGATTCTGCTTGCAGTTTATTCACTGTTTCTTAATAAATTAAATGTTCACGTCATTGCAATCTTGCCTGTTGTGTTCTTTACTAATTTTCTGAAACACTATTTCGTGCATTCTGCCTAAGCTAAGACAGAATATATGGAGATGGCAGTTAATCATATATCTATATCAGGTGTTCTCAACCTTTTTCGTCCCGCGACACACTTAAACTTGCTATCAAATTTGGCGACACACCATTCAATCGTCATATGTAAATGTTGTAAAAAATATAGAAAGTGTCAAAGTTAAACATGTTATTTATTTCAAATTTGCTCTCAAACTTATTTATCCTTCTAAAATGCTAAACTGCTGACAATTTTAATAAATGAAAATAATTATATTGAATTTCTTTCCAATTTTTATGATTCTAAAATTCCAAATTATTCTTCTGATCCCAATCTATAGTCGTTTCTACAACTCGGCGTCAATTTAGTCACCTAATTACTAAGACCTTGTAGTCCTAACAGTTAATGGGGTCTTTGTTCTTGAATTTTTTTGGATCATATTAAAACGCGGTTCCACAGTTTTTGTAAGACAAAGGCCTTAATTCCAAAAACGGTTAAGTCCATTTTTGACTTTTTTGGGAAAAGTGATTTTTGTGTTTTTTAAGGTAATTGATAATTTAAATGGTTCAAATTTTTTATGGACATAGCCCATTACGAAACACTATATTTGCTGTACATTAATGAAATCATGCCTGTAATTAAGAAGTGATATACTAAGTTTTGTTCGGACTTAACTGGTTTTGAAGTTCAAATATGGCAATAAACTTATGAACTAGTAACATGGAGTGTTCATTTCGCTTTAATATGCTTAAAACTATCTGTAACCACCATAACGAAAACATGACATTGCAGTGCACATAACCAAACATCAATAACTTTCAAAGAAACTCCACTTCACAACTATCAAACTCTTCCAATATGTCGGCATCATCATCACTTTCAATGTCAGAACTTCCAATATGGCAATAAACTTATGAACTAGTAACACATTGAATTTCTTTCCAATTTTTATGATTCTAAAATTCCAAATTATTCTTCTGATCCCAATCTATAGTCGTTTCTACAACTCGACGTCAATTTAGTCACCTAATTACTAATTGTAGTCCTAACAGTTAATGGGATCTTTGTTCTTGAATTTTTCTTAGCAACATTTCGATTTATTAATATGCTTAAAACTATCTGTAACCACCATAACGAAAACATGACATTGAAGTGCACATAACCAAACATCAATAACTTTCAGAGAAACTCCACTTCACAACTATCAAACTCTTCCAATATGTCGGCATCATCATCATTTTCAATGTCAGGACTGGCATCGACAGAAACTGCACTTGATACCGAAGCGTAAAAGGACTGAATATCTTGTCTTGAAGACAAATGCACACCAGCTAAAACCAGGAGCTTAGCAGCATCAGAAGCTTTTGCTGGCTTCACTGAACTCTCTAAAGCAAGGGGGGTGTTTTGAAGAGATGTCATCTTTTTGCCTCTCTTTCCAATGATGTGCCAAGTGAACTCCCCATTACACACATTTTTGACACAAAGTTTAACCTTGCCACTCTCGAATCTAATAACCTTTACCTGAGCAATCCCCAAGCCTAAGTTTGCCTTCAGTAACTTATGAGCCGGCACCTTATAGTCAAAGATATTCCAGTTTCTTCCTAATAACCGAACAACACCGAAATCCAAGCTCCGATCTATCTTATGTGTACCTGTGCTATCCATTACAGTCCGTAGATTTCTTCGCTCTGCTACGCATGGCGACCTCGTTGTCCTTATGGCTCGATCTTCCACGGTGCTGCATAGAAGCTTTGCTATGGTCGGTCCGTCTTTCTGGAATAAGCTACCTATTAGTCTCCGTAAGGAACTTCTTTGACCCTTTTGCGCAAGCGTTTGAAACCATTCTCTTTAATTGTGGCTTGGTGTCAGGTCGGGAGCGCCTATGATGAGTTCTCTTGAATTGGCGCCATATACATGTACAATTACAATACAATTATACATAGCATTCACAAGAAAAGGTATATTCATTCATTCATTCATTATTAGCATTTATACAGCGCCCCTTCAAGAAACTACTCAGAGGCGCTCCCAGCCCAGCCACGAAAAATGATTTAAGGGACTTAAGGAATAAGGATTGACTGGTCAGGTGGAGGAGATGGAGGTTAGGGGGGAGGTAATGAGAACTGCCGTGACTAGCCAGAGTTAACACGCCGAGGTGCCGCACCCTGTTCATGTAGGCTATACATGTATGTGCATGATCCTTCCCAGAAACATATCCAACAGGTTTATAATGTTAGGTTTTCCTGTTTCCTGCAAGTAGAAGAATTCGACTGCGTAGCAATGAATTACAAAAAAGGTCAACTTTTTCTGGAAATAAAACAAATGATTATGTTTGCGGGAAATTTTGTTAAGGACTGAAAATGGTCTTCAGAATATCTAGGCCCTATGGTCCAAATGTGTCGTCGGTGTCTGGTTGAGCGGTTGTCTACCGCCCCAAACGGCCATTTCTCGCCCCCCTTAATACCTAGATCCCCCTCCCTAAAGTGGGGGACTAGATTAAACACTCCATGTGTATAACGTGGCCCATTGGGTACGGACTCCAGTTTTTACTCGCAATTGTTTCGTGATATCGATTGATGTTTTGCTATTAAAAGCGGCGCTTAATAAATGCCCTGTAATGGCAATACCAATAGAAAACTTGAACACGAATCACCATGTTTTGTGTCTCTGTCTGTATGTCTGTCAGTTTGTCTGTTTATCTGTCCGTCTGTCTGAGTGTCCGTCTGTCTGTGTTTGTCTATCTGTCCGTCTGTCTGTGTGACTGCCTGTCTTCTGTGTGCGTTCTGTCTATGTGACTGTCTGTCTGTCAGTCTGTCTGTCTGTCTGTCTGTCTGTCTATCTGTCTGTCTGTCTCTTTGCTATACGGGTTTCCTTTGTTTGATACATACTGTAAGCTTAGACAAATGCGCTGCTGTCAAGCCAACAGCAAAACGACTACTATGCTTATAGATGGAGAACGCGTAATACACAATTACAGGTACATCGCTTTATTTTAATAAAATATTGATTTAGTTTTCCACCTATATTATCATCAGAAAGTAAGGTATCGAGTTCAACGAATCAGCTGCACCCATTGCTCAGACTCGACTATCTATTTCTGCCACTATTATGGTTCGAAATCTATTCTATGCAAAATAATCGATTGAAACAACGAGTAGTCCTACGTGGTCAATTGTTGCCCTTTGGTAATGGATGTGGCCGGAATGATAGAAAACTGTATAGGACAATGTTTGAAAGGTGGTTGGGTTGCCAACGTGCACCCATGACGTTCATATTCACCGCCCGACTTACGTTGGCCTGCACGCGGTTTTTTAATACTCCTCATTTGGTTGGAACTCCGAGATAAGTCGAGACTATGGGGAAACTTCGGCATTGACAGACGAGATCTTCGCTTAACTTAATGTCATTCTCGAAAGACATAGGCCCTACAACAACCAAATCGTCATCTGTTCTTATATGTAAGTAGTAGTTTTAAATTTTAGGATATTGATAGTGGAACTTTACAAAATATATTGAAAGTAAATATAGTTATTCTAAATGGGCAGATGATTAAAAGTATCAACTACTTTAAATCTTCAATCAGCCAGGTCTTCAAGTTTGCAGCACTCTCTAACTCGCGTTATTTTTGGACCGTCACGGATCGATTAAGAACCATGCAAATTTTCTGTAGCAGTCAAATACTGGCAAATTTCTATCGAGCAATGAAATGGAGATTGTAGGCCTAGCTATTAGGCCTATGTAAAATCTCACGTGATTCAATATAATTTTAATTCCGATCTCAAACGAAAAAGATAAATCTGATGATTGGCTACTCTGCAATTAGGCCTACGTGTCACATAATAGGCCTATATACTATATATAGTATGAATTGCCTTTAGTTTGTGTGTGTTAGAAAGATGACGTTGAGCAACGGAATAGTGCTCCTACTGACCATTGTGGCTGCTATGTATGAGCTGGGCAACTGCACTGTATATACGGCAGTGTACGATGCTGATGGGAGGCGTCAGTGCGCAGTTGGCCATCAGCCAGACGAAGTCCGTCCTTCAACTAACATGGCGACCTTTGAATGCGTAAGATTATGCAACGACAACCCTGAATGTGTCGCCTTCAATCTCTACAATAACACTACCTGTGGCTGTGAAATATTCACTTGCTCATCCAAATTATCCCTTCGTTACCAGATCGTGGAATCCTGTCAAAGCTTCCGGGTGAGTTTCGCATCAACTAAAGTCGTTTTTTGATTTAAAGCTGCCTTTGGAAGCAACTGAAAATGCAGCAGAAAGAAATTCATCGATAAATAATTATGAACATGGGCACTCGCACAAACGGCACGAGGGGCACTCCCTTCCCCCCCCCCGCTGTAAACTTGGCACCTATAGTTTAACTTAAACTTTTGAGTTCTAAACAAATTTCCTCGCTCCAAACTTCTAAAGTCCTAATGATGCCAATGATGCAGAGAGTGAATCTGAGAAATTTACATTTATATAAGACGCCCATGTTCCTAGTACGCAACATGGCTTTTTTAACGTGCAGTTGTACACAAAATGTGCAGTTCCAAATGGATTTGTGCAATTGTAGAAGCACTTCTGTGCAGTTAAAACTAGTTGAAAAAGGCCATTTTTCTTCGATTTGCAGTAATTTGCCATGGAGTATGGGAAAGGAAATAAGGGGTTGGGCAGTTCTAAAAACTCCTTAAAAACAGCACTGGTACGCAAAACACCCATGCTCTTAATATCCAAAAATACCCTTATTCCTAATCTTCAAAACATCCATGTTTTTAATATCCAAAAATAGGCTACCCTTATTCCTAATCGTCAAAACACCCATATTCTTAATATCCAAAATACCTTTATTCCTAATCGTCAAAACACCCATATTCTTAATATCCAAAATACCCTTATTCCTAATCGTCAAAACACCCATATTCTTAATATCCAAAATACCCTACACAAAAACCAGAAAAGTCTGACCTCTTTTAATTCAATGACGAACACGCTGATATTTTTTCATTTGACAGAGTGATTAGTTATTAAATGAGTTAGGCTATACTTAGTCAATCAGGCAATTGAGTGAATAGGTAGTCAAACGGAACGAGGGGCACTCTCCATTCAATTAATACTAGGCGCACTTAGTTATATATTTCGGCTGTATACGTAAATTATATAGCCTACATAATATACAATTTAATTTTGAAGTTATGTGACTTATTCACTGGCCTAATTATACATTTAATGTAACCAAGCAGCTATAAAAGCTAAACCAAAAATTATGTGATTGTGTAATTTTAGATTAAAGATTGCGAGTTGAGATGTAGCCAGACAGAATGCGGTAAACTTGATATTTATTTTACACGTAACAGTACCTTAGATAATTATATCCTGTTTCGAACTGGAAGGAATCAACCGAGCTATGTAGTCTATAATAGTCCAAGTGACCAACGTTTGGATGCATGAGTGGATGGTAGGCTTATAAATCGTAGTCTTCACGTTTTTAAAACGCTGCCTTAAAGCTGTAATCACAGGAGCACCAGCATATTTACGAGGGCTGCGTCAAGTCAAAGGGGTTGCCTAGAGATGTTCGTGGGATGTTCCGAGTCCGGTGGCCAGAGAGACCATAAAAGAGAATCAAATGGACTGTTGAGAATGAGAAAGCGTGTAAGACATTCCATCCATTATATAGGGTAAGAGGGATTGTTAACCTGTAAGAAATTTAGTATTCATGAGCTTGCAAATGGACCATCTAAATATATTCTGCAATCTTGACTTTCAATTGGAGAAGCTCAAGCTTGCAATGCATGCACCTGGCAAAAAGCATTTGACTTCTCAGAAGCCAGCGGTTAGACAAGAGGTCTAGAAAGCTATGATACTCCGGACTATGTAACTCATTGTTCTAATCATTTTGCGCTTCTAAAACATAAACCACAAATTGGCTGACATTTTGTATTCATTGGTGATTCAGCCTGTCTGGTTGGACCAATTTAAATAATGATCATGATGATGATGATGATTACGACGACGACGACGACGACGACGACGACGACCACGGTGACGACGATGACAATGACGATAATTACGATGATGACAATGATTGATGATGATGTTGATGATGATGATGATGATGATGATGATGATGATGATGATGATGATGATGATGACTAGGAATTGACGATCACAAGTTATTATAGGAGTCGGCAGCCATGCAGGGCAGCCCTCACATCCTAAGGAAGCAGTGGCGTAGACAAGGGGGGGTTTCGGGGGTTAAAACCCCCATTGGCCTCGGGAAAAAGTTTTTCTTAACGGTTATTTATCCACTTAAATAAGAAAAACAAAACAATTGCTTGTAGTACTTAACAATTGTTTTTCTTACTTTATTCCCTTTGTTACTTTATTCCCTTTTTATTTACTGTAATACTGTTGCGTTGGTGTCAGGAGGAGCATCCGGCAAGGCCAAAACATACATACCCCCCATAAAAAATTTCTGATGACGCCACTGCACGGAAGGTTGAGTGAACCTTTGGAACAGTGTTTAATCTAGACGTCTCTGGGGGGGAAAAGTTCCCCCCCCAGGATTGACATTTCCCCCCCCCCAGAAAAATTTGACGAAATGATATTGGTTTTTAGTTACTGTTTTTATTACATGAAGTATTATAATATACCGTGATATTATTTATTATTATATAATTATAATGACATTATTTACTACTATAATATATGATACTATCTTGTTAAAATGACACCTGAAAATGCAGCCACTGAAATGTGGAAATTCAAGAAATTTCTAATGGGTCACTGAAATAGTACAGCTATTTTGTTAAGACGACACCTTGAAATGCTGCCATTGCAATGTGAAAACTCAAAAAGTTTCCAATGGGCCACTGAAAAAGTACAGCTATTTTGTTAAGACGACACCTTGAAATGCTGCCATTGCAATGTGAAAACTCAAAAAGTTTCCAATGGGCCACTGAAAAAGTACAGCTATTTTGTTAAGACGACACCTTGAAATGCTGCCATTGCAATTTGGAAAATCAAAAAGTTTTTAATGGGCCACTGAAAAAGTGCAGCTATTTTGTTTGTTAAGATGACCACCTTAAAATGCTGCCATTGTAATGTGGAAATTCAAAAATTTTCTAATGGGTCACTGAAAAAGTACAGATATTTTGTAAAGATGACAACTTAAAATGCTGCTAATGCAATGTGGAAATTCAAAAATTTTCTAATGGGTCACTGAAAAAGTACAGCTATTTTGTTAAGACGACACCTTAAAATGCTGCCATTGCAATGTGGAAATTCAAACATTTTCTAATGTGTCACTGAAAAGGTACAGCTATTTTGTTAAGATGACCCCTTAAAATACTGCCATTGCAATGTGGAAATTCTAAAAGTTTCTAATGGGTCAATTTTTGTAAGATGACTCCTTATGCTGCCATTGCAATGTGGAAATTCAAAAATTTTCTAATGGGTCACTGAAATAGTACAGTTATTTTTGTTAAGATGACACCTTAAAATGTTGCCATTGCAATGTGGAAATTCAAAAAGTTTCTAATGGGTCACTGAAAAAGTACAGCTATTTTGTTAAGACGACACCTTAAAATGCTGCCATTGCAATGTGGTAAATCAAAAAGTTTCTAATGGGCCACTGAAAAAGTGCAGCTATTTTGTTTAAGATGACCCCTTAAAATGCTGCCATTGCAATGTGGAAATTCAAAATTTTTCTAATGGGTCACTGAAAAGGTACAGATAATTTGTTAAGATGACACCTTGAAATGCTGCCATTGCAATGTGAACATTCAGAAAGTTTCTAATGGGTCACTGAAAAAGTACAGCTATTTTGTTAAGACGACACCTTAAAATGCTGCCATTGCAATGTGGAAATTCAAAAAATTTCTAATGGTACACTGAAAAGGTACAGTTATTTTGTTAAGATGACCCCTTAAAATGCTGCCATTGCAATGTGGAAATTCAAAAAGTTTCTGATGGGTCACTGAAATAGTACAGCTACAATGTATTTTGTTAAGACGACACCTTAAAATGCTGCCATTGCAATGTGGAAATTCAAAAATTTTCTAATGGGTCACTGAAATAGTACAGTTATTTTGTTAAGATGACACCTTAAAATGTTGCCATTGCAATGTGGAAATTCAAAATTTTTCTGAATGGGCCACTGAAAAAGTACAGCTATTTTGTTAAGATGACACCTTAAAATGTTGCCATTGCAATGTGGAAATTCAAAAAGTTTCTGATGGGGAGGGGCGCATCCACTCCCCATACCCCTTCCCTCCCTGTCTCGATGCTACGCACATCACGAGCGTCCTTCGGACGCTCAATTGTCTCTCCCCCCCCAGAAACCTCAATTCCCCCCCCCAGAGGACGGGGACTAGATTAAACACTGCCTTTGGAAGGGTCGCGGGAAGTGAACCCAGCCTTCGTGCTGTGTATTTCTGGTTTTTGTGTAGGTTATATACTCTGCCAAGACCTGGCCGCAGCTTCATATCGGAGTTCTTACATTACCTTAGACCCATTCCCAATCTCGTAAATGGTTTTCGTTTTAAGGTTCATGATAGATCCTTTAAAACCCCTTCCCAATCTTCTAAATGGCTTCTTTCTGAAGGTCCATGATGGATACTTTTAATTTTTTTCACAGTTCTAAATTGAAGCTTCAATTTAGGCAATGAAACTCGGCATAGTTTGCTCGCGACCACAAAATACTGCGCGATTTGTCAACTTTTTTTAGAAGGAGGAACAACTCCTCATGCAGCAGATTCGACATGTCACGTCGCTTCACCTAGCCCGACGCCGAGCACTTGTGAAAAGCAAGTCGCTGCAGGTGGTAAGCTGTTGTTGTATAAATAGGCGTAGGAGGCTGAGTCCAGGGTGGCAAATGCCTTCCAAATTTCGGGCAAATGTGTTTTTGGGGCAAAACTGGCATAGACGGACGAACATTTTTTCGGCCTAATCGGCATGGGAGGATTTTTTCGGGCACACAAGGGTAAAGCAGCTATATTTTCTGAAGATTTGTATGAAATGGCTAAAAAGTCATCATTTTTTTCTCAGTGGGATATCGAAATGACTAAAAAATGGGTCATCAGAAAATTTGGTCGATGAAACAAATGTCGGCGACTCGCGGTCCGCCTAAAAATTTCAAGTATACTTCTCGGGCAAAAGTAAAAAACTTTGACCCCCCCACACTGCCGAAATGTCCCCTACGCCTATCGTTGTATATCACGTGTTTCGTTTTTTTTAAATAGAACAAAGAAACTAAATCTGACAAATTAAAATAAATTCAAATTAAATTTTATCATAGGCCTATACTCCATATGACTATAAATGCTAGGTGTTGACGTAGGCTACGTATATTCTGCGTCTTCTTATTTTCTTCTTCGGATCAGGTATCAATACGCCCTTCTCGATTCCAACACAGTCGCCGCCATTCAGAGACTGCGTGGACGTAAGAGCAGCTGGACACACAAAAAGCGGAGTCTATGCCATCAAAGTGGGTAACAGTGATGACGAGACATGCGTCTACTGCGACATGAATAACTCAGAAAGTTGGCTGGTAATACATTTTACATTAAGCAATTGAAACAGAATTTAAAAAATTATTCATATAAATGCGCTGCATGTAGTAGGCCTTTGTCTCTTGAAAAATGTCAGCAGACCCGGGAGTTTGTGAAGTTCAGATTGTTAGAGTCACGTATTTTGAAATGACGAGATATTGCCGTTTTACGATACTTCAACGCAACAGAATAAATGGATCTATAGAGCTATTAGAGCCATAGATTGTGGGTTGAGGTAGTGCAGTGGGCATGTTCGTTGCCTTGCAGCCAGCGGGTTGTTGGTCCGAATCCACCTCAGGCCGCCTCGTATATGGACCTTGAGCAAGTCCTTCGCCCGCAATTGCTCAGCGCTTCGGAGTGAAATTCCGATTCAGTGTCCGTGCTGTAGTCTGTGCGTTTCTGAGGATAAATCTAGATGGAGCGCTTCAGCACTGGCACATACATACAAACATGTTGAGTCTAACTACCGAAAACTAATTTCATTCGAGATGTTTATTGTAATCTTTGTGTCAACTGCAGTAGGTGAATTGCAGGAAAATAATCGATATGCTAGACTGCGATCTACATGGAGTTGGGATGTGAAAAAAGATATTTCTAAATGCTTCCCTAAAAAGACTATGGGACTGAGTCCCTCAATCCTCATGAAATTCTCGCCCACTGTCAAGAACTGCAAATTCTGAGCATCATGTAAAACTGGTGTAATTTTAAGGAATACATGAGCAGTCGATACATAACCATATGGCTAACCGAATAAGCATCCAAATGGCTATGAATTATGAAGTATTAGAGACTACATTTTCTTAGCCTAGTCGGTAACCATTTATCTATATCGCAGTCTCACTTTCCCATCGACAGCATTTATACACGGACAGTGCATTCTAGCTGGATGGACTATAGGCGGGAAATTTAAATCCGAATTCTCGTAAACAGTCGAGCACGTTTACAATTATAGTATCGTCTGCCTCTCCATCCTGCTATGATAGGTTAAAACGCTGCTTTGTTTGTGCTCAATATAATTCACGTCTGGAATGATCTATTACAGCAACTACGTTTCAATTTAAAAAGTAGATAATTCGTGCCATCTGTGATTGCAGACTCACAAGGGCGGATCCAGGGGGAGGGCCAATCCGGCCATGCCCCCCATTTAGAAATTTCATTATTTTTTACCAGCTATTCTGGCCTGAAAAGTTGACTTGGCCCCCCGCGAATAGCTCCGTATGTCCGTTCCCCGCAGCGGCGAAGAAGGTCATCAGTGTTTTGTGTGGAGGGAGGATGGAAAAAAGGTAAAAGGTATCTTTTGGGGGGAATTCAAGGCTGATGACTAAAAAAAGGTCATCAGTTTTCTCGGCCGATAGAAAAGGTATCTTTTAGGGAAATTCAAGGCCGACGACTAAGGCCTAAAATTTTGGGCCCCCCATCGAAAATTTCTGTATCCGCCCTTGCAGACTCATCTCTACAGTCTACACAGATTAGGACATTGTAGGCTACATTCGCGATTGTACAGTCCTGCATGAACGTGAAAATTGTTCATCAGGTGTTCCAGAGACGCTTCAACGGAAGCGTTGATTTCGAGAGAAATTGGAACGACTACGCTAATGGTTTCGGTAATCTAAACGGAGAATTTTGGCTAGGTCTGTATATTATTGGAAATATATATACACATAATATATATATATATATATATTGAGCATGCATCGTATACAACAACTGTTCTCAAAGTGGTGGTCCGCGGACCGGCACCGGTTATATCGAGCAGGCGTTTCCATCATTTGTGCGCAATCTAAATAATAGTTTCTTTTTGCAGGTCCACACACAATGTCATGTCCTGGAACAAAATTTTACTCAATGCTAATCTAGTTTCGATTTTTTTAGTTTGACTTGCTTACATGTTACTGAATTAAATCAACATAAATCTAGAAATAAATTAAATGTTGTCATGGATTTGTCTTAATTATTGAAACAAATCCTTAATAATTATAATTGTCCCTATAACGTAATAGTCTTTTTATAATATAGATCGCTTGTCTTTGATTTGGGGCGCGGTGGTGCAGTGGGTATGTTCGTGGTCTTACAGCCAGAGGGTTGCATGTTCAAATCCACCTCAAACCGTCTCGTAGATTTCTTGAGCGAGTCCTTCACTTGCAATTGCTCAGACGCTTCCGCGTGAAACTACGATTTAGTGTCCGCGCTGTAGTTGGGAGCACTTCTGAGTAGCTTTCCAAAGGCGTGCTATAGCAAGTGCATATACATACATGTACATATATACTTACATACACATACATGCATACATACATATATGCATACATATACAGGGTGCGCCAAAAAAGACCCCTAGGTTTTTTGCCAATATCTTGGCCAGAAGTAAGAATTTCGTAATGAAATTTTACAGTCTTATAGACAATTCATATTTACACACGATGGTCAGATTTCATCAACATGTTTCAAACACAACAAAAGTTAAAACACTTTTAGCGGGGCCACCCACCATTTTTTGATGATTCAAAAACGAAACGCAAAAAGGCAATACAGTGGCCAGAAGTAAGAATTTTGAAATGAAATTTTGCAGGCTCAAAGACAATTCATATTTACACATGATGGTAAGATTTAATCAAAATATATCAAACAGAACAAAAGTTATGCTACTTTTAGTGAGGCCAACCACAGTTTTTCGACGATTCAAAAACGAAACGCAACAAAAAGTTAAAAAACACGACTTTATTAAATCTGATCTCAAATAACTGTTGTCAGATGAACTTGGTAATGCTTCACAACTTGTGTTCAATGTGCCCACCCCCAGTGCCAAAACTTCTTTTGAGTCTCTTTGCAAAGTTCTTGATGGACCTGTTGATTAATCTGACAGATTCCTTATTTACCAATTTGATTGTCATCTTGCTAAGTGACTTCTCAGTGTCGCGCAGCTACGCTGTTACCCTGTTTCTTCTTTAAATAGTTATAATAATGATCATCTGGCAATATCAAGGCTATTTGATAACAATTATTTGAGATGAGAAAAAAACCGTGTTTTTTGTTACTTTTTGGTGCGTTTCGATTTTGAATCGTCAAAAAACGGTGGGTGGCCTCCTTAAAAGTGGCATAACGTTTGTTCTGTTTGAAATATTCTTGATGAAATCTGACCATCATGTGTAAATATGAATTGTCTATAAGACTGCTAAATTTCATTTCGAAATTTTTACTTTTGGCCAAGATCTTGGGGTCTTGGCAAAAGACCAGGGGGTCTTTTTTGGTGCACTCTGTATATACATACGTGCATAGTATTCCATACATACATACATACATGAATGCATACATACATACATACATACATGCATACATACATACATACATACATACATGCACGCCTACATACATACATACATACATGCATGCATGCAAGCATACATACATGCATGCATACATACATGATTACATATACAAAAATTCCTTTAAATAATCATAGTAACGGTAACAAAATTCCGAACTGAAACTTGTTGCTTTCTAGGTAACGAAATTCTGTATAAATTGCTGGCATCCAGAAACTACAGGTTACGCATTGAGCTTGAAGATTGGAACGGCGGAAAAGGATATGCAGAATTCTCGACGTTTTCCATTGCTTCGTCCAGTGATAACTATACTTTGAGAGTTAATGGCTACAGTGGCAATGCAGGTATTTTGCTTGAAGGGCCTGCACATCATACATGTTTTGCATTAGTTCCTTAACTTCCTTTCTCCGTAGCGGATTGCGTACAGGGTCTGTGAGTAGATACCGTACTATCTTTAGGCGGTGTATTGAGGGACTGGCTCCACCGTATCTGTCTTATTTAGCTGTGGTTGGCCCGGGATCGCTTCTGAGAAGCCTACCTGAAGAGGCGCTATATAAAACATCCGAAATAAATAAATAGATAAAATACTAATTATTTTGCTGGTTGGGATAAACTAGTAATCTTACATCATCGTGAAGAATCTCATCATTCTCTAATAGCAATATTTAAGCAATCTCAAAACCGTTTTTCTACCGCAATTTCTATATGCCATAATTATAGACTATATGGATTTTATAGACTATCGACTGTCACTGATAACATGCGAATATATCACGGAGATCTGCCCCCAATATATTGCGGCCGGTCCATTTGACCTGTCCATTTTACTATTGACCTGCCTTATGGCCTGCCAAAAATGCTTTGAAATTTTTATATCTTAACCTACCTTTAATTTCTTCAACCTGCTGAGTAAGTCTCTTGACCCAGAGGCGACCTGCTGAAATTGTATTGCAGACGCGCGTCTACACCAAATCTAAGGAAATTGAGAGCGTGCTCCTTGTATAGCCACGATGCTGAAGCGCTACGATGAAGCGCTATAGTGAAGCGCTATAGTGAAGCGCTCCAGTGCAAAGAATACGGCGAAGTGAAGCGCTACAGTGAAGCGCTACAGTGAAGCGCTGCAGTAAAGCGCTGCAGTGAAGTGCTACAGGTGTAGCGCTAAAAGGCGGGGGAAAGATGACGAGGTGAAGTGATGCCAACCAAAAAGAAGAGGTAGACAACAACAACGTCCAAGTCCGTTTCAATAGTATAATAGGTGTCATTTGATTGACAGGCGTTGTTGTATTTATGGTGCCTTACATGCCTTGCAATATTGTTTGCAGTATGTCTTGTCACTCATTCGCATTATAACGTAGGAGAATCGGTGGTAAGCTTATTCTTTTGATTTCCACTTAGACATTTGTTATGGTATCTGTCGTTTTTGTTCAGGCGACAGTCTTTATTTTGACGTCGGTGCACAGTTCAGTACCTGCGATGTCGATAACGATGGCGAAATTGAGAACTCGGCTAAGAAGTTTCGCGGGGGCTGGTGGTACAATTCATACTTGTCCTATGCACGCCTGAATGGCGTGTATCTTGATGGTGGTGCCACAGCGGAAACCTATGGAATCGTATGGTTCAGCTATAATAATATGTATACGGACTATTATTCGATGCGCAAGACACAAATGAAAATAGCCCCATAAGGCATCAAGATACAAATTAACTCAGAAGTTTTGTAGTTTTCTGTCTAGATTCCTCTGAGCACTGTAAAACATTATAGGTTCACCGATTTTGTCTGGATGTCTCCAAACGCGAAGGGCGGATACAGACATTTTCGAAGATGGAGCAAAATTTTGAGTCTTGGGACAGGGAAAAAATTTCGTCTTTATCACAGAAAACTCTGTTAACCTTTTTTAGTCATTTGTCGAATTCCCAACAAAAAAGATACCATTTTATCCGCCAAAATAGTTGATGACTTTTTTAGTCGTACAGCGTTCTTAAGCCCTGCACTGACCTCGTGTACGGACCTCGTGGGTCATGGGGAGGGGTCTGCGAAACTGTTCATGGGGGGCCACATCAACTTTCCAAGCCAGATTAGCTGGTAAAAAATAAAGAAATTTCTAAATGGGGGTCCATGGCCGGATTGCTCCCCCTGGATCCGCTCCTGCCAAACGCTGTCCGGGTTGTCTGTCTGATGGGGTGCCTGTTGTCTATAATAATATAAAAAATGCTTTGAGTATCGCAAGACACAAAGCAGAACATCTAAGATTAGTGTTGTGAGGCGGAAACTTTCCTCGGAAAGTTTCATATCTTTCCGGAAAGTTTCGGAAACTTTCCGACGAATCTTTCCGGAAACTTTCCGACATATTTTTCCACCAATAAAATATTATTAAATACATACTCAATTCTAAGGAGTCCGAAGTTTTCTTTCAATATAATGTTACTAAATACATCAATCACTATCAGAAGTTAGTGTTGCGAGGTGGAAAAATTGTCCTGAAAGTTTCATATTTTTTCCGGAAACTTTCTGACGTATTTTTCCACCAATAAAATATTATTAAATACATACTCAATTCTAAGAAGTCCGAATTTTCTTTCAATGTAATGTTACTAAATACATCCATCACTATAAGCAGTCTTAGGTGGTTATAAGTAATAGTTTATTCAATAGATGGCACTGCTAGTGTTAGTGATAATTGTTCACACAGCCCCAAAATACCCGTACATTTAGGAATTAAATGCAATTAAACTTTGCTGTAAATTTAGAGAAAATATTTTTTATCATTCAGTCACCTTCATATTTGTGAGTTATGAAAATATAAGACAGAAACAGAAAATGATGCTGTATTATTTCATGTTTATATCAGTTTTTTTATCCATTTCCTGCAACAGAGGAAACTAGTTGCTTGCATGTCTGCAGTCATTGAAGACATATGCAAGCAACTAGTTTTCTATAGGCTACTCTAGTCTGAAGTTTTACTAATGAACAGTGTTTATTGCTCATATTAATTATTTTAAAGTTCAACATTGTTTGCATCGACAGAAGTACTGTAAATAAAAGGAGTTTAAACCATAAAATTTTTTATGAGAGTGAAATTTTGATATTTTCTGAGTTTAATGTATTTTCCGGTTCTTCGGAAAGTTTCCGGAAAGTTTCAGGAAAGTTTCCGGAAAGTTTCCGGAAACTTTCCGTCAAAATAAATTTCCGGAAAAGCTACATCACTATCTAAGATACAGAGTGCAATAATAGGAATTATCTGAAATTCGAAACCGGTCGAGTTGTGACCCTATAGCTTATAATCCTTCAAACGTTGCAATCAAAATTGCTCCAGTTGACAAAGAAGTTTTTTTAGATAGAGCTGCATTGGACAAGTGAATAGGAATTTTTCCAACGCTGATCCAACGATACTGGACATCAGCTTCCCGCTGCCAGTCGCATATCATCGCCAGATTCTGCTACAATGTGGACTCACATGTTTTGCGATTTCACGACGCAGTCATTTTCCTTAAATGTTCATAAATAGGAATCGATTAAATGTTCATGTTCATGAAGTAGAGCATGGGCCTAACGCTTCAATTTCCATATAGCCTAGAGTAGGGCCTACAATTAACGGTTAGGCGTATTGCCATTGTTATGCAAATATTGAAGTACTCGACTCACACTGTTATTTTTCGTGTTTTTCTTTTCAGCAAATGCACTGTTGTAGCTATAGTTTTCTCGCTGCACTTTTAGAATATGGCATACTGGTCGATTTGGGTGGGCCCGGTAGAGTAGTGGATAACACGCTGGCGTAGAGTGCGAGAGGTAGCGATTTCGAGCCCCCGTTGGGCGGATTTGCTTTGCAGGCTGCTATTAGTGCCATGTATTGCAGGCTCTCTGCTCAGTTATAGTATACATGTAGTTCAGATTTGTGTATTCTGTGATCTCCGTTCTTGTGAATTGTTTAAACTGCATAATTGTACACTACACTGTAACCGGTTGCGGTCTGTCAACCGGATTGTTGAATAGAGAGAATATTATCTAAAGAAAGAAAAGAACTGACTCTATTTACAAACGCTATACATGTGAAACAAGTCTCAATCATGAACATTTGTAGCTTTATGAAGATTCCGCTTACAGTTTATCCACCGTTGCTTAATAAATTCAATGTTCACGTCGATCTTGTCTGTTATTTCCTTGACTAATTTTATGTAACATTTTTTCGTGCATTCCAACTAAGGCAAGGAAGAAAATTTTGAGATGGCAGCAAATCGTTAATAATAATTATAATTATCATAATTATTATTCTTTTATGCTAATGTTTATTAGGGTGTCCCAACAAATATTTTTTTCGAAATTTTCTATGCAGTCCCCCTAAAAAGTTTCCATATGGTTCCATAATAACACCTGTAAAATTTTATGACACTACAAAATTATTTAGGGGTCCCTCAAGCCGCCAAAGTTTACCCATATTGACATAATTTGCCCCTGATGTGTCCAACTTATAAATGCCTTTAGATCCCAACCCTTGATCCTATTATAACAAATGTAATACCATTGGAAAGCTCTTGAATGATAGAATTTGCAGGTATCTCACTTTATAGGATACAATGGATATTTTGGGCATAGTATTACGCTCAAAAAATGCAAAAATTGAGAAAATTTTGAGATTTTTGGATTTTGGGACAGTATCAGTGTACACACAACTAATCATTGGGAGTAGTCATTACAAACTCTTGATAAAGTAACAAGTCGTGGTTTTAGCTCCTCCATACCTTCATCTATTTCATGATAAGAAATTCTGAGGTGACTGAGGGGTTCAACCCCCTATTTTTTCCCCTAGGATCACACACTAAAGTCTTAATTGCATACCCCATGCAGCTACACACAAATCAACGTCTTGCCCGTTATTTTTCACTATTCTCGTATTGATCTGCTTATTCTACATCACTGCACTCAAATTGTTCTTCAGTTCTACGTTCTACATTTACACAATGTCATGTCAGCAAGATTGTCACAATTGTGGTTAGAAAACATGTGCCTGTGTTTTTCGACAACTTGTACGAGAAATTGTCTCCGATCTCCGTTCTTCGTTATCGTTGAGCTGAAATTTTTATTCTGTATCAAAGCTGCGTCATGTTTGTTCAACACGGTCATTTACACAGACCAATGCTATGAAAAATCACACGTGGTCTTATACGATTGGCTATCTCGCCACTCTTTCACTGAAAGATCGAGAAAACTATCTTTGAACGCAGCATGGTTTGGGGAAAACTTTTAGGAAGAGATAACCCCGTTATTTCACATGGATGAGATAATCACTGAAATAACAGAGAGAATTGCTATCTCTTATATCTTAGGTACTGGTATACCAAGAATGATGTTGCATCATTTGCAGACTTGTCGTCTAGAGCAGCATTGCCAGAATTATAAAGCTTTGGATTAATTCAAAGAGAGCAGTGATTACTGAGAACATGAGAACACCGCCTGACTGTAGATGTCAACCACAAATCTGAGAATTGTTGGAGTTTGGTATGCCCTGTAATTCACGGTCGTCAACTGTATACGTGATTCGTTTCCATCATAAAGAGCAATTCGATCTATATTGCCTTACCCATCCAACTTGCTCTGTGATGGGCACCAGGTTTGCGAACTGCTACCGAATTGCTCAATCCAACTATGGATACCAAGAGCTGAGGAAAGTCTTGATGTCATAATTAGAGGATGGCCACGTTGAAGCTGTTCAGTAATGAATTCCTATGATTTGTTATATGCAAACTGCAGTAGCATTGGTCGAGGGTTTGGTTGACGGTGAACCAGATTGGAGCGCATTCATCTTTAAATGGCTTGCAGAGCTTAATTACAGACCATGGACAAACTTTACCGAGGACGCAAAAAATGCACCAGGCAACAGGGCTTAAAAGATTTCTGTGATGTCAACAGATGTTGCGACTGATGGCTGATGTAGAAGGGTGTAAGGCACTGCAACCTCTACTTAATATGCAGTTATTCAAGGCCGTTGTCTCAAAGCATTTGCCAATAATAATAATAATGCATCACACTTCACGACTTCAAAAGGTCCAAACTGCAACCGTTGATTCCTGGCCTGGTCCAGAAGTCAACTTTGGCACACCAAACTGCTATATACACTTCCACCAACATGAGAAGAAATCAGACTGACAATCTGTTAACCTTATCCATATTCACTACATGTAGAGGTAGCGGCCTGCAATCCTTGTGCACGACAGATTTATATCCTTCGTTTGTTCGAGAGCTTAACTGTCGTCCTTATGCTTGAAAAACCTCATTCACAAATGCAATAAGGTTGCATAATAATTTTGTAGAGTTTAGTATTTCAGAGCAATATAATGTTATGAAGCAATACATAAACACACTAGTGGGATCAAAGTGTGGACCTCCGAAAATTTCAAACTCAGATATGTCGTGCGTATAATTTGTGACAACTTACACATATTATATAAGCTTTGAGGGGCCTCTAAATATTTTCAAAATTTCATGAAATTTGGCAGGTATTATCATAGGACCATAAGGAAACTTTTTGGAGGGACTGCATTTCAAGTTTGAAGAAAAATATTTTTCCTGTGCAATCGTGGGACACCCTAATGTTTATAGATATAGACATAGACATGTTTTTATTGATCCCAACAATTCAATTGTACAATGTACATGTATACTTAACAATGTATTTAACATAATCAGCAATAAGCAAATACTCATAGTGAATAAGTGGAATAAGAGTGAGGGAGCAAATAGGCACGCCAAAACGGACAAATCCCGCTAAGTAGTGTCCTAATTAACAAAGTGAGGTATAAACGTAAAAGCTGTAGGGAGAATATACCTATATATATTATATATATACATATATATAAAGTCACGTCTTTCTCTTCAATCGTTATCTAAGCTGCTCCTCGAGAAGTGTGTGCTAGAGCAGCTAGAGAGTATCCACGTCCACTACTTGCGATTTTTTTCGGCGCTCTATAAATTACCCAAAGCACCGACCAGCTGCTTAACTTTAAAATGCATTGACAACATTGTAGCTGTTTCGTTATAATATCTAATCGACTGCCAGTATTGTTGCTAAGCGTCGAACCCGTTGTAAAACTTATCACTTTAAAAATGTTCAGAAGCGCGGGACCGTGAAAGCGCGGGGTCCAAGGCGGCTGCCTCGCTCGCCTTGCCCTAATACATAGGCCTAAGAAAATCGCTAGGTGTGGCGTCCGATACCAAGTAGAACGCTCTTGTTGAGGAGCAGCTCAGATATTTTCTGGCCGTCAAAATTCTGCCGAAAATCGCGAATGCTGTAATTCTGCAAGATATCACTTTTTTGTGTGTGAATAAAACGAACTGGTCGGTGCTTCTGGTGAGTTCGAGTGCACCGCCAGAAGCTCGCAAGTAGCGACGCTGAATGGATAAGCTTACCTAGTAGTAAGCTTACATACTTATCGAGGAGCAGCTCGAAAATTTTGGGGCGTGACAAATTCTGCAGAATTCTGCAGAAATAGCTATCGCGCATATTGCAATACTGCAAGATTCCAATGCCTAAGTCAAGCAGCTGGTCGGTGTTTTGTGTGAATTATAGAGCATTGACCAGTTCGCTGGATTTTAAAATGCATCGGAATCTTGCAGCAATGCAGCGTTCTCGATGGCAATATCGGCAGAATTGGCGCCGCCAGAATAGGCTATATCTGAGCTGCTTCTCGAGAAGTGTGCGCTGCTAGGTGTTCATATCCACTATAGCCTACTCACGGTTATCGGCGGCGCTCTGTAAGTCACCCAAATCTTAAAAGTCCCATCTTTTATTGGAAAGGAACCTATTGACTAAATTGGTGACTAGGCCTACTATACTCTGTTATTAAAGCTTATTAGTGTCTAAATGCTGAGCGTGTCCGATTGATGCTTGGCCGATGTTGATCACCTGCCCTCATTGGTCATGCTCTTTACAATCAGCCTGAACTCTAAATTCCCACGTTCTTCGCTTCTAACTGGTACACCAAGTGCATCTTTCTCCTGTCTTAAAAGCACATTCTTTTCTCTGGCTCTTTTGAACATTGAACGCCAGGAATTGTGCGATCGTTAAATTTATAGATGCAATAGAATCACTTGAAATGATTTGAGTTCCATATTTCATTCCTTGTCATTATATTGCGTTCGTGATTCAATTTAAACTTAGTTCATAATTATAGTTTCTCTTTTTCTGATTATTGTACTTTGTAGGCTGTTAATTGTCGGTTCTAAAATTGCCTTGTTTGTTCTTTGCGTAGTAGGCCTACTGTGCGACATTAGAACGCTGATTGAAATGATAATTAGAACGCTGATTGAAATGATAATTTCGTACGAGGGGCCTGGTTAACCTAAGCTTTTTGCTTTTTCCGGGCTTTCTGTTGCCCAGCGATTTTCTGTTTCTGTTGTACTATACTTATTTTATTTCTAGTGCAATCAAGAAGTAGCCTAAATAAATATAATCGATTTGATGTTGACAATTTCTCCTATTATTTAAATTTCACAATTGATTAGGCCTAATTATTTTAATTGAAAGGAAATGCCACCAAAAGGATTTCACGATTTTGGCAGAAAAAATATATAGGCTAGGTGCGAACCAAAAGAAAAACCAGAGGCTAGAATTTACCTAAACTTCAATCTGCGATCAACAGTGTTTCAAGAACGGCTCATATCAGTCACTTCGTCAACGAAAAATGATGTCGCTGACGATCTGGACAAGCCTACTGAAATCAATGAAATTATTTCAGATTTTGCATCTGTCGAAGTTTGCAATATTTTGTGTGTGAATGGAAGGCTAATATGACAGAACCCATGCCTTGGTCTACACTACAGTGACTACCAAGCCTTCAAATAGGAGGATCGTAGAATATTTTGATTAGGCCTATTAGCATCCCCGCTGCATCCGTTTCAGATGTCAGATATTCAGATAGGCCAAGCAAGCGAAACAGATCCTAATAATATTGCTTTCATAGTAAATGCTAGTGTTAATGGCCTTATTTGCATTTCGTTGTCATTAGCCAATTTTATTTCGATTTGCATTATTTTAATTGATCTATAGGTCTACATAGGCCTATGGGATTCATAATATCGCATTGTCATAAATATCAACTCAATTTTGCTTGAAGACCTGCTCTTCGTTTGCAACCTTGGGCCGCGCACGCGCTATAGCGTCGGGCCTGACGAAGCTCTTAAAGCACTTTGCATTCTCGAGGGTTGCTTCGGCAGAAAATACCTGAGCTGCTCCTCAAGGAGTTTGTTCTGCTGGACATATCAACATCCACCACTCGAGACTTTCTGACGACGCTGTAAAAATGATATTAAGCACGGACCAGTTTGCTGGATTCAAAAATGCATTGGAATCTGGCCGCATTGCAGCGTTCCCGAAGGTTATTTCGGCAGACCTTGCGAGGCCAGAAAATATCTGAGCTACTTCTATAGCAATGTGTAGGTCTACTACTGGGTTCCCAAACCTGCAAATCCCGATTTTCTGGTGGCGCTAGAAATATCAATCCAAACACTGGCCAGTTTGTTTGATTGAAAAATGCATCAGAATGCTACATCAATACAGTATTCTCAATGGCTATTTGCCTATTTCGATAGACTTTCGCGGCCAGAAAATATCTGAACTGCTGCTCAAAAAGAGCGTTTTAAGAGGTTTCCAGCGGCATCAGTCGCGATTTTCCGGTGGCTCTTTAAAACTCACCTAAGCTAGTGAGGCTTGCATGCTTATTATGTCCAATACATCCAAAATCTAAATATACGTAATCCATGGCAATATACCCGACGTCATTAATATGTGCGTACACATGTTTTATTGGAAGTGTTTAATGGCCTGTGGTAGTGCGTGTAACACTAGATTTTCGAAAGTTAGTGAATTTGCGGTATTCATAATTTTGATAACATTAACTTGCTAAGGCCCTTGTCGACACTAACGATAAATAATTATATTGAATGCAATTTATGTTGAAATATACTGACGAAATGAACTACTAGCAACGGTTTTAATCACCAGATGTCAACATGCATTTACAAAGCCTGCTGGTGTATAGGTGTCCCACTTTAGCGACAGCTGTGTTGTCAAAGTGGGACAGCGATCTGCTGCTAAAGTGGGGCAGCCTGTTGCAGCAGAACTAAGCATACGTGTTGATAGGCCTGTTGAATATAAGCCTATTTAAATCCTGGATTACGATTACGTTGATTGTTTTAGATGGGAGGAGTGTTTGATAAAATGTCAACATGCATTTACAAAGCCTGCTGGTGTATAGGTGTCCCACTTTAGCGACACTGTGTTGCCAAAGTGGGACAGCGATTTGCTGATAAATGGAATTTTAGATGATGACGATTTTTTTGTGTGCTCTCTGTGCGCAAACAACTTACTTTCCAGCCTTAAGTTATCATTGACTATATTTTTGGTATGTTAATTAGGCCTATAAGCCAGTGATTCCCAACCTGTGTGCCGCGGCACACTAGTGTGCCGCGAGAACTTTGCAAGTGTGCCGCGAGAAAATTCTAAAAGTTATTAATTAATAATGATTTCAAACAAAACATCTGAAAACGTCATCACTGTAACATCAAAACTTAAGTCAATTGATCTTAATCTCTCACACTGAAGCAGGTTAAGATCTCCAAGGGAATTCTTGATTGTTTTCCCACGGTCAATGAATCTCAGTTAAAATAAGAAAATTACACCTAAATTCAAAACACATTTTTACAACCAGCACTACAGCATTCGGCCTACTTTCCTTCGCTTGCAATCGACAATTTTGACTGGGTAGGCCTAATCATTCCATTCGTAATCGGCGAAACAACAAATCTTACAACCGAGGAAGAAGAAGAGCTAATTGATTTACAAAATGACAAATTTTATCAGTCAACATTTTCCGAAAAGAGTTTGGATGAGTTTTGGCTTTCCATTCAAAAATCGTATACTTCGATCAATTCACGAGCAGGCACAATTCTTCTGCCATTTGCATCTTCGTAGTTTTTTTTAAAATTTAGATTTTCAGCCTGAACTGAAATCAAATGTAACAAGATAGACAGACTTCTTAGAATCGACGATAAAATGCGAGTATGATTGTCGTCTCTGGAGCCTCGTTTCAATTTGATCTGCTCATTGACTATAGACTCACTAGACTAGAGTACTATTATTATACAATAAGAACATTGAAATTATAATATCATTACATAATAGTGGCAAATAAATAAAAAGAACGGGTAATTATAATGTATCGTGCCGCGAGATTTTTTATTCTTTCTTAGTGCGCCGCAAGCCAAAAAAGGTTGGGAATCACTGCTATAAGCCCTCAAGTTTTGATGCTCATAGAGCCTATCAGTGTTGGACCACTTTAGTAGCAATAGTGGACCACTTTACCGTTTTCCAAAGAAAATATAGATTGTCGTGCCTTTCTAAGCAACATCAAGTTATGGACCACTTTAATAACTATTTTGTCCCACTTTAGTAGCTCCTGGAGAGAGAAAAACTGTCTGTGTATGCAATTAGGTTGGTCTGTTTTAATATATCGACTCCTCGACTGCACGTCATTCCCCTAAGTGTCCCACTTACCCATCACTCACCCTATAGTTTGCTTGACTTAAAAATGCATAGGAATCGCGCCGCATAGCAGCATTCTCGATGGCTATTTCTGCAGACTTTGTGTGACCAGAACCAGAAAATATCTGAACTGCTCCTCGAGAAGTGTATGTTACTGGGTATCGACATCCACTACTGGTGATATTCAGGAAACGCTCCAAAAATTACTCCAAGTGCGTGTGTGCTGTGTGTGCGTGTGCGTGTGTGTGCTCTGCTTCGAAGAGGCATCGATCGATGCTTTGCTATTGAAAGTGACGCCTGTACTACCCTGTAATTGTTCATACCAATGGCAAATTTGGACACGGCATCATCAATGATTCATCATGCTTTGTCTGTGTGTCTGTCTCATTCTCTCTCTCTCTCTCTCTCTCTCTCTCTCTCTCTCTTTCTCTCTCGCTCGCTCACACACACACTCTCTATCTCTGTCTCTCTGTCAGACAGACAGACAGTCTCTCTCTCTCTCTCTCTTGTTCCGGTCTTTCTGTTTTTTCCAGGCAACGATGGTGGCTGGGATGAGTCCTCTTTGCTACGGGCAAATGCCACCGGTTTCTTTTATTTGATACGGCACCCCGTCAAAAGGGCGACCGACAAAAGGGCGACCGACATAATGGCGCCGATAGAAGAGTGGCGCTCTTAAAAGAAATATTATCGATGAAGAGTCGGCCTGGAGGTGATTATATTATGAGTAAATAGGCAGCTCAACGACGACGCGACAACTAGCAATTAATACTGAAATATTTCACACATGGTGTTTGTTCAAGTTCAAGTTCAAGTTTTATTGCTCCCAAAAATAACATCAATTACACGTTATGCAGTGTACATAATGAAAATTAATAATAGTAAGCAGGGCTGTTTTTAAGGAATTTTCAGAACTGCACAACTCCCTTTCCCATCCTCCATGGCAAATCACTGACAATCGCAGGACAATGACCTTTTTTGCTACGGTAGTTTCAACTGTACGGAAGTGCTTCTACAACTGCACAAATCCAGTTAGAACTGCACATTTTGTGTACAACTGCACGTTAAAAAAGCCCTGATAGTAAGAGTAAGATGTGTAGAGAGTTAGAAGTAAAGGGGAACAATAGGAACCCCAGAAGGGAAGATCCCGCTAGGAGGGGCCCTAAGTAGGTGATTACTCATAGCAAAGATGACGTGTAAGTGACCTTTGTCAGGGTTAGTGACAAAAGTGGGAGAATTAAGTATAGATGGGTGTTAATAAAGGTGCATGAAGGGAGAAGTTTGATGCGCAATGCAACAGACAAAACTGAAGAGAAGAACAAAAACCGTTGAATAACCAACAGCAAACGACAATAATTGGTTTTATATAACATTTTTTTCTGCATGTGCACGTAACAGACGCTTAAAGTGTGCAAAGGCCATGTCTGTCTTAAGACAAGGAGGCAGGCTGTTCCATATTAGAGGTCCCTGGTATTTGATAGAAAATTTGTGTGTATCAGTCCTAGGATAAATGCTTACGTAGTCACGTTTGTTTCTGGTTATAATGAGATGCTCTACTTTGTTAAAGTAAGATACAAAGCAAGGTGGTAGGAGGCCATTATGGAATTTATACATAAATTCTGATGTCTGGGTAAATTTAATTTGAACGATGTTAAGAAGGCCAAGTTCCAGAAATAGAGGCTTATTGTGAGCATTAAAAAAGCGACCTGGTGATGAGTCTAATGGCTTTTTTGGAGTAGTTTTAAGCTAGTAATATGGAATTCATAAGTTGGAAGTCCAGATGAGGTTACAACAAGTAAGGTAGGGGTAGATAAGTGTAAAGTATAGATTTTTCAATATATAGGGTGGAAGCAAATAGGATATACGTCTTATTATTCCAACGCTCTTAAGCTTTTGGCTTCTTTGGCTTTTTTCTAATAATTGCCTGTTGTAGACTAATTATTAGTTTTTAACAATTACATGTAGGCTAGTCTTCGATGCGTGGCAAGTCTTTCGTGTCCAACATTAGTTGTTGTTTAGTCATTCTTTCAGCACGGGTCCTATTGTACGGGGATGGGTAATTGTCCTGGGTAATTGGTACGGGGTCCAGATGAGGTTACAATAAGTAAGGTAGGGGTAGATAAGTGTAAAGTATAAATCTAATTGATTTCTTGTAATAATAACTACGTTACGCTGTGCGGTTGGGTGGGTGGGCCAAGGGAAACGTTATGTTACAGGGTGAATGGGTGGTGGGTAAAAAACGGTCGTTTTCGGCGTTGCGTATAAATTATATGCAATGACCCCTAAGCCACAATTACATGTACCGGTACCTTCACGACCATCTCGTAATTTCAATTAAATATCGATTTAGCTTTCCACTTCTATTATCATCAGAAAGTTAGACATCGAGTTTAACATAGTCAACTGCTCCAATTTCTCAGGCTCAGGGCCGTAAATCTGCTTCTAGATGTGGGGTGGGAAAATTTCCCCTTCGGAATTGTGAGCAGTATACCGGTACCCCCTCAAGGACCCCACTCGTCAATGAGTTCAGTGACACCCTATACATAGGTTAGTGTTAAGGTTAGTGCGAAAAAATTGTAGATTCACACTCGTCATCTTGACCATCCTCATTGCTGCGGATCGGAGACCCAGAGTCAACGACGTCAGTTTGCTCCATCCCTCTCTGTCCTTCGTCTCCTTATGCAATCCGCCATCGACAACCCTCATCCACTGCTCGACATTCACACTATATACTGCACATATTTTTATGCTCGGACTACAGGGAACAACACGATTTTCTTGCCAAACCAAACCAGTCGAAAGTACTAGGCCATAATATGGCCAAGTACTTTGTACTAAATGAAGAAACAATTAAACGACTATATTATAGTCGCTTAATTGTTTCTTTTGACTTCCTGCATCTGAATGCATGGGTTATAGTAGGCCTAAACATCCACCTTAGCGACTCATTTGTAGGGTCTACTGTAAATTTAGATGTCACCCGCTTCTGTATTCTTCATGTTTGATCATCAACTTAGAGCCTTAGACAAGCCAGTTATAGTATTCTAAAAACATAAATGATTAATGCGTTGACAATGAGTTAATTAAGACATGTTTAAGAGTTGAGCGGACCTCAGTCAATAATGTAGGCCTACCTATAAACTAGGTAGATAAAAGTAATTATAATTATGCATAACTTCCTACACGTAGCCTACACAATCCACAACAATACGCGCTTACTTTATCATGTCATTTTGTCATTTTTGACATCCCTTTCCTATCGATTTCGCTAATAGCTAAATTTCTTTTGACTGAGACCTCTGGCTTCCGCAACTTAGCCCTGTAGCTTCTGTTGGCGCTGAAGAAATCTCGAGATTATGGATGCGCTCACAAATACAAACTGTGATCAACACAGATTTTTAAGCGGAAAAGATAAAATGACAGGAATCTGATCATAATGATATAATGCTGTTAATGTTTGTCACATTTCTGATGCACAGATTCAGGCAATGGCTATTTTTTATGTAGGCTAATGTGAAAAACTTTTATAATAGAGAAGGCAGTGTGCATTGTCACTATTTTCTTCACACTTACCAGATTGAAGAGGTTTGGAAAACGAAAAAGATTAGACTGTTTAAATTATTTAACGTACAGTACTTTTAATCATGAATTTAATTTGTTTAAAATTATTTATGATCCTCTTTTGGCCTACAGTTGAATAACTAATTTATAATGTAGACTCGAAATGAACTGCTGTCAGTAGGCTACTTCTTTCAAATCTGAGAGCCAACACTCTCAATATGATTACCCTATGTTCTTGTATACATATTATGTATGTCTGAATTATGAGTGCGTTGTGTTGCATTGTATGTGAGAATTTATAAAGCGCATATTACAGTATATTAGCTATTCAGAGGCGCTCTCAGCGTGACAACCCCGAGGAAATAACAAAGTCTTCAAGCAGCGAAGGGCTGAAGATAAGATCTTACTACGGATAAAGGAAGTGAGGCCATTCCACATAGAACTTGATAGAAGGGTTTACAATGGCAAACGCTCGGTGTTGGGTCATGGTAGTCCTTGCCCGAGGAACTATAGGTGATCAAATTAAGTCGATCAGCAGACTGAAGAGGGCGGGGAAGATAGGGCCTACCGCGGAGAGGTGTTCGTGGTTCGTGCATTAACGCCATTAAGTCACAAAGGCCTACAGGAGCTTGTCCAATTTGAGTTTACACTTATGTATGCTATGTATGTTTGTATGTATGTATGTATGTATGTATGTATGTATGTATGTATGTATGTATGTATGTATGTATGTATATATATATGCATGATTGTTGTATATATATATATATATATATATATATATATATAGTATTTACAGTCATTAGCTGTCTTCTACCTGCATGTCCGCTATCTCCTTGCAGTCTTGCAGGATCATAGGGCCTATTTTGGGCGTAGACTACTTGTCACATCATAAATTCCTTCCCCTTGGTATTAATGAAGAGGAGATCTTATCTTCAAATTTCAATGGATCCATGTACACCTCTTGCAGTTCTAGATTTTACTCTCACAGAGCAAGTTTCCAAGTAGGCTATCTACGATTCGATTGTGCAATGTGCAGTCGCCTACAGCTTGCACACCTTAACGTTGTGACACAGCTGAGAGAAATTGTGGGGAGGGAATTCCTTCACGTTCCCTCCCCAGGTTGAAAAGTGGGGAGGGAATTCCCTCCCTTCCCTCCCCGGGATTTACGGCACTGCAGTCAGGCTCAACTATTATGTTACCGTACGCCACTCGTTTGTAATCTATTCTATGCAAAGAAATCGATCGAAACATCAATATTGTTGCCCTTTGGCAACGGTTGTTGCCGGAATAACTTGAAACTGTATACAGAGGTCCTCTGTATGAAAAGATGTTTCGGTTGCTAACGTGCACCATGGCGCTCATGATATCAGACCCAATGCACTCGACTTACGTAGTCCTAGGCTACACGTAATTATTATACTCGCCCATTTGGTTTGGAAGTCTGAGATAAGTCGATACTACAGGAGGAAAATTCGGCAGTGACAGAAGAGTCTTTCGTTGAGCTACATCGTCATCCTCGACAGACATTCAACGACCAAATCCTCGTAAAGCATCAACAGCCATTATGTAAGTAGTAGGCATAGTGGCCTACCGGTTAACTTTGAGGTAGGCCTATCGATAGTAGAACTTTGCAAAATATATATAAAGGATATATGGTTACTCTACAGGGTGCGCCAAAAAAAGACTCTCCTAGGTTTTTTGCCAATATCTTTACCAAAAGTAAGAATTTTGAAATGAAATTTTACAGGCT
This sequence comes from Lumbricus terrestris, assembly GCA_949752735.1. Classification (NCBI taxonomy): domain Eukaryota; kingdom Metazoa; phylum Annelida; class Clitellata; order Crassiclitellata; family Lumbricidae; genus Lumbricus; species Lumbricus terrestris. The sequence continues at coordinate 13,740,898 of OX457051.1, read as the reverse complement.
TATAGACAATTCATATTTACACATGATGGTCAGATTTCATCAAAATATTTAAACAGAACAAAAGTTATACCACTTTTAGTGGGGCCACCCACCGTTTTTTGACGATTTAATAACCTAACGCAACAAAAAGTAGCAAAAACACGATTTTATTAAGTCATATCTGCAATAACTGTTTGGAAATGAACTTGATAGTGATTCACAACTTGTGTTCAATGTGCCCACCACCAGTGCCAAAACTTCTTTTGAGTCTCTTTGCAAAGTTCTTGATGGCCCTGTTGACACGTTCCAAAGACAAATCTTCCCATTTCAACTCCAATGCGCCCATCAATATTCTTACTGCTCTTGATTTTGGTTACAGATTGTTATATTTCTCCAGCATAGCTCTCCGCAATGAATTATCAATCCATCTGGTTCAAATCCGGAGGTTTGGGGCCATTGGCATTCTCAGTAAAACCAGAACAATCGACATTGAGTCGATCTCATTTCATTTACGACAAATCTCTTAAATCTCGGCCTAATTCGTAATTTTTGTGCTCTCACTGTTTATCAGAGCGTTGCTCATAGCCTTATATCTCCAGGATCTTGCTCAAGAGTTGTCTGAATAAACATTTTGTCTGTCATTGACACCTTGGCCATTTTCATTTTTTTTTTTAATTTGAAGTTCATTGCCTTATTAGCAAAATTATGAATCTGACAGATTCCTTATTTAGCAACTTGATTCTCATCTTGTTAAGTGACATCACAGTGTAGGCTACATGTAAGTGATTGAAAGTAGAATATGCACTACTTTCATTTCAGGCAGGTTCTCAAGTTGTAGCACTTTCTAACTCACTTTTTTAGAATATCATGGTAAAGTTAATGGATCATGCAAGTTTATTATCGTGGTAAAATACCGCAAAAGTCTGCCAAGGAATCAAATGGAGGTAGTATAGTAAATTTCACGCCATTCATTTCAATTTTAAAATCCAATTTCACACGTAATATAGGCTGTGATTATATTCTGCCATTACATGTAGCCTAACCTGACATAATTATAATAAAATTATGCTGATTGTCTTTAATCTGTTGTTTAAAAAGAATGATGAAAGTGAGCAAGGGTCTCGTACTCCTACTGTCAATCGCGGCTGCTGTCTGTGAGCTGAGCAACTGCGCAGAATACACGGCTGTGTACGATGCTGATGGGAGACGTCAGTGCGCAGTTGGTCATCAGCCAGACGAAGTCCGTCTTATGACCAGAACAGGGAACCTTGAATGCGCGAGAATATGCGATGACAACCCAGAATGCGTCGTCTTCAATCTCTACGATAACAAGACCTGTGAAGTATTCACTTGCTCATCTAAGTCATCACTTGATTACGAGATCGTGGAATCCTGTAGAAGCTTCCGGGTATGTTCAGCATTGATTGAAATAGTTTTTTCATCCAGCATTTTGATTCGCATTCAGAGGCAATGGAAAACCTAGTCTAATAAGATATAGCTGCCATGGTAGATAGGCTACATGTATAATCAATGCATATTTGACTTGTTTGAAAAGTCTCATTTGCACTGATTTACTGACGCACCGACTGAATAACCTAATTTGTCTATGGCTCAATCCAGATCCCCGCCTTGGCTCAATCCAAATCGTTTGCCTGTATTGGTCCATCTTTATAGAATGGACTTCCACCATCAATTCGCTCTGTAATCCTCTCTGGTAGTCTTTCGACATCTTTCTTTCATCTCAAAACTAGCCTTTTCTCTCGGAGTTGCACGCACAGGGAGCGATTCTGAAAGGTTCATGCTGCGAGAAGCGCTTTATAAATGGTCAGATAAGATACAATAAAATACAATTCAATGCTTATTTGGTCTTCTCAACGATGATGTTGTTACCTATAATTCATCTTACTTAGCTAGGCCTACTCATTTATTTGCACAGAGTATTTTATTTTGAGTTGACAATTGTCTGAGTTGTATCACTTAAAGAATGTAAAAGGAGTGATAAGTTTACATGCGGCAAGTAAAACCTAACAGCTGTCATATATACTACATTAATATGTGATAATATAATTTTAGATTAACGATTGCAGGATGAGATGTAACCAACCTGAATGCGGTACCGGTAAGCTAATTGAAACGTTCTGATTAGATTTATTTTAATTCTTAGAGCTAGGTAGTGTCACAAACAAGTTGACGTTGAAAATCGTCAATTAGACTGTGTAGTCCAGTGTTTGGATGTGTGTCTGGAGTTTGGCAATGTTAATGTATGACGCTCCTAGACAATTTAATCACAGCCTAATCCATAATCTCTAAATTTGTGAAACTATTCCAGAGTTAATCGCATGGCACCATCTTATTCACGAGCGCTAAGCCTACATCAAGTCATATAATATTATAGCAATTACTTTCATTTGGTGCATTTCGTGGTACACGATAGCACTGATGATGCTGATGGGTTATTGGTGACGAGTTTGAATGACTGTGATGGTGTGGATATTCGAGATGAGTTTGAATGACTGTGATGGTGTGGATATTCGAGATGAGTTTGAATGACTGTGATGGTGTGGATATTCGAGATGAGTTTGAATGACTGTGATGGTGTGGATATTCGAGATGAGTTTGAATGACTGTGATGGTGTGGATATTCGAGATGAGTTTGAATGACTGTGATGGTGTGGATATTCGAGATGAGTTTGAATGACTGTGATGGTGTGGATATTCGAGATGAGTTTGAATGACTGTGATGGTGTGGATATTCGAGATGAGTTTGAATGACTGTGATGGTGTGGATATTCGAGATGAGTTTGAATGACTGTGATGGTGTGGATATTCGAGATGAGTTTGAATGACTGTGATGGTGTGGATATTCGAGATGAGTTTGAATGACTGTGATGGTGTGGATATTCGAGATGAGTTTGAATGACTGTGATGGTGTGGATATTCGAGATGAGTTTGAATGACTGTGATGGTGTGGATATTCGAGATGAGTTTGAATGACTGTGATGGTGTGGATATTCGAGATGAGTTTGAATGACTGTGATGGTGTGGATATTCGAGATGAGTTTGAATGACTGTGATGGTGTGGATATTCGAGATGAGTTTGAATGACTGTGATGGTGTGGATATTCGAGATGAGTTTGAATGACTGTGATGGTGTGGATATTCGAGATGTGTTTGAATGACTGTGATGGTGTGGATATTCGAGATGAGTTTGAATGACTGTGATGGTGTGGATATTCGAGATGAGTTTGAATGACTGTGATGGTGTGGATATTCGAGATGAGTTTGAATGACTGTGATGGTGTGGATATTCGAGATGAGTTTGAATGACTGTGATGGTGTGGATATTCGAGATGAGTTTGAATGACTGTGATGGTGTGGATATTCGAGATGAGTTTGAATGACTGTGATGGTGTGGATATTCGAGATGAGTTTGAATGACTGTGATGGTGTGGATATTCGAGATGAGTTTGAATGACTGTGATGGTGTGGATATTCGAGATGAGTTTGAATGACTGTGATGGTGTGGATATTCGAGATCACACTTGAAACGCAACTATTGCTTAATTATTTCACCTCTAGAACATAAACAATGAAGTGGCTGAACATTTCTTACCCGTAATTCCTGTCTCGTGAGGACAGCATACAGCTTTGATAAAATTCTTAAGGCCCAAGATAATATTAGGCCTATATTCGGTCTTCAGAATTTTATCAAAGCTGTAGTCTATGCTACTCTCAGTTGTGAATTTAGACTTTATTTTAGGATATGAAACCCTGCATAGTTTGATCGCGCATACAAATGATGCAGCAGTTTATGCATCCGATTTGTAAACTTTTTATACGGACAAACAACTCATGCAGAGGACACGACATTCATCAGCGTTTCATCTGATGCGATCAGCACATTGAATATTGGTGAATACGAAGTCACTACAGCTATTATTTTCTCCAACATTACATGTTTCATTGGCTAATAAGAAAAAAAATACTGACCTTGAGAACTACTTGAGTTGATGAATATGTTTGCCGGTACTGTATTCGTTTTCTTCTGATCAGAAATCAAAACGTCGGTTCCGCCAACAACAGAGCCACCGCCTTTCAGCGACTGTGAGGACGTAAGAGCAGCTGGAAACACAGAGAGCGGCGTCTATGTCATCAAACTGGGTGAAAGCGGTAACGAGACAAGCGTCTACTGCGACCTGAATAACTCAGAAAGTTGGCTGGTAATTCATTTTAAATGAAAGCATTTAAAACAAAATGTAAAATGTTATTCATAATTGGTATCAAAGCCTTGCTTGTGGGGTATGCAGACCTTTCGTCCAAGGACGATTCCGTCACGGACTGTTCGTCATGGCCTGTTCGTCAAGCGGACGATTCGTCAGAGGACGTTTCATCCACGGACGATTCGTCATGCGGACGGTTCGCCACCCGTATTGTTCGCTAGCTATATACTATATAGGTCTAAATGTATATACCCGGTAGTAAGAATGAAGTCATATGAATTACAAAGTTAATCGTGAAATCCAGAGGTAACCTACCCCAGTTGAAAAGTCATATCTGAGCAATATTTTCTAACAGTTTTACTCTACTTCATGCTTATTTAGTTAAGAAGAATATACACAATTACACACGCACTCATTGCATTGGTAAATGTAAAAACAAAAGTGTTTCATGTAAACATTATCTTCTAACAGTTCTACTCAACTCGAAGCTTATCTAGTTAAGTGCACGATATATAAACATGCACTGGTAAATGTAAAAACAAAAGTGTCTCATGTAGGCTATACAGTTTTGTCTAATATTTCTACTCTCCTTCAAGCTTATCTAGATAAGTGCACAAGCACCAAGAAATGTAAAAACATTTTGTCTCAAGTAAACAGTTTTTTCAAACAGTTATAGTCTACTTTGACCTGCAGCTCTAGTTGTGAGACAGATGTGTATGCCGATGAGGTTGCCATTCGAGAGAGACAAATGTGCGATGATACATGTCGTCCGGCAGGGACGTCATTTCAGCTTTTTTCAGGGGGGGGCAAAAAAAATTGGCAGGTCAAAACTCCACAAGCTTCGTTAGTTCTGTATTTAGCCAACATGTGCAAAACTGTGCTTAAATGAGATGTTTTATTCATGCTCATATTTATTAAATCTACTTATAGGCCTCTTTGATTCAGTGATGAGGTATATTTTAAATGCCTACTACTTTAAATAGACTATTAAGTGCTTTGCACTTGTTATTATATACCGTGATATTATTTACCATTATATGATCATAATTATGTTAATATTTACTATGATATATGATAGTATCATATTAAAAGAGTAGGATTTATTGTTAATATTTTTACAAATCCTATTTTTATACAATTAAAATGACAGAAATAACCTTCACCCACGGAAAATTTTGAAAAATTATAATGGCCATTGTTTCAGTTTACATTATTGTATTACATAGAATTGTATTACATAGACCGGGTTGGACCATTATAATCTACCATAATATTATTGATTATTATATAATTATAATGATATTACTTACTATAATAATAGTCTAATAGATGACATCATCATGAAATGGAAAATAATTTACTGTTAATACTTGTAAATTTTTAAAAAAATGTCATTAAATGTCTTATCTCCACTATCCAGTGTAATTTTTCAAATTTCAAACTGTCAGATTTCAAAATGTTTTGTTCCTTGAAACACTTAGTAAAACAACATCATTATTACATATGCTTCCCAATTTTGGTAGTTTGTCAATTCTTGCTTACTTTGTATACCATGTTTAACCATTTCTACTAATTGTGTTGTCTTGAACAACAAGGGTAAGCTTATTTCAGTACAACAAAGTAAGCTTGCATGTACATAATAATTATTATACTCCAGTCTGCTGCTGTTACTCATTGTAATAGTCCATTAGCAACAGAACAGAATTGCCTAACTTGATACACAAAGAAATTATTATTGCAATTATAGTTACATTTTGATATTGATATATTAAACCGCTCTTTTTATCAGCACTGAAATAATAGTGATTTTGTCAGGATAACATCCTACATGCTATGATTACAATGTGGAAGCTCAACAAGAATTTGCTATTATTTTAAGTGGACCTATATTTTTGAAGTCTTAGACCACTCTTAGCAGCACTCAAATAGAGCAATTTTGTTCAGACCACAGCCTAAAATGGTGCCATTGCACCGTGGAAATTCAAACAAATTTCTTGCAGGCAGGGGGCACATCCCATCTCCAGGAGGGGTCCAGATTAGACACTGCTTTAATTTGTCATTAATAACAATTCACATAGCAATATTGCATGCTGCATGCACTATGTCTGCAATAATTATTTTTGCCTTTGGGTTAATGACTGTTATTATCTATGCCTATAGTGTTGGTCAATGGCTTGTTGGAATGTCGGTTGTTTAACTTAAGCCAAAGTACTGATGTAAGATATTTTGATTTGTCTGAGAAAGAGCTATTTTGAATTATGGCAGAATGGATCACAGTATGTAATACCTAATATATGTAATACAGGATAGACAAAAGTGGAGAGCTACCATGGGAAAGCGGCTGACGCGTGCTGACGGCATTGCCTGACGGCCATAAGTCAAGTCAAGTCAAGGATCACAGTTGACCTTCAGTGGCGTAGCTAGGATTTTACCATTGTGGTGGGTAATGCAAATCCAGTAGTCTGCCATGAGCCTCTACATTACATAGGCGGGCTGGTGATCTGTACAGCGATCTCAAGAGGCATACACCAACATAAAGAACTTGAGGAGTTGGGAGAGCAAGCAGATAATCATGAGTGATTATATCAACCTGGAAAAGATATGACTGAAAGAAAATTTTAATATCCAGGATTTCATGTATAAGAAGTAACCTGCCTAACCATTGCACTAAAAGACAGTCAGTTTGTGTAAATTTCCAGTTCAATTGGATGTCATTGTCACGTAATAGGCCTACCGTGTGGATCCTTGTGAGTGTTTACAGGATGTCCTTTGGTCCGCTTTTATCCTCTGTTCAGTTCTCAAGAAAGCCAAAAATCATCAGCTCTACTGACCGTCATTGGTAACCCACGCTCATACCTCTCCCCCAACTGCTGCATGCAGTCAGCCCCTTGTAATACATATTTCTGCTGTGTTCTTTCATAACTTCCCGCTCATTAGTCCTTTGTCGGCTACTTGCCCTAGAGGTCGCCGGTGTTGGAGGCTGACGATCGAGAGGCGAATCCGCTCCAGGTCCCGGTGACACGGGGTGGGGTGCTTGTAGTGCTTATAAGGCTCAGAGGGAGAATCATGCCTCAGATGCCTGGTTGCTTCATGTAAGGTCGGTTTGCACTACATGTGTGGCTGACAGGACCCACACATATGGTGACCTTATACTGACCTGGGACTGTATCTATAGGGGAGCAAGCCAAGCTGTACGTCTTTCGAGTATCAGCCTGAGCTCATTCCCTGTGCAGACAATATCACAATATACACATAGGTTGATACATGTATCTGTGGCTATGAACTGTGAACTGTGTGCAGCTCGAATCTGCCCGACATACAAAACCACAGAGGTCGTCGTGAAGACACAGGCCTTTTGGTATTTTGAACAACGTGTGGCGTTGCAAAGCAATGCAAAATATGTCATGTGTAAGAATAGTCGGTCAAATTCAGGGGGCAAATACCCCCTGCCCCCCCCAAATGACGTCCCTGTCGTCCGGAGGTGATATTGATGACCCGTACTTATGTGCCGAGTGTGGGCGACTTGTGGGCTAATACAAGTGCCCCATGACTCCATGAGGGATGGGCGCTACACAGATAGTCGCGGCATTTGGGGACTCATACATTGTTGACCCACTCAGAGTGTCTGACTAACAATACGGGTGACAAACCGTCCGCATGACGAATCGTCCGTGGACGAAACGTCCTCTGACGAATCGTCCGCTTGACGAACAGGTCAAGACGAACAGTCCGTGACGAATCGTCCTTGGACGAAACGTCCCTGATTCACTTGTGGTAGGCTATGTCTTGAGCCAAAAGGCATCAGACTTGGAAAAGACTTAAATTCCGCGTGTAGCGGTCAACTATTAAATAGTTGTCAAATTTTGACAAAAAAGCTTTTTAAATGACGAGTGATTGTCCTAAAATCAACCGTCATCACTTGTAGAAGAATCGTAGAGTGTAGGAAGTTGATGTTCCAGCGAATCGCCACAGGTATGCCTATAGGCTAACCTATCTCAAGATCCAACTATTTAAACACAACAGGGGAAAGCCATACTTAAAAGCTCAAAGATCGGAACCTGAAATTCATTCATTGACTTCTTACACAATTATGTACCGGTATGTGTTTGCAAAACTGCATCTTTGTGTATCGTACGAAGCTGTTGTGGTTTTAAGACATCCACAACGAGTTATGTAGTGTTTGTGAAACGCTGCGGCCTCTTACTTATTTACAGGCCAATTCTAGTTCTATAACTATTTCATGGGTGAGCTAAATTTAGTTTCTACACAGTTATGTCCGCAATGCAGATGCACTTAGGTGGCGTGATCAGCACGTGTGCGCTGCTGATTGGTCAATACGCGGCGCGTGTTTCTGGCGCGAACCGGAAGTCGCCTGTGATTGGATGCTGACATAAACTGATTGAGTTGCGCGTTGGGAGTTGACAAGGAAAGAGCTGTGTGGGAATGTGCACGATCGTCAGAGGAAATTTGCCTTAAATTTGATTTGAATTCGAGAAGAACTTGTAAATTGTCTTTAAATTGTGCAAAGAAATTGACGGGGAAACAGATCATATTCTTCTGTAAAGTGATTCTTCACCGGTGTAAAGGTTTCAAATTACCCCCTCCTAAACATATCCCCCCCTGGTACCTTGAAACCGGTTTCAGATTACCCCCCTGAAACTAGATTTGTATCAATCATCGCATTTATTACACTAAAAAAATCAGGAAAATCATCCCGCTTCTTGTTTTGGTCTGAAGATTTTCATCCGTCATCCCACTTCGTGGTTTGCTATCAATATTTTGATCCGAAAAAATAATAACCTCGAAGCCATTTTCTCCATGTAAACTTCAGCGGCGAATAGTATATTAGTTACAGATGAAATTTTTTTAAAAGCGCTGGACCCATGTCCGGAATGGCTGATGGCGATATCTTAACTGTGTCAGAAAAAGACGATTAGGGTCTACTGCCCGCTGCAATTGCAAACACATCTCTACACTTATTTGGAATTTATGTACATTCGTAATTGCTAATCCTACATTAAAATGCACATTGTTTATCAGGTGTTCCAGAGACGCTTAGACGGAAACGTTGATTTCGAGCTAAATTGGAACGACTATGCGAATGGTTTCGGAAATCTAACCGGAGAATTTTGGATAGGTTTGTACAGTATATTCATGGGCATTAAGATGACTAAGCTATTTTTAGCTTAATCATCATTGGAAGAGAGGAGGGACACAGAGCGGGGGTCGCGATCATCATGACAAAAGTGGCACAAAGAGCGATGTTGAGTTACCGGTGAATGAACGAATCATTTCGGCCAAATTCAGGACGGCATTCGGAGCGGTGACGATATGTCAGGTCTATGCACCGACGGCAGAGGCGGATGATGCAAGTATTGACTGTTTCTACGAGACCTTGCAACAGGAAATAAACAGAACACCGAGAGGAGATGCAATAATCATCATGGGAGACTGCAATGCAAAGGTGGGGAAGGGCGGTGAGGAGACGAAAGGGATCATGGGAAACAATGGCATTGGGGAGAGAAACGAACGAGGGGAAAGGCTGATAGACTTCTGCTGTGCGAACAACTTAGTGATAACCAACACAAGGCTCAGGCAAGCGAAGATAAGCAGACAATGGACATGGGAGGCACCTGGTGGAGGTGTGCACAACCTCATTGATTACATCATCGTAAGTAGGCGATTACTGAGCAGTGTTAGAAATAGTAGAGCTTACCCAAGTGCTGATGTGGGATCAGATAACCAGCTGGTCATGGCAAACATACGTCTCAAGTTTGGGGTAAACAGGGTAGTGGCAGGAAACAGAAAAATCAAAGTGGACATTCTCAGGAACGAAGATGTAAGGGACGAATATCATAGAAAGATAAACATAAGATGGGAAGCAGTACTGAAGGAGGATGAGAGAGGTGTGGAAGAAGACTGGACAAAGATAAAGCACGTAATACAGGAAACATCCAAAGAAACGCTGGGATACAGGAAAGGGCACGGATGCACACAATGGCTGACGGAGAAGACGATCAAACTCATGGAGGAGAGGAGGAATTACAAGTCGCGGAGAAGAGAGGGAACTGATATGGCAAAGCATCATAACTACCTTTGCAGAATGGTGAAGAAAAGCGTAAGAGAAGACAAAGAAGAGTACATAAAAGAAATATACAACAGCATAGATGATAATCGTACTGGAAACAGAACAAGAGCAGTGTACGAGGGAGTAAGAAAAATCACAGGAACACACGCACCGAGGGTAAGGACAGTCAAGGATGAAAACGGTATACTGCTGACAGATCCTGAAGAGGTCAAAGCAAGATGGAAAGAATATTTTGACAAGTTGTACAATGATCCCAACGAGACGGAGGAGGGATGCTTGGAGGGAATGGCGGAGGAGGGAAATATGAAAGATCCACCGGCATTGGAAGAGGATGAGATAAAGGCTGCAATTAATAAAATGAAGAGTGGCAAAGCACCGTAGATAGACAACATTACTGCAGAAGAATTGCAGGCAGGAACGGATGGGTTGGGAATCAAGGTCATACATAGACTCTGCCAGAGTATATGGGACAGTGAGGAGATCCCGGAGGAGTGGAAAAGATCAATTGTCATACCTATTTACAAGAAAAAAGACAGGTTGGAGTGCACAAACTACAGAGGGATAAACCTACTATGTCATAGTAGCAAAGTGTTCTCAACTGTCATCTTGCAGAGAATAAAAAAAGCACAGAAGAAATACTATCTGAGGCGCAGGCAGGATTCAAAGTAAATAGGAGTACAATTGATCAGATTTTCACACTGAGACAATTGGCGGAGAAGTGTGAAGAATTTGGAAAAGAACTATTTATATTGTAGACATTTAGTGTCTATGGCTCTTGTTGCCTTCCGTACTATCTCTGACTTTGGGGGCACGTGCGAGGTTGAGAGGATGGGCTTCTTGGTGGACTTGTGCTTGCCTATAAATTTAGCTACGTGTAAGGCGGGGTAAGGCAGTTGCGGTCTGGAGCTGGGCGTGGTGGACGTCTCCTGTTGAGCGTGTGTTCGCTTCGTATTTCCCCTCGCTGTTATGCGAGTTAGACCTCTGTGTCTACTTCTTCGTTGCCGTCTTCACCTCGTTGGTGGACCTTGTGGCGCTGCCCTTCATTTCGACTTTCTTCGGGCTCCGTTAGCCTATTCGTCTACACCGCTTGCTGTGCTACTCAACCGGTCGTTCCGGGTACGCTTCTGAGAACGTTAACTCTGTATATTCTGCTGTATATAATTGCGCTGTTGAATAAATCGATGTTATTTTATCAAATTGGGATCTTACTTTGTAGTCATACCTCTAGACGGCCACTTGAGCCACAACAATATGCTATATAGATTTCAGAAAAGCTTTTGATAGTATATGGAGGAGAGGATTGTGTATAGTCATGCGACAGTATGGATATCCGGAAAAAATTGAAAGAATACTGGAAAAGGCATATAAGGACACCTTCAGTGCGGTAAGGGTGGACGGGCAGTTGACGGACTGGTTTGAGACAATAGTTGGGATATTACAAGGATGTGTTCTGTCACCATTGCTGTTTAGCATATTCCTGGAGCTAGTTATGGCAAGGGCGCTGGATGGATCTGAAGAGGGAGCTGTAATTGGAGGAGAATTGATAAAAGATCTGAGATTTGCAGATGACATTGCCCTCATGGCAGAAAGAGCAGAGGGGTTACAAGAAGCATTAAACAAGGTCACAGAGAAGAGCATGGAAATGGGTATGAGAATAAATGAGCAAAAAACTGAATGCCAGTACCATGGAAAAGGGAATACGAAATTTCAGATAGAGGTAAACGGTCACCAACTGGGACAAACAGAGAATTTCGTGTATTTGGGAGGAAGCATGAGCACACAAAAAGACTCAACGGAGGATGTAGTGAGAAGAATAGGGCTGGCAAGAGGGATACTGCAGGCAATGGGAATGGTGTGGAGTTCAAGGGAAATAGGGAGAGCAACAAAGGTGCAGATGTACGAAACACTGGTGCAGAGCGTGCTGCTATACAACGCAGAAACATGGACGCTGAGAGAAGAGCAGAAACGACGGCTGAGAGTCTTCGAAATGACTTGCCTGCGGAAGATTGAAGGTGTCACACGGAAAGATAGAATAAGAAACACAGTAATTTATGATAGATTGAACATCAAACAGGATATAGTTGACAAAGTGCGGAATAGAAGAATGCGATACTTTGGACATGTGTCAAGAATGGGGAACGAAAGATATCCAAAGATAGCGCTCAATGGATATGTACATGGAAAAAGATCAAGGGAGAGACCAAAGAAAAGATGGATCGACACGATAAGATATGACTGCGAAGCAATAGGAATGACGATACAGGAGGCGACGCATGTGGCGTAGGATAGACAAAAGTGGAGAGCTACCATGGGAAAGCGGCTGACGCGTGCTGACGGCATCGCCTGACGGCCATAAGTCAAAGTAAGTCACGATAACACGTAGGGCTGGAGAGTAAGTTCAAATTGCTCATTCGTTTCACGAACTGATATAACACCCTTCGACAGACCCACTCAGAGGTTCTCTCAGTACAGCCACGGTGATACAAATAGGACTTATGGAGCCTGTAACACTCTGACGAGTTATTCCTAGGTTGCAGGCGTATCTTTAACAAGAGACTATTCTATATAGAAGTACCCAATGTAAGTTTATAATTATGGTTTCAACAGTGCTTAAAGTGTGGGAAAATAAGTGCATGGACGTCCCTTACCTTTCCAAAAGAAGTGCCTGGACGCCCCTTACGCCTACAGGCTGTGCTGGCCAATAAGTGGCAGGACGGCATTCATATTTTAAAATAAGTGCATGGACGCTGTCCATGACCGTCCAGCCACACTTTAAGCCCTGGGTTTCAATATAGCGACAACTGAGGATGGGCGACGTTGACGTGTTAAGCTGGTTAAGGTTCTAACACGAGAGACCAAAACCTACCCGCTAAAGGCAGAGCGCATTGAAAGTTCTCATTTGTCTAATTTGAGAACCTCCATCAAGTAATAGGGCCTACGGTATTACTAATCAAAACTATTATAAATTCTGAGCGTAGGCCTACATGTATATACAAATTTAATGTCTTTAAAATATTTACTCAAATTTAAGAATCTAAACTTGTTTCTTTCTAGGTAACGATATTCTGTATAATTTGCTGGCATCCAGAAACTACAGGTTACGCGTTGAAATAGAAGCTTGGAACGGAGATAGACGATATGCAGAATACTCGAACTTTTCCATTGCTTCATCCAGTGATAAATATACTTTGAGTGTTGGTGGTTTCAGTGGCGATGCAGGTATTCTTTCGTACGCGGTCTACACATCATGCAAATTAGTTTTCTGGTTGAGATAAATTAGTACATCATGAACAATCTCAAAGATTTATTTTCCCTAGCAATTTCTATTTTGCATGTATGTTACCGGTACGATATTTGCCAATGGAATTAGCTGGACTATGCGCAAATTACACGGAAACTAATATCTTGTAGTTTCTACCGTGTATCTGTATCTGTATCAATTTAAATTATGACATGACAGAATACATCTTCTTCTGAAGTCTGATTCTTGTCACTCAATATTAGACGAGTGTGAGGGTAATCTTCAAACTTTCATTAAAAGCAACAAGTCCTGTCCTTAATGGTCAAAATTAAGTGATCTTGCACTCCATAGGTGGGCCATAATTATGTTCTGATATTGGTCTGTAAATGAACACTACTACGGTATCAGTAAAAATTCTGCTCTACGCTTAGCTTCAAATATGCTTCTCAGTATTCATTCATTCATTCATTCATTCATTCATTCATTCATCCATTCATTCACTCATTCATTCATTTATGCAGCGCCCCTTCAAGAAGCTACTCAGAGACGTTCCCAGTCCAACCACGAACAAAGAAAAAAGACTTGAGAGACTTGTAGAACCCAGCCGGATGGACCACAGGTAGAGAGTGAAGTTTTGCATCCACGGCAGGGCCGGATTTAAGCATGGGTACACGGGCTCCAGCCCATGGGCCCCCACCACTTAGGGGCCTTCACCAGTTGAAGTTTTCTTTTAAATTAAGGAATGAACCATAAGTGTATTGCCACGGGATTTTAGGTCTAATCAGTGAGTGGTTTTGAATTGACCACTATCTTTACTCGTTGATATTGCTCACCAGTAGGGCTTTAAGCATTACATCCTCAGCACCTGCTGTTGACAGAATATATTTTTAAACTCAAGGTATGACAACCTGTTGGTGTACACAGATACAGTGTCAGAGGTGTTCCCTGGACTAGTTGGGTATACGCAGCAGACAACGAATGGATGAGACAGTCAGCGTCCTGTGCTCCACCCCACTGCGAGTATCAGGTTGCGGAATGAAAGATCCTGACAGTGATGGGTATTCTGTCTTACACTGTAGCTCCAGTGTTCGGCTGTATTTTGACCTTGAATGACCCAATGCCCACATCTGTAGCAGTGGACAGCGACATGCTTACTGTCATTGCTGTGCTGTCAATGTCTTTTAGACCGCAGTCCTATAAAGACTTTATATACCTTCATAATATGCATGGTTTATAAGGTCATAGATGGATTTTGCAAATCAGTAGACTATTATTTAATATAAGTTGAAGAGTTTAAATGATTTCAACCGACAGGCATGAACCGAATTGTAAATCGGCATAAGCTAGGGCACTATAATTATAATAGGCAAATTGGACCTAGCGGACTAGAAGCTGTTGCTCTGCTCAAGGTTTGGTTTGTTTTCTATCTTATCTTGAATCATGTAGGCCCCTATAGTGATGGAGAACTCCTCAACTCTGCGAAAAAGCTTGCAGAAGTTATCGTAATCGTAATCTCGAGACTTCTACAGCGCCCACAAAAGTCAAGTCGCGGGAACTAGCTTAGGCCTATTTACAGGCGCTTAATCAAAACAAAATCGATAGGCAGTTAAGTTATGGTGACGACCTCGTGAAAGCAACGAGCAACGAGCAGTTCTCTTATTTTGTCAAAATGTTCCAAGACGAGATTGGAAAGACAGGCCTTGGCATAAGTTAGTAGCAATTCATGTGCCAAGTAGGCTACTCGACAAATGTGTTGAAAATTCATTTTCATTTGTGCAAATTGTGCTAAGAATGTACTTGGTGCTCATGGTCGCAAACTGCAGTGCTGAATGCTCGTTTTCCAAGCTGGAGATAATTGAGACACATGTGAGACGTATACCCACCTTTGCAGTGTTGAGCATAGAGTCATATTCCATGCCAGCTCTATTTTAATTAGTTAATTGATGACTTTGCCAATAGAAAAAGGTGCAAATTCCCTAATGAACCTATTGAAATTTTGACTCAACTGTAGGCCTAACCGAGCTATTTAACTGTGTATTTATACTCAGGCCGATCTGCTTTATTTTGGAGGTCTCACATGTCAGAATTTTTACTTT
The DNA here is from genome assembly GCA_949752735.1 of Lumbricus terrestris. Classification (NCBI taxonomy): domain Eukaryota; kingdom Metazoa; phylum Annelida; class Clitellata; order Crassiclitellata; family Lumbricidae; genus Lumbricus; species Lumbricus terrestris. The sequence goes on along the minus strand of OX457051.1, from coordinate 13,725,274 downwards.
CTTTCTTTGTTTCACTGCCTTATTAAAAACTGGACAAGAATCTGCTTGACGTTTATCCTTTAGGCCTAACTTTGCATTAGAGAAATTATTTAGATACGTTATCTAACAGCAAATGATCTTTTTAATTTGTCTTAATTTATGTATTTAGAAAATTATTGACCATAAGTCAACAATTTAAACATTGCGTTTAGCACTGTTTGTAAAATGTTATGACCGTATAGGCCTACGTGTAGGGTTTGTTCCTGTCCGATACTGTGCATCAAACGCAACATATCCGTTGCAGCAAAGGGCCACACCATAACGGGCGCCCATGGACCCCCACCACCCTAAATCCGGTCCTGCTCCACGGTGCCAAAACACCAGCTAAATGCACTCGTATTATGTGAGTTAATATCAGATTCCAACTTCGCTATATAAGTTGTCAAGTTTGGATCAATGCAAAGCCTTGAATATCGATCATAGGCAATGCAATGAACCAACCATGCTCACCGAGTGAGAATCAACTATTATACAAGTCGATGATTAACATTGGTAATACTCGATGAAACATAGAGTATAAGCGCCACATGCATGATAGGTATAATGTTTCTACCGAAATTGATGCCTCATAATTCTCCATATTGTCGCAAAAAATCATAGCAGATTTCATTCGATTGATAGACGCCGCCTTTTATATGTGGTGCCTTACATGCCTTGCAATGTTGTTTCTAGTCACCTTGTTTCCGTATGCTATGTAGGATTAATAATTAATTCGTCCGATATTTTACTTAGATAAATAAGTTCTGGCAACTGGTCCTCTTGTTCAGGTGACAGTCTTTCGCGTCACGGCGGTAGACAGTTCAGTACATGGGATGTCGATAACGATGAGGAAAATGACAACTGGGCTCAGCTGTTTCGCGGCGGCTGGTGGCACATCTCTGGGAGCTATTCTTATTCACGCCTGAATGGCGTGTATGTGGATGGTGGAGAAGCAGCGGATTACTTCGGAATCGTATGGTACACGTATAGCGACGATGACTATTATTCTCTGTATAAGACGGAGATGAAACTGGCTCCATGAAGTTCTATAGAGAAATGAATGAACTCTACATTTTAATTATTCACTAATTATTGTTAGCAAAAGCGGGCAATGATGTGTGACAGCAGCGAGAAACTGATTTTTTGCTTTCTATTTCTTCTTCGTGCATGTATGTGCACTTGTTATAAATTATGTATGTAGCCTATGTAAGTGCACTTATTATAGCGCCCCTTCAAGATAGCCCATTCAGAAGCGCTTCCGACTACAGCGCGGACACTGAATCGGAGTTTCACGACGAAGCGCTGAGCAATTGCGAGGGAAGGACTTACCCAAGGTTCATGCGTGCATTTTCACCAATAATATTATTAGAAAATTGTGTTACGCCGATGTTGACTAGACGTATTCAAACGTTAATCGAGTTGTGTGAACCGTTTTATTCACGTTGGCTAGAGAACGTTTTCATCAATTCATTAAAGAAAAACAAAATATCTGAGATTTCAGCATAAAAATAGGTTTTCTGCGAAATCAGCGAAACTCGAATCAGTGGCGTAGACAAGGGGGTTTCAGGGTTAAAACCCCATTGGCCTATGAAAAAGTTTTAAAAAGCTTATTTATATACATAAATAACAACAAAAATTGTTTGCAGTAACAATTGTTTGTCTTACTTTATTCCCTTTGTTACTTTATTCCCTTTTTATTTACTGTAATACTGTCCGGTTGGTGTCAGGAAAGGCATCCGGCCAGACCATAACACCCACCCACCCCAATCATAACAACCTGCACAAAAACACTTACGTTTCGGCATTTTTATGTCAATTTTTTCGTTAAATTGAAAAATAATTTATTTTATTTCGATCCACATTTATCATTAAGTAACTCGCGTTATATTTATGAGTTTGATTTACGAAAAACTGCTTCAGGAACCGGAAATCCAATGGTAACCATACCATTGAGGTAAATATTACTGGAACGCGTGTTTAGTTCACGGAACGGAATAGTATATAACGCGGGGAAGTAAGTAAGATCTATCGATCTTGGACGGACGGGAAAAACCCTGACAAAACCCATATTTCTGGAAAGCCGCCCGGACAGGGGTCTAAAAAGAGGACATGTCCGGGGAAAACCGGACGCATGGTAACCCTAACCCTAGGTCGCACGTCGTCGGCCATTTTGTTAACAATGAGAACTCACATGATTTTGCGCCATCACGACACAGTCATGTTTCTAAAAGGTTAATCTGTAGATCTATAACATGTTCGAAGAACAGTCCTTCAATTTCAATGTTGAACAATTGATGGATAGGCCTATAGCTTTTTTCAATGCCAATATGGCAATATCCAGGTTCTCTGCACATCAGTCTACTGTTATTTTTCGTGTTGTCCTTTTCAGCATTTTTCAGACTATGCATTATTTTAGTCACAGTTTTCTCGTTGCTTTGATCCAATATGGCAGCAGGTCGACCTAAAGAACTGACTGTTATTGTATCAGGTTAAGCTGGTGACATTCATGAACGCTATAGGCTATACGATTTTTAATATGTCGATTCTCTTTTACAATATATTCGCTGAGTCATTAATAAATTTAATATTCAAGTCTATCTGTTGTTTTCTGGACTAATTTTCCGAAACATTATTTCGTCCATTTTAACCAAGCTAAGGAAGAAGATTTTAAGATGACCGCAAATCATACAAGGGTAATAATTATATTCTTGTCTGCTTATATTTATAGGCATAATTATATCAATATATATATTTATATATATTATATAATATATAATGATTATATATATGCACATATACGTCACCTGTAGTCCTGTACACTTTTGACGCAGCGTTTTTTGTTTGTATGTGCACTTGTTATAGCGCCCCTTCAAGCTCCCTACTCAGAGGCGCTCCCGATTACAGAGCGGACACTGCATAGGAGTTTCACGCCGAAACGCTGAGCAATTGCGAGTAAAGGACTTGCCCAAGGTCCCTACGCGGCGACTTGACGTGGAATAGAACCTGCAGCCCTTCGGCCGCAAAGCAATGAACTCCCACTGTACCACCGCGGCCCACGTGATCCAGAGACTCTGAACATCCATCTGTCAGCTGTCGACGGGAGTCCTCTGGCTGGTTCCTCACGTGTGCATGAGGCCCCCCCAACCCTCCCGTCTGGTGACTATTTTAGCTTACTGTACATGATTTTTGCTAATTGATACAAGTATTCGATGAAATTGCATTTAACATCATAATAACATTGGCTAACGCAAAGAGACTGAGTACCACTAGGTAGATATTTTGAACAGGCGCCATATAATCTCTCAGAACTATTAGCATATGTAGCATATGAAACTGCATAGAATCGTTTAGATGCATTTTTCTACGCATGATATTTTCCTCATTCGTCAGATTGAGAAAACTGTCGCCGTTCATGTAGCAAGGGGAAGAATGATTGCGTCTATTATTATTATTATAGGCAACACGGTGCACGTTTGCCCATTGTTTAAAGTGCTGGCTATGTGTATAACGAGTTACTGTATACACACTCCAGACGGGAAGCAAAGATAGAGAGAGAGAGAGAGAGAGAGAGAGAGAGAGAGAGAGAGAGAGAGAGAGAGAGAGAGACAGACAGACAGACAGACAGACAGACAGACAGAGACAGAGAGAGAGGTAGGGAGGTGAGAAAGAGAGGGGGAGAGAGAGGCAGACAGACAGACAGACAGACAAAGACAAAGACAGAGAAGAGACAGAGGGAGGGGAGAGGGAGAAGGAGGAGAGAGTGATAGAGGCAAACAGACAGAAATACAGAGATAGAGATAGTCAGATACAGACAGCGACATCCAGAGACAGACAGAGATAGAAAGAGAGAGACAGACTGACAGAGACATACAGACAGAGACAGACAAACAGACAGACAGACAGAGACAGAGAGAGAGAGAGGTAGGGAGAGAGAGAGAGGGTAAGAGAGACAGACAGACAGAGACAGGCAGACAGACAGAGACAGACAGAGACAGAAAGAAACAGAGACAGATAAGAGACAGAGGGAGCGGAAGAGGGAGAGGAATTAGAGAGAGAGGGATAGAGACAGACGGACAGGCAGCCAGACAGACACAGATAGAGACATACAGAGACAGACAGAGACAGAGAGCGATGGAGAGGAGAGAGAGAGAGAGAGAGAGAGAGAGAGAGAGAGAGAGAGAGAGAGAGAGAGAGAGAGAGAGAGAGAGAGAGAGAGGAGTGTACACTCCAGTTTTCACCAGGAATTGTTCAAATGCATCGATCTATGCATGGCCATTTAAATTTGCGCCTAATAAATGACGTGTAACGGTAATAGGGCGTATCAATCAGTGAGACTTTTCTTGAGGAAGCATTTTTCGATTTTCTTCTACTTCACTTCGGAAGTCTCAGTTTAATTCAGTTGCAGTTTTTCAAGCAAATTGCCAGTTATTACTTCTAATTCAGTTTTCAAAGTAATTTCAGTTCTTAATTCAGTTCTTGTATGAACATAATTTCAGTTGGAAGCTTACTTCATTAAGCCTACATTTTGCGTTGAATTAAACCAAGTGCGAGTATTTTCATTATCTGTGTGTTTCCTTAACTTTAATTAAAAATCCTGTGGGGCCCCTATTTTCAGCGACATTTTCATACTGTTTCTTGTCCCAGATGTTACCAGCCTGTTAGCAATCTCTATCCATAAAAATATTGTCGGAGCTTCAACATCTTCTACACGTTGGGTAATATTGCCGTATCTTATATTGTAAGTCTGAATGTTTGTCCTTCCAGATGTTTGCTTGTGTGCAGTTGACTCTTCGTCTTAGAGAAGGCTCGGAAATGAAACAGCGTCGGTTTAAAAAAAATTGCAATTGATTCTTACCCAAAATTAATTATAAGGTCAACGAAACTATTTTCAGATTTTAATTCTATTTAAGACCAGAGTTATTAGCGTTTTAATTTTTACAGCAGCCTTCTTGCCACATTTAGTAAAGAGGCTACACTCCGCATGACGTCATTCACGCCCAATAATAATTTCCGTTTATCAACAATCCGCTTGACAAACCGAAACCGGTTACAGTTTACAATTTTGCACAAGAACGCAGATCACAGAAATATTAACTATACTAACAGAACAGACAGCCTGCAATAATTGTATTAGGCCACAGTCAGCACACACACCCGCCCCTCAGGGACGGGTTATGTTTGGCTTTTGGGGAAGAGGGGTGGGTGGAGGTTACCGAAAACCCAAAATTTAGCGGTCAACGCTGGGTACCCCAGAGGAATAGTGTTGAAAACCCTAAATTTCCCAAGCAACGCCGGGTAACACATCTAGTACGGCACCAATATAAAACGTGGACACGGCATCATGTCTTGTGGTGCAACGCGTGCAAAAATATTACAATGACGTTTTCTATTTGATGTCTAAGGATACGGACCTATCCTTGATGACCAAGGGAATGAGGCCTCTCTGCAGGCTACGGGCAAGAGCCAACGGTGTCCTTTGTTTAATACACCCAATAATCAGGGTATGCAAATGCGGTGTCGGGCTAATAGTGTAATGACTATAATTATGGACATTTGTTTTTGGCACCCCTTAAAAATTTCTACTCAGAAGCGCAACCGACTACAGCGCGAACACTGAATCGGTGTTTTACGCCGAAGTGCTCAGCAATAGCGAGTGAAGGACTTGCCAAATGTCCCAACGAGGCGGCTTGAGGTGGATTCGAACTTGCAGCCCACCGGCTGAAAGGCAGCGAACATATTCACTACACCACCGCATAGGCGAACGCGTAGGCTACAATTACATGTTCATGCTCGACCATCGCATCGACCCGGACCACCATGAACTACACTTACGGACAACCCTTTTGACTCAACGCAGCGCTCGTGAATAAGCTGGTGCCCCGTACTTGGCTTTCGAGTGGCGCTTTTGAAATTCGGAGATTACGATTACGATCACTGTTACGAATTTCAATAAAATATCGATTTAGCTTTCAAAATATATTACCATCAGAACAAGAGGCATCGAGTTTAACATATCAACTGCTCCCTTTGCTCACGCTCAACTATTATGTTATGCAACTCGCTCGAAATCTATTCTATTCAAAAAATCGATTGAAACGTCAAGTGCTTAGTCAATTGTTGCCCTTTGGTAACGGATGTTGCAGGAATTGTTTGAAACTGTAGGCTATGTAGACCAGGGGTTCTCAACCTTTTTCAGCTCGCGACACACCTAAGCATGCAACCAAATTTCGCCACACACCATGCAATCGTCATAAAAATTATTATGTCGATCTCTTTAGGCTAAAATTAAATTAGGCCTATGTCAAAGTTAAAATAGCTTTATGTTTTAAATTGTTAAAAATTCTAATGAATGAAAATATTGACACTGAATATTTTCTAGTTTCTAGTGATTTTAAAATTTTAAATTACACTGATCTATATTTACGATTCTACGTAGGCCTACGTCGTTTTATGGCCGTAAACCCTCTATAGGCCTACGTTAATTGTGATTTTTCTTGAATTTTCTTTGGACGATATAATTGCATAGTTAGACACTCGAGGATCGATAGGTTTTTGTAAGTGCAATAGGCTACCAATACATTCATACAGCTGCGTTGCAACTTACCTATGGTCCCTGGAGACCTGGACACTTTAAGCTTGGGTCCTTGCCCATTAACGAGACTGACAAATGAGCACGATGGAATAGCCATATAAACTATTTTAGGCAAATAAGCACAAAAGTTGTCATCAATTATCCACATACTGCAGGCAACCCTAACAGTTCACCAAACTATGAAAACATAGGGCAGAGACAGCTATGATCACTGCGGAGACTATAAACGATGCCCCTCAAAACGTACAATAATTATTATTATCACTGAAAGATTGAAAAGTACAGAAAATGCCTAGTTGAAAAGTTTGCGGGTCATTTGGACCTCGGGACCCTGGACTTTGTAGCCTACACCGTACACGTATATGTAAATTATTTGACTTTGAATAAGCAAACAGGGAGAGAGCCAGGCACAATTCCGCGTCGTCTGCAAAATTTTCGCTTCATAATAGCCTACAATTTTCATCCATTGCCGAATATCACAACATTAGGCAAAAGTTTAGTCGGCGCTTTCGCTAAGGTGTAACAGGCCTTTTGTAAGCCAAGAGGGCACATTTTCGTGTCATCCGCAAAAATGTTTCATGTAGAACAGGGATTGTGGGCCGCTTCAGATCTCGATTAAATGCAATAGATAAATAGTCTAAGTGCTAAGAATTTTCAAAGTCCACACTCGTCAAACTGCTGAAGTAATCAAGTCAGTGTGATACAAGAACGACGGCTTATGCTGTGAGAATTCGCGACACACCAATTCTTCGCGATACACCAGCGACACACCAGTTTAACGCGACACACCGCCGGTCTATTCGCGACACACCAGTGTGTCGCGACACACCGGTTGAGAACCTCTGGGCTAGTGGACACGAATTTCAAACATATAAAATTGGTTAAATTGATGCTCAACAAAACCAAGTAATATTTATATAAATAATAAATATCGAAATGTCCAGACTCTCAAACAATAATAATTATTAGTTCAACATATTTTTTTAATCAATTATTAAATGGACAATTTAGTGCGTGAACCTTTTAGCAGTGTGTAAAAAATTCAGCAATTTTTCAAAGTTGCATTTCAGACATCACAGTTATAAATGAGACATTCTGTATATTTTAAACCTAGTCTACTCAGAAAAACTTTACATATACCTACAATATCAAATTCCTATGAAAATATGAATTTTAAGTACGCGTTCACATGGGTCTAGCAGGCCTAAATTCTAATTGATTTATTTATCAATAATTACGTTACGCTGGGTCGGCTGGGTGGGCCAAGGGGATCGTTAAGTTACAGGGTGAATGGGTGGGTAAAAAACGGTCGTTTTCGGCGTTGCGTATTTATGCAATGACCCCCTAAGCCACAATTACATGCACGTGCTCGACTCTCGCCTTCTTTCAATAAAATATCGATTTAGCTTTCCATCACAAAGTGAGGCATCAAGTTTATCATATCAACTGCTCCCATTGCTCACGCTCAACTGTTATGTTACGCAACCCGTTTGAAATCTATTCTATGCAAAGAAATCGATTGAAACATCAAACAGATCTACGTAGTCAATTGTTGGCCTTTGGTAACGGATGTTGCCGGAATAACTTGAAACTGTATACAGAGGTCCTCTGTATGAAAAGATGGTTCGGTTGCTAACGTGCATCATGGCGCACGCTCATGGTATCAGACCCAATGCACTTGACTTACTTAAGCCTAGGCTACACGTGATTATTATAAACGCCTATTTGGTGTGGAAGTCTGAGATAAGTCGATACTACAGGAGGAAAATTCGGCAGTGACAGAAAAGACTTTCGCTGAGCTTCATCGTCATATTCGAGACATTCCACGACCAAATCATCGTAAAACATCTACTGTCCATATTATGTAAGTAGTAGGCCTATAGTGTCCTACCCGTTAACTTTGAGATAGGCCTATCGATAGTAGAACTTTGCAAAATATAAAAAGTATATACATGGTTAGTTTGGTTACTCTAAGTAGACCGATGATTGAGAGCATCCACTACAGTACTACTTTCAATGAGGTATACGTTCTCAAGTTGGAGCACTCTCTAACTCACATTAGTTTTTGGAATATCATGGTAGGGTTAGTGTATCATGCAAGTTTATTATCGCGGTAAAATGCCTCTGACGTCTATACCAAGGAATCAAATTGAGGAAGCATAATAAATTTCACGCGATTCATTTCAATTTTTAAATCTGATTTCACACGTAATATAATATATTACGTGTATCATCATATCATATTATGACATGATGAAATACCGCCATTATATGTCACCTGACGTATAGATCTAATAACATTATGTTGATTGTCTTTAATCTGTTGTTTGCAAGAATGATGAAAGTGAGCAAGGGACTCGCAATTCTACTGTCCATTGTGGCTGCTGTCTGTGAGTTGGGCAACTGCGCAAAATATACGGCCGTGAACGATGCTGATGGGAGGCGTCAGTGCGCAGTTGGCCATCAGCCAGACGAAGTCCGTCTTATGACCAGAACAGGGACTCTTGAATGCGCGAGAATATGCGATGACAACCCAGAATGCGTCGTCTTCAGTCTCTACGACAACACAACCTGTGAAATATTCACTTGCTCGTCCAAGTCATCACTTGGTTACGAGATCGTAGATTCGTGTAAAAGCTTCCGGGTATGTTTTGCGTCAACAAAATATTGTTTGTTGATTCACAGTACAAGCGGAAGCAATTGAAAGTGCAGTAGGAAGAAATTGATCTAAAAATGCGGACACGGTCCCCGCAGATAGACCACGAGGAGTAACTCTCTTCGGAAAATTGGCAACTATATTTTGACTGCAAGTTTTGAGTTCTAAGCAAATTTCTTTGCTCTAAACTTCTGAAGACCAAATAATGTCAATGATTCACGGAGTGAAACTGAGAAATCTATACATTAATAGAAAAGACCCATGGATGTTCCTACTGCCCAAAACACCCATGGATGTTCTTAATACCCAAAACACCTTATTCCTAATATCCAAAACGCCCATGTTCCTGATATCCAAAACGCCCATGTTCCTGATATCCAAAACGCCCATGTTCCTGATATCCAGTTCTTTATTCAAAAACTCTAACCTTAAAAAAGAATCAACCGTGACCATTGTGTTTTTCAATTCCTGACAAATTATCCCAGACGTCCATAAATATGTAGAGAAAAGGACTTGGTTGAAAACTCTGATCTCTTTTAATTCAATGACGAACTAGGGCTGCCAACCGTCCCGGATTCGTCGGGACAGTCCCGGAATCGGCCCTGTGCGTCCCGTGTCCCGGATTGACCCCAAATTGCCCCGGAATTTGTGGTAGAAAAAATGTTGTTATTTTGCACACTAAACTCGGCAAGTTGTGTAATGATTTTGCGTTCTGCGCCCAATTAAATCTAACGTTGTTGGGTGAGCATCGAATGTTGGACAGCGCTGGTTTCAAGTCTTGAAAACTTTACAAACCGCTGACACTCAGTAGCCTATTATGTTCTATTTACTGTTAGTCCGTTCTAATGCATTTTGAGAGATGACGAGTTGATTTTTCTATGACTTTGTGCCTATGCAATAGGCTATAGGTGCAAATTGGCATAAATGTCATATCTAGGCTACTGACTGCAGGCGTCCCGGAATGGCAAGATTAAGAGTTGGCAGCCTTATGACGAACACGCTGGATAAATGATTTTTTCATTTCACAGAGTGATTAGTTTTTAAAAGAGCTATGCTTAGTCAATCAGGCAATTGAGTGAATAGGTAGTTAATGATTACCTATAATTCCTATTGGCTTACTTGTCCATTCACTTAATAATAGGCGCACTTAGTTATATATATTTATAGAGAGGCGGAAACAGAAATTTTCCAAGGGGGGCAAAAATTTTCGTCTTGGGTCTGAACAATTTTTTGTCGGTCTTTGCTTTAAGATCTGTTAACTTTTTCTAGTCGTTTGCTCGAAATGTTGGGAAAATCATAAAGCATTCCGTCAGAATAGTTGATGACCTCTATTTTTTAGTCATACGCTATGCTCGAACGCATATAATTACTACTTTTCTCCTTTTTCTCTCTGTCTTCTCTGTCAATTGTCCTGCTGCTTTGTTGAAAGACTTTGCGAAACTGATTAGCGGGAAAGGGGCACGTCCATTTTCATTAGCTGATGAAAATGTGCAAATTTCTAAATATGGGCCATAGCAGAATTTGTCCCTGGATCCGCCCCTGTATATATTTACATGTATACAATTTAAATTTGAAGTTAACTGATTTATAAAATGACCCAATACATGTAATCAGCATTTAATATAACCTTCCATGCTGCTGTAAAAGTTATGATATTATAATAATTATTTGATTGTGTCATTTTAGACTAACGATTGCAAGTTGAGATGTAGCGAGACAGAATGCGGTAAGCTTTATATTTATTTTACTCATAGTAGTCCGTTTGATATAATCCTCTCTTGAACTGGAGGTCACAGCAGGAAGTCGCCAACTAAGCTACGTGTAGTACAAGTGACATGATGGCAGACGTATTAATCGTAAGCTCCACATTAAAAACGCTGCTTTAAATGTAAAACGTAACAGCGCATTTACGAGAGCTGCGTCAAGCCCCAGGGGTTGCCTTGAGATGTTCTTCGAAGTTTCCGAGTCTGGCGGCCAGAGAGACTTTTGAGGGAAGTGACATGAACTGTCGAGAATGAGAAAGCGTGGAATGTAATGCGTTTCATCAATTAGGGTAGGAGACAATGATATCATGTTAGAAATTTAGTGTCAGCTTGAAAATGGACCATTAGAAAATATTCCGCAATATTGACTTTCAATTGGAGAGCTTAAGCTTGCGATGTAGGCCTACCTGGCAAAAAGCGTACGAGAAGTCGAATCTCAGTAGTCAGCGTTTAGCCAAGAAGATAAGAAAGCTATTATACTAAGGATTGTGTAACTCATTGTTCTAATTATTTTGCGTTCCAAAAGCATAAACCATAAAGCGGTTGACATGTTGTATACATGCTGTCTGCTGAGACTTAAATAATAATAATAATAATAATAATAATAATAATAATAATAATAATAATAATAATAATAATAATAATAATAAAAATAAAATAATAATAATAATAATGATAATTAATAATAATAATAATAATTAATAATAATAATAATAATAATAATAATAATAATAATAATAACAACAGCGATGATGATGATGGCGATGATGATGAGGAGAAGGAGGATATGATGATAACGATTACAATGACGATAATGATGACGATGATGACGACGACTACGACGAAGATAACGATGATGAAGTTTAAGTCAAGGTTTAATTTCAAGCGGACACATCACAATGTGATTGCAATTCTCACTAGGAACTGATGATCACAAGTTATTACAGGAGTCGTCAGCCATGCAGGGCAGCCATCACATCCTTTTGAAGGTTGAGTGAACCTTTGGAAGGGTTGCGGGAACTGGGACCCAGCCTTCGTTTTTCTGGTTCTTTCTGTAGGCCATATACTCTGCCAAGAGCTGGGTGCAGCTTCTTATCAGAGTTCTTACCATCACCCTAAACCCATCTCTAATCTTCTAAATGGTTTTGTCCTGAAGGGTCCATGATAGATACTTTTTAAAAATGTGTTCACAGTTCTAAATTGAGGCTTCAATTTAGGCAATGAAACCTGGCATAGTTTGCTCGCGGTCACAAAATACCAGCAAAATACTGCGCGATTTGCCAATTTTTTAGAAGGAGGAACAACTCCTCATGCTGCAGATTCGACATCGCACGTCGCTTCATCTAGTCCGACACCGACCACTTCTGAAAACCAAGTCACTGCAGGTGGTAAGCTGTTGTTGTATTATTGTATATCACGTGTTTCGTTAGTTAAATAGAACAAAGAAACTGGCCGCTGCTTCATGTCAGAGTTCTTAGCCTACCATTACCCTAAACCCATTTCCAATCTTCTAAATGGTTTCTTTCTGAAGGTCCATGATAGATATACTTTTATTTTTTTCACAGTTCTAAATTGAGTCTTCAATTTAGGCAATGAAACCCGGTATAGTTTACTAGCGACCACAAAATACTGCGCGATTTGCCAACTTTTTAGAAGGAGGAACAACTCCTCATGCTGCAGATTCGACATCGCACGTCGCTTCATCTAGCCCTACGCCGAGCACTTCTGAAAACCAAGTCACTGCAGGTGGTAAGCTGTTGTCGTATTATTGTATATCACGTGTTTCGTTAGCTAACTAGAACAAGGAAACTAAATCTGACAAATATAACT
>OX457051.1:13642415-13709915 GCA_949752735.1 Lumbricus terrestris | reverse complement strand
AAGATATTTTCAGCTCTTTAGTCACTTTAACTTTCAAAGTATAGACATTTTAAATTTCGCCATGTTAATTACGCTATCGCTGAAGTATACGACGCCATTTGTAATCTTTTGCAATAACAAATGCACGCTGCTTTTGACGTCATTTTGACGTTCGCCAAAGCTTAGCATGAAAGTCAAACGCCCTCAGTGCAACAAACCTGGGAATAGATAAATTCCATATAGGCCGGGGAGTATATATATATGTGACACAATCCAAGAAAAGGTACCAAGTCTTAGTTCACAGTTTCGTCAGAAAACAGCCTAAAAGGACGTTGGGGTCTATTTTTTACTTTTCGTAACGATTAATTCATATATCGTGTGAATCCGGATATCTTTGGGAATTGAGAAGATATTAACTTCATTTTTTTTTATTCTGTCCAGTAATAATTTACCTATGTTGTGGTAGCTCTAACTCCATTACTAAGACTTGGTATCTTTTCATGGATTAGTGTTCTTTGGGTTTCAAATATAATTTTACCTTTTTTAACGATTAATTCATATGTCGTGTGAATCCTGATATCTTTGGGAAATGAGAAGATATTAACTTCAATTTTTTAAAAATTCTGTCCAGTAATTATTAACCTATGTTGTGGTAGCTCTAACTCCATTACTAAGACTTGGTACCTTTTCATGGATTGTGTCACATATATATTAGCTAAGAGGAGCGGCGCCTCATGCAGACATGAGCTTAACCAGCATTATTAAACCTTCAAAGGGTCATAAAATTACCATTAATTTTATAAGCCCCAAATGGACGGCGAAGCCACCCTACAGGGACGGGTGGACCTGGGTTTGGGGACGAAAAACAAAGATAAATTCCGTATAGGCCAAAGAGTATATATGCTAACTAAGAATAGCGGCGCCCCATGCAGACATGAACTTAACCAGCAGAATTGCGGAAGGCCTTCCAAGCAGCAAGGGCGTAACTTTCCCCCAGAAAGTGGTGGTGACTATTTGTCTGCTCACTAAATTTTCCTTCCCTTCTCTCTACCCTCGCCTTCCGTTATGATGAACTCTCACTCCCAAATCGAATTGAGTTTACGTTGTCCGCCACTTTCGGTCACTCGCAAAGTCGCACTCGAACAGTAAGCTACGATTAAGTCGCTACAGTCATGTTTTAATTGTTCTCTTATGAATTTGATAATAAGTATGAACTTTTACAGAAACTCGATTCCATAATGTCAAGTCCAACCTACAACAATATGACTGAAAATGGACTACACGTCGTCCAATTAAAAACCAAACTTAAAAAAGGTCCTGGTCGTAAATCTGTTTGTAACTGTGGGGCGGGAAAATTTTCCACCCCCCCGGCTCGAGGTGGAGGCTATTGGACCTATGCTTCCTTTAAGAAGTCGTCTGTAGAACCTATAATAGGGCCTAGATCTATACTGAGGCCGGTTATTGTAGGTTAGTGACAACAATTTTTCCGCCTCGGGATATCTCAGGATAGCCTGAGCCTGTCTCTAGCCAAGATAAAGGAGCTCGGATGGTTCCGCGGTGCATAGGCGTAACTTTCTATTGACGCAACTGTGGTTGACACTCTAGCGCCGTCGTATTTGCAGGCAACGGCTGTCACAGCTGGAGAAGCAGCAGAAATATTATTGCGGACAACAGGAAACAACAAAAATATCAGTCCCTTTCAGTCACACATGACTTCGTTCCATTAGCCATTGAAACTCTAGGCCCTGTCAACTTAAGAGGAATCGAATTAATTACAGACTTGGGTGCAACAGGCACAACAGGCACTGGTTGTGAGCACAGTGCTGTAGCGTGTGCATACAGATCTGAGACGTGGCCCATGACGGTAACAAACAGGAAAAGACTGGAAGCAGCACACCATAGGTGGCTGAGAAGGATTCTATATGTATCGTGGCTGGACAAGATAACAAACAAAGTCATAAGAGAGAAGACGGGTCAAGAGGATACGGAAAACATCATTAGAAAAAGAATACTGAGGTGGATGTGGCACGTTGTTCGCGTAGACGATAATCGAAGAGCCAAACAGGTGATGTCATGGAATGCAGGAAGTAGAGTCAAGAGAGGACGACCACGAAATAACTTTTTATAGGGCACCATCAAAGGTAAATTAATTGAGCTGTCTGGAGATGTCATATAGAAGGGAGGATAAAGAACTGGCAATGGGCAGGGGCGAGTGGAGGAAGTGCGTTGCCCGATCTATGTGCAGACCTGCACGGGAATGACTAAGTATAAGCACTGCTGCGTATAGGTACAGACTGCAAGGGGCAACAACAATAATAGGCTAATGCCAATAGTGCTAAAGATGTGACAATTGCCATTCGCCAGTAATCAAATGATCGAAGTTACGTACGGCCAATCATAAACTGGAAAATTCAGACAAATCGTGCGCAGTATAGGCCTATGCAGTCCTATCAAGTACCAGTAGCCTATCAACTTTGATGCGATGTTTCTTTCTATAATTCTCCCTCATCTCAATTTCTCTATCTCTTGATTTTAAGAATGAATATAGCCTTAGCGGAAGACAGCCAAATGCTTCCATGCCAAAAAAATTTTTTTTGCAGGACCAAAAAGTGGTGGTGAATTTCACCACCTCTTTTAAAAGTGGTGGTGACTGGACACCACCGTCACAATAGAAAGTTACGTCTATGCCAAGCAGAGGGGCATAAAATTGCCATTTATAAACCCCAAACGGGCGACGAAGCCGTCCCGCAGGGACGTGTGAACCTGGGTTTGGGGACGAAAAATCTAAATTTCCCGTGCAACGTCGGGTACCCCAGCTAGTTTTATAGGACTAGGACTGCTAAGACTTAGTGTTGACGAACGTATATTTTATGCCTCGCACTGTTTGTCTTCGGATCAGGTATCAATACGCCCTCACCGATTCCAGCATCGCCGTCTCTATTCAGAGACTGCGCGGACGTAAGAGCAGCTGGACACACACAAAGCGGCGTCTATCTCATCAAAGTGGGTAACAGCGGTAACGAAGCATGCGTCTACTGCGACATGAATAACTCAGAAAGTTGGCTGGTAATTTATCTTACATTAAGCAATTAAAACAGAACAAAATTTTTTATTCATATAAATGCGTTGTAGTCCCTTGAAAAATGTCAGACGACCCAGGAGTTTATGAAGTTCCGATTGTTCGAGTCACGTATTTTGAAATGACGAAATATTGCCGTTTTACGATACTTCAACACAGCAGAATAAATAGGCCTAGAGCTATAGATTGTGTGGCGCGGCGATGCAGTGGGCAGGGGCTTCTATCCCCCCTAAGCAACCGGGCGCAATCCATTTTCTTTCCCCCCTTTTCTGGACCGACCTTCCTCTACATGTATGTATGCAATATAATGCAATTTAGCGCATGCCCTCCTCTAGTGTGGGAATGAAGGTTTGTTTGGAGAGGGACAAACGAACATCCAGCAGACGATCGGCGAAGCATGTGTAGCGCCGAGAAGGGACCTGGTATGGGGAGGGAATGTGCCTCTCCCCATAAGAAATTTTTGCGATTTCCGCTTTGCAATTTCAGCATTTTAAGCTGTCCTCTTAGCAAAATTACTCTATTGTTTCAGTGAAGGAATTGCTGCCAAAATTGGGCAGCCATATGTTTTGTGCCTCTGATCAGTGTACACTCGAGAGGCGTTACATAAATTTTTAGAGAACAATGCAATACAATAAAATACAATGTAGGTCCTACATTGTAAGCCCACGTAATAATGATGTTGCTTTACTAAGTGTTCAAGGACCAAATTTGACTGTCTGAAATTTGAAAGATAACACTGGAGAGAAGCCATTTAGTTGTGCAAAATAGTATTTGTATTAACATTTTTTCAATTATAATATGATTGTATTATTTATTAAAACAGTAGGCCTAAACATAATTATAATCATGTAATATGAAATTTTTATAGTATATTATGGCTGTTATAGCAGTTCATGTAATTCAAACATGCAGATAGTAGCCTAACTAAAAACTCAAAGTGTATACATTTTGTTAAAAAAAACTAAATCTTCCTTTAGTGATGCCTAGATTGAACGCTGCTCTCCATGTCCGACCTTCCCCTCCAACCGACGTGAATTTTGGCTGTCTTCTTATCCCCCCCTATTTTTCACTGGGCGCAAGCTGCGCCCGCCATTTATAGGGATAGAAGCCCCTGGCAGTTCGTTGCCTTGCAGCCGGCGGGTTGTAGGTCCGAGTCCACCTCATGCCGTTTCGTGGCTACCTTGAAGAAGTCCTTCTCTCGCAATTGCTCATACGCTTCAATGTGAAACTCCGATTCAGTGTCCGCGCTGTATGGGGGGAGGAGGATTTTGAAATCCGGCTTCTCGTAAACAGTTTAGCACGTTTACAATTCTATTATCGACCACCTCTTTATCCTGCTATGATAGGTAAAACGCCGCTTTGTTTGTGCTCCGTATATTCACGTCTGGAACGATCTACATGTATTGCGGAACCTACGTGTTGGAATTTAAGAAGTAGGACCTATGGATGATCCATACCCTGTGGAATCGCAAACTCATCTCTGCATTCAACACAGATTAGGACATTGTAGGCTACATTCACGATTGTAGGCTACAATCCTTCATTAACGTGCGCATTGTTCATTTAGGTGTTCCAGAGACGCTTCGACGGAAGCATTGATTTCGAGAGAAATTGGACGGACTATGCGAATGGTTTTGGAAATCTATCCGGAGAATTTTGGCTAGGTCTGTATATTAATGCATAGGCCTACATATACAATGTTATACATATATCAATAGATAGGCTATATATTGAACATGTATCATATATATACTAATGGTTCTCACAGTGGTGGTAACATGTAGAAATGTCAAACTGAAAAAATCGAAACTAGATTAGCGATTAGTTAAATTTTGTTCTAGGACATGCATGTGAACCTGCAAAAATAAACCATTATTAAGAATGCGCATAAGTGATGGAAACACCTGCTCGATATAACCGGTGCCGGTCCGCGGACCACCACTTTGAGAACCATTGGTGGCACCACGTCAAAATAGCCCGGTCAAAATAGCCCCGTCAAAACAACCCCGTCATAATCGATTACCGGTACCGACACAATCTGTTCCGTTCCTAGCCATCCTCGGTACGAGGTTCGGCCGCATCATGCACGATGTTCCTCCAATGATTCCTGTCCTCCGTCATTCTTAGCATTTCTCCCATTTGCAAGCCCGTCCATGTCTTTATGTTGTCCCGCCAATTCCTTCTTGGCCTTCCTCTTCCTCTACCTCCAGGAATTGTGCCCTGCATGATCTCTTTCTCTATGCACAATACCGACACAATAGCCCCGTCGAAATCGCTCAGCGACACAATAGCCCCGTCAAAATAACCCCGTCAAAACTGACCCGGGCTATTTTTCGGGGATCGACAAAGTCGCGGAAGAACACACGATTTTCGTAAAGATGCAATGTCAAAGAAATCGGTGCAAAAGTGGTTAATTTGAAATCGATTCAGATGTTCCAATGGCAACATCGATAGCTAGATAAGATAACAGGTAAGAGGCAGGTAAGAAAAGTTACTTATTTTGTAAGGTTATTTCTCAAGAGAGGTTAGCAAATAACGGCTCTACAAACCCCACAAGATCTGAGAGCAACCAATTTCGTACTTTGATGAAGCCGCATCGAACTGCCAGAGTGTATAAAGGATGACTAAAATACAGTGTTCACTGCGGTTTTTTTAACATTTCACATTAAAACCATTCTGGAATTGAGTTGTCGGTGGCGTGTATGACCGGACTATTTTCACGGAACTGTTTACACGGGCTGTTTTTATGAGGTTATTTTGCCAAGGACTGATTTTTGGGGGGCTGTTTGGTTGGTGGGCGATTATGACGGAGCTATTTTGTCTTTGGGCGATTATGACAGGGCTGTTTTGATTGAGTTGTTTTGACGTGACTATTTTGACGGGTCACCTACTAAATAACTAAATTAATTAAATAAATCTAGAAATGAATTAAATGTTGTCATGGATTTGTCTTAATTATTGAAATAAATCCAAAATAATTATAAATGTCCTTATAACGTAATAGTCTTTTCATTAGGCCTATATAGATTACTTTTGTTTGGGCTTGGCATAATTATAAGTCAGCGGTCCGCTAGCCCCCAGATAATTAGGTCCATTGCTGGTCCGTTGCTTGAAGTTTGAGAACCACTGATATACAGTATATATCTATTATATTACAAATTATTGCGTCACACTACTCAGCCAGTCAGTAATCGTAAAACTCGAGATTTCTAAAGCGCCACTCGAAAGCCAAACGCGGGGCACCAGCTTATTAACGAGCGCTGCGTTAAGTTAGAAGAGTTGTTCGTGAGAGTAGTCCGTGGTGGTCCGGGTCGAGTTACCAAAGGATCAGGTTCAAATACGTTGAGTTAGAAGGGTTGTTCGTGAGAGTAGTCCGCGGTGGTCCGGGTCGAGTTAACTTAAATTACTTTGGGCCTACAATCCCTACATAATAGGAATAAAAAAGGCATTAATCGCATGCATTATTCCTTCTTTTATGTGTTTTATTGTTTATTGTGTCAGAAATATATTTACATTTCTTTAATAAACAACAGCTATTCAAACAAGTTATCTGATAACCGTCGTCTGTTAGAAGACTGCGATAAATTCGGAAGATTTGGGACACGGTGGTGCAGTACGGTGGTGCAGTACATACATACATACATGCATGCATGCATATGTATGTTCGTGGTCTTTGCAGTCGGAGGGTTGTATGTTAGAATCCACCTCAAACCGCCTCGTAGAGTTCTTGATCGAGTCCTTAACTCGCAATTGCTCTGACGCTTCAGAGCGAAACTACGATTCAGTGTCTGCGCTGTAGTCGGGACTCGGGAGCACTTTTGAGTAGCTTTCTGGTGGTTCGCTATTGGAAGTGAACATGCATACATGTTTATACATGCATGCATGCACATACATACATGTATATATACATACATACATACATACATACATACATACATACATACATACATACATACATACATACATACATACATACATGCATGCATGCATACATACATACATACATACATACATACATACATACATACATACATACATACATACATACATACAATACATACATACATGCATATTTATATAATACACACATGCATGCATGCATGCATGCATGCATACATACATGCATACATACATACATACATATATACATATTACATGCATACATACATACATACATACATACATACATACATACATACATACATACATACATACATACATACATACATACATACATACATACATACATACATACATACATACATACATACATACATACAATACATACATACATACATACATACATACATACATACATACATACATACATACATACATACATACATACATACATACATACATTCCTTAAAATATTCATAGTAACGTAAACAAAATTCCGAACTGAAACTTGTTTCTTTGTAGGTAACGAAATTCTGTATAATTTGCTGGCATCCAGAAGCTACAGGTTACGCGTTGATCTTGAAGATTGGAACGGAGGAAAAGAATGTGCAGAATACTCGACGTTTTCCATTGCTTCGTCCAGTGATAACTATACTTTGACAGTTTATGGCTTCACTACTAGCAATGCAGGTATTTTTGGTTGAAGGGCTTGCACATCATACATGTTTTACATTAGTTCCTTTCTCCGCAGCGGATTGCAGGGTCTGTGAGTAGGTAGCGTACTACCTGTAGGCGGGTATTGAGGGACTGGCTCCACCGTATCTTCGATAACTCTGTAGTCTGTTGTTCCCAGTGCTTAAAATGTAGAAAAGGAAGTGCCTGCAGGACGGCAGTGGACGCTCATCACATCTTCAGACTCCGCTGTCCAAATAAGTGGCTGAACGGCATTGAGATTTGAAAATAAGTGTCTGGACGCCGTCCATGACCGTCTTAACCGTACTTAAAGCCCTGGGTGTTCAGCGTCGATCTAGTATTCGATCGGTGAACCAAGCTGAGCTTCTGGTCTCTCGTTTGCGGACTGCTTGCTATCCAACAGCGTCGGTCATTCTCTGTCGCTGGTGCTACAACCTGGTGTGACCTCCCTGTTACAATGCGCTTATACATGTAGTTCTCTGGGGATCACTCCACTCTGGTCCCTAAGAACCTCGGAACTGTCTTATTCAGCTGTGGTTGGCCAGGTATTGCTTCTGAGAAGCCTACCTTGAAGTGGCGCTATATAAAACATCCGAAATAAATAAATAGATAAAATACCAATTATTTTGCTGGCTGAGATAAACTAGTAAGCTTGCGTCATCGTGAACAATCTCATCATTCTCTAATAAAAGGATAAAATTCAAATTGGCATGTCTGACCTAAAAATCTCTCAGCACCAACGCACCTTCCTACTTTCAGCCACTACTAACTCTTTAATTCCTTCTCGTTGCTTGCGTTCATCGGGTACAAGCAGTGTAAGAATTGTGGAAAAATAACTGGGGGTTGGACCATTATACACTTGAAATTTGGGTGTGAAAAACATATTTGTGGCGCCGCACACCGAAATGAGCATTACGTCGGAGATTACACATCAGAGAAATTAGAGAAATAGTATTTTTTGATTTTTTGATTTTTTGGTAAAAAAATTTAATTTAAATTTTTCTTTTTTTTAAAATTTACTTTTTTTTCAAAAAGACAAGTAGCCAAGCTATTGTAATGCTCTTGATTTGCAAATAATTATTTTAATTTAATTAAATTAAATTAATTAATTAATTTAATTAAATCAGTTTTTCCATTGTATCTTAGGCTAGAATTAAGCTAGAGCAATAATTTTTGTGTCATTTTGACGCCTGAAACAAGGCCTTTGAAATGATGCATCAAACGCAATATGTTTGAAAATCATCTTAATGCTCATTTCGGTGTGCTGCGCCACATTTTACTATGGGGCTCTAAGAAAGACTGGGGGGTTTCAACCCCCAACCCCCCGGCAATTCTCACCCTGGGTACAAGTCTTTTAGCTGAACCTCGATGCAAAACAGTTATGGGCTTGCATGCATTCCGTGCCTCTGCACCCAGGGATTGAAATCGACTTCTGCTCTCTCTTCGAAGCTAAATTTCACTTTCTTCCTTCAAAAAGCGGCTAAAAACTTACTACTCCTTTGTTTTCAAGCATATGGATCTTTAACTGCATTGTACTCTGGCGGCTATCTGCGCCTCAGATTCACATTTCGGTGTGACCTTAAGCGCGTTACAAATTTATTTAATAATAATGATAATAACAATAATGATAAGGAAAAAGGTATTTTTAGCCCCCATGAACTAAAACCAAACTACGCCATAATTTGAAGCGCCACAAGCCTAAAGTTTCTATCGAAATTGAGTTTCGTAATTGTTCGTCATATCCTAAAAATGTATATTGTGACGACACGCCGTACCGGCAGTATCGTGATCTGTAAACTTACAGCTGTATGACCATCCCCGATACGTGCCTATCATAGACCCCCATGTTCGCCGAGTTCAACTCTGCTGTCAGTGAGAGACTTGTAATAAAGCAAATACACTTTATTGTCGTATAAAGATGAAAATGGCAACAGAAATCCGTCAGTCCTTGACTTCAGTTTGTCAAAGTAGGCCTACATTAATTAAGCAGTTCGCTTCTTTAAAATGTCCGATCGCAAATTAAATAGGACCTACAGTACCTTCACCGCAACGCAGAGTTCGAATATTATAAGAAATCGCAAAGTATCGCAACGTTTATGGCAATTCGCAGCACCAGTTTCCACGCATTACGACGACGACCGCGTACAACCACGCCGAAGACCACCGACGACGACGACGACGACTATGACGACGAACTCCGATCTACACTCCGAGCGTTCATATCCGTTGACTGACTGACTGACTGACTTACTGACTTACTGACTTACTGACTGACTGACTGACTGACTTACTTACTTACTGACTTACTGACTGACTGACTTACTTACTGACTTACTGACTGACTGACTGACTGACTGACTGACTGACTGACTGACTGACTGACTGACTGACTGACTGACTGACTGACTGACTGACTGACTGACTGACTGATTGCCTTACTATGACGACCGACTCTGGATCCTCACGACGACGAACTCTTTGCGATGAATCCTTGCGACGACTCACTGACCACGACAATTGTGACGCTGGCGGTCAATACCCGTCACAAGTCGATTTTGACTTTTTTATTCAGTTATATTCTACAGATATTCGGCTTCAAAATACTTTTTACAGAATAGAAATATCTTTTTTCTAACTGAAGATAATTGAAGTTATATTCGTTCGATTGTGTAAGTTGTAGAATCATAATAAGGGAGAAAATCGATCTCAAAGTTTCAGAACATTCCTGTCGTAAAAGTCCTTAGTAACCATTGATTGATTATTCTGCAATTTTGCTGGTAAATGAATGGGCATATTATGTATCAAATACATCAAACGGCATCAAAATCTAGCTATTATTATCCAAACTCTGACTGAATTACAGGCAAGCTTGCTGAATTCGTTCGATTCTGTAAGACAATGAACGAATGAATCAATGAATCGGCCTAGCATAGAAGCAAACGCTTCCAAGAGTAAACAGCGAGAAATGGCGTATCGAACTCTAGGCCTATGAGTGTTATATTTCAAACACACAATCAACCAGGCACTACACGATGTGGACCTTTGCCCATCTATAACCAAATGAAATGTAAACATTTTGCGTCCGATAAAGCAGCGTCTTACGAGCAGGCTTATTACCCTAGCTCTCCGCTACCTCAAAGAAATATTTACCTAACAGCTTTGTCTACAGAGAAACATGAATAATAATAACACGAGTCAAATGCGCTCGATAACAATCTGAGCGTAGTCTGAGAACTTATGCAAGTCTGTTCAATTCTTATAAAGAATTTTAATTAGGCCTATTTACACACATAGACAATAATATTGTTCCTATTTATTACCTCGTACACACATCGCTCGAATGCGCAAACACTCTAGGTAGGATAGATCAAAGACGATTCAATTTGCATCAAGCTACCAATTATAGCCAGTACAAATCAAACTTCCAATAGATCTATAATTAAGATGGGTGGCCGGATGGATGGCTGATGGGTGGGCTGTACATGTAGGTGGGTGGATTGTCAGTTTAGTCATGTTTACCAAAGTAATTGACCGCACCGTTGATCTCCGATCTCGGTACCTCTCATTCTCCAAGCCAGCGTGTTATCCAATGAACTACCCCCCCTAACGAACAATCAACCAGGTTGCCCTGATCACAATTTGAGCAGTTTACAATTAAGACTTTCGCTATTTCCTATTTAACGATGTAAAATAATATTTATACAAATTCCTTCCAAAGCTAACGCTAGCTGTAGACCTGTGTAAGTAAAGGAGCAACAGAACATTTACGGGTAGGTGCGCATGCGCAATATCGAAAATCAGTCTCGTAAACCAATAAGACTCTCAGAAAACTGGGTCGGAGGCGTGGTTGTCAGGAAGCCATTACAGGTGTAAACTTTATAGCCAAACTTTATCACATTCAAGTAGGTGGCAAAATTTACCAGAACCGTCTAATATCATATTTTATGGTATAACCTATCATGCGGTGCACATGGCTACAAGAAATAGTCAGGTCAGCTTATGAAAACTCGGTCGTTCATGGCGAATTTTAACTTTGAAAATAGGCTATTTGGGACCAAGATTCAAAGCGAATTCTTACACCACATGCGCCAAAAGTCATTTTTCCTCCACTAATCATTTGAATTCAACATTTTTAGTTGTAGATATTGAAAGTAGACATATTTTAAAATAATAATACACTATAAAACAATTTTCCATATTTTTGACCCTTCTCGCCTGTTTTGCCTTCTATCTCGAAATCTAGATCGCGACAAGTGACGGGAAAAGAAAGCCAGTGACACAATTGAGAGCGTTCTCCTGTTATAGACACGATGCTGAATCGCTACAGTGAATCGCTACTGTAGTGAAGCGCTATGGTGAAACGCTCCAGTGCAAGGAATACGGCGAGGTGAAGCGCTACAGTCAAGCGCTACTGTAGTGAAGCGCTATAGTGAAACGCTCCAGTGCAAGGAATACGGCGAGGTGAAGCGCTACAGTCAAGCGCTACTGTAGTGAAGCGCTATAGTGAAACGCTCCAGTGCAAGGAATACGGCGAGGTGAAGCGCTACAGTCAAGCGCTACTGTAGTGAAGCGCTATAGTGAAACGCTCCAGTGCAAGGAATACGGCGAGGTGAAGCGCTACAGTCAAGCGCTACTGTAGTGAAGCGCTATAGTGAAACGCTCCAGTGCAAGGAATACGGCGAGGTGAAGCGCTACAGTCAAGCGCTACTGTAGTGAAGCGCTATAGTGAAACGCTCCAGTGCAAGGAATACGGCGAGGTGAAGCGCTACAGTCAAGCGCTACTGTAGTGAAGCGCTATAGTGAAACGCTCCAGTGCAAGGAATAAGGCGAGGTGAAGCGCTACAGTCAAGCGCTACTGTAGTGAAGCGCTATAGTGAAACGCTCCAGTGCAAGGAATACGGCGAGGTGAAGCGCTACAGTCAAGCGCTAGGCCTACTGTAGTGAAGCGCTATAGTGAAACGCTCCAGTGCAAGGAATACGGCGAGGTGAAGCGCTACAGTCAAGCGCTACTGTAGTGAAGCGCTATAGTGAAACGCTCCAGTGAAAGGAATACGGCGAGGTGAAGCGCTACAGTCAAGCGCTACTGTAGTGAAGCGCTATATAGTGAAACGCTCCAGTGCAAGGAATACGGCGAGGTGAAGCGCTACAGTGAAGCGCCACAGTGAGGCGCTACAGTGAAGTGCTAAAAGGCGGGGGAAAGACGACGAAGTGAAGGGCTGCCAACCAAAAAGAAGAGGTAGACAACAACAACGTCCAAGTCTGTTTCAATAGTACAATAGGCCTAGGTGTCATTTGATTGACAGGCGTTGTTGTATTTATGGTGTCTTACATGCCTTACATGCGCGTACTCCTGTTATAGCATTCTAGTTGTTGCAACGGTATGCGGACGTTTCATCCCCGGACGATTCATCCCCGGACGGTTCATCCCGGACGATTCATCCAGTGGACGTTTCATCCCCGGACGGTTCATCCAGTGGACGGTTCATCCCCGGACGGTTCATCCACTGGACGGTTCATCCCCGGACGATTCATCCAGTGGACGGTTCATCCCCGGACTATTCATCCAGTGGACGGTTTCATAAATTTATATGCACTCTAATAGATATAAAAAAAGTTTAAAATACTTGGAATAAAAATAATATATCATATATATATATGTATGTTCCTTCTGCTTTTACTCTTTTTTCCAATATTCGTAGTTCCCATGTATTAGAGTCCGCTTTCCACGCTTGGACAGTCCAAAATTGGTCGCCATCCGTTTATTTATTTAAAACAATAGATCTATTCAAAACCTTCTGTAACAAGGGGTCTGCTGTTCGAACTTAAAAACCTATGTCGTGTCGATTTGTTAAACGTGGGTGTTCTGAGCTGATTCCAATCTTCATTGACATGCGTACTGTGGTGTACAGAATTTTAAGCAATGGCCAATTGAACGTACAACACTAAGCCGTCGACACTTGAATGGGTTATTATAGAACAACAGAATAGGTGACTCTTCATCTGGACGTTGTATTACCCTGCCGACATGTGCGGAGTTTGGTTTCCGTTCTGGGGGGAAGCCCGGGAAACGATACCATTTTCATGGTAAAAAAGATGAATCTGGGTCTTCTTGGGGGCTTAGACCCTTTCCCCCTGATAAACTCCGCCCATGCCTGCCCGACAAATGTACAAATCATGAATCGTCCGGGGATGAACCGTCCACTGGATGAACCGTCCGGGGATGAACCGTCCCTGGATGAACCGTCCGAGGATGAACCGTCCGGGGATGAACCGTCCACTGGATGAACCGTCCGAGGATGAACCGTCCGGGGATGAAACGTCCACTGGATGAACCGTCCGAGGATGAACCGTCCGGGGATGAACCGTCCACTGGATGAACCGTCCGAGGATGAACCCGTCCGGGGATGAAACGTCCACTGGATGAACCGTCCGAGGATGAACCGTCCGGGGATGAAACGTCCACTGGATGAATCGTCCGGGATGAATCGTCCGGGTATGAATCGTCCGGGGATGAAACGTCCACTGGATGAACCGTCCGGGGATGAAACGTCCACTGGATGAATCGTCCGGGATGAACCGTCCGGGGATGAATCGTCCGGGATGAACCGTCCGGGGATGAATCGTCCGGGGATGAAACGTCCGCATACCGTTGCAACAACTAGAATGCTATAACAGGAGTACGCGCATGTAAGGCATGTAAGACACCATAAATACAACAACGCCTGTCAATCAAATGACACCTAGGCCTATTGTACTATTGAAACAGACTTGGACGTTGTTGTTGTCTACCTCTTCTTTTTGGTTGGCAGCCCTTCACTTCGTCGATGAACCGTCCGAGGATGAACCCGTCCGGGGATGAAACGTCCACTGGATGAACCGTCCGAGGATGAACCGTCCGGGGATGAAACGTCCACTGGATGAATCGTCCGGGATGAATCGTCCGGGTATGAATCGTCCGGGGATGAAACGTCCTAGAATCGTTGCAACTCAATGTCGAGGGTCTGTCGGCAGCAAAGCGGACACTCATTGAAATGCCGGTCCTACACGAGGCCGATGAGGCTGCTGTTGAGTGGCTCTTCGTGAACTGCAAGAGCTAAATAAAATACATGCCTTACAATATTGTTTACAGTATGTCTTACCACTCATTCGTATATAACTATAACGTAGGAGAATCGGTGGTATTCGTTTGATTTCTACTTAGACATTGTGTTGTGGTATCTGCTGTTTTTTTGTTCAGGTGACAGTCTTTGGGTTGACGATGGTAGACAGTTCAGTACCTGCGATGTTGATAACGATGGCGAAATTGTGAACTCGGCTAAGAAGTTTCGCGGGGGCTGGTGGCACTCTTTATACGACTTTTCATTTGCACGCCTGAATGGCGTGTATCTAGTTGGTGGTGACACAACGGAAACGTATGGAATCGTATGGTACACCTATAATTATATGGATACGGACTATTATTCCATGCGTAAGACACAAATGAAAATCGCTCCGTAAAGCATCAAGATATAATTTAACTTTGAAGTTTTGTAGCTTTCTGTCTAGATTCCTATAGGCCTATACTCAGGGCTTAAAGTGTGCCTGGACGGTCATGGACGGCGTCCATGCACTTATTTTAAAATATGAACGCCGTCCAGCCACTTATTGGCGAGCACAGACTAGAAAGGTAAGGGGCGTCCAGGCACTTCTTTTGCAGAGGTAAGGGGCGTCCATGCAGGCACTTATTTTCCCACACTTTAGGCACTGCCTATACTGTAAAACATTATAGGTTCACCGATTTTGTCTGGATGTCTGCAAACGATATCCGAGTTATCTGTTCCATTGAATGTCTAGAAAAAGGTCTGAGTATCTAAAACAACAATATACGAGATCTTCTTCTTAAGGTTCTCTGCCCATGGGCATGATCGAATTCAAAATATTGCCACTCCATCCTCCGTTGTGCCTTCTCCTTGAGTTTTTGGTAGCCGTCCTCCATCGTCCAGTCTAGCTTCATCTGTCTCGGTCTTTCTCTTGATCTTTTCTCCTCTATTTTCCCCTCGATCACCATTCTTAGTAAAGAATCTCCTCTTAACGTTTGTCCAATAAATTGTCCATTTTCTTTTCATTTCTTTCATGGCTCTTATCAGTGTTCTTTCTTCTCCAATTCTTCCAAGCACCTCTCCGTTTGTTTTATGCTCTGTCCAGCTGATATCTGTAATTCGCATCCATGTCCACATTTCAAATGCCTCGTCTTTTTTATATCCTCTTTCCTCATGGTCCATGTTTCTGAACAATACAGAACCACACTCCATACCATGACTTTATAATCCGAATATTCAAATATTCGCTCATTTTTCTTCTAAATTGTTCTCTCCTCTTCGTGAAAGACTCTTTTCCTATTGCGATCCTTCTTATTATTTCTCTGTGGCATTTGGGGTCTATCGTTATCATGCTCCGCAATTAACAGAATTCCTTCAATTGTTCTATTTGTTTTCCGTCTATTTGCATCTCTGAGATACAGAGTGTAAAACTCGGAATAATCTGACATTCCGGTCAAGTTATGACCCCGAAAATACCAATATCATATAATCCTTCAAACGTTGCAATCTAAATCGCTCTATTCCACAAAGAAAGTTTATTTTTAGATAGACAATGGACAATACAATGGACAAGCGAATAGGATTTTTCCAACGCAGATCCATTCGATACTTAAATCATCTTCTTGTTGCCAATCACACGTCATTCGCTTTTGCTAACAACTTTGAACTCACATATTTTGCTGTTCATGACGTAGTCATTTTTCCCCCAACATTTTCATAAATGGATCCATAAAATATTCAAGGAGTAGAACATCGGCCTAGGGTTTCAATTTCCATTTAGCCTGGAGTAGGAACAACAATTAATGGATAGCCTATTTTAATTGTAATGCAAATATCCAAGTACTCTGCGCGCACTGCGCAGAGTACTTGGTAAAGAATCTCACACAGGCACACTGTTATTTTTCGTGTTTATCTTTCAAGCAAATGCACTATTGTATCTTGTAGACATAGTTTTCTCGTTTCATTTTTCTATTATGGTAACAGTTCGACCTAAAGAACTGACTGAAATAGCAGACGCTAAAATGTGAACAAGACAATCATGAACACTTTGCAACTTTAAGAAGAATCTGCTTACAGTTTATTCACCGTTTCTTGATAAATGAAATGTTCGCGTCGAACTTGTCGGTTATTGTCGTGACCAATTTTCTGAGGCATATTATTTCGTGCATTCTACGTTGTGTGCGAC
Organism: Lumbricus terrestris; assembly: GCA_949752735.1. Taxonomy (NCBI): domain Eukaryota; kingdom Metazoa; phylum Annelida; class Clitellata; order Crassiclitellata; family Lumbricidae; genus Lumbricus; species Lumbricus terrestris. The sequence goes on along the minus strand of OX457051.1, from coordinate 13,693,000 downwards.
CCGGTGGCTGATCGGTAACGCGCTTGCTCACGGAGCGGGCGGTTGCGGTTCAATTCCGGGTAACGACCTCCGGGAAGTTGTTTACGCACACATGCCTTTGTCACCAAGCATTATAATTAATTCTGGTGCCGGTGTGGCATGAAATTATGTCCGGCATGAAATATTGTCCGGCTCCGCCCACTTCCGTTGTCAAGACAGTATTTCATACGGCATACGTATGAAATCTTGTCCGGCATGAAATCATGTCCGGGTCCGGCCACTTTCGTTGTGGAAACAGTATTTAGCCTACTATTACAAACGTGAGATATTGTCCGCGTTGGAGTTTCGTCTGAACATAATATCAATAAGATATGTCAAATAATGTTTGTTGGAGCAGATGAGAAAACAATGGTGTAAGCATTGGAATTATGGTTTTAATGCGCGCATCTTGTAGTCGGGGTCACGATGGCGCTAGTTCTATTTTTAGAAGGAAATTCCCATCGTGGAACGGGGCGAACGGGCGATATGTTGGAACGTATATAAACAAGTCTTAGAGTTGCACACAAATATGAAATTTAGGCTTTCATTTATTTATATCTATCTTTTCTTGTCTACTCCAGTCATCGAGACAAAGCAAAAGGACTTTTGGCCAACACAAATACCTCAGCGGAGTTAGCTGCGTTAGGTTTTGGTCTGTTTATTTCCCGTTACATTGCGGTCATTATTGGAAGATGCTTAGTTTTTACATAGCACAATTTACCTTGTTGGCGCTGCATACAGGGTTCAAGCTCCATCCTACCTGTGTGAACTTTTTACTCCAGTCTCCGTTTCTGAAAATAGAAAAGTAAACAGTCCAACGCCCAGAAACCCTGCGGCATATTCGTATTCATATTCGTATCCCGTTTCTCTGGGCCGTCGTTCGCTGCGGTCAGCTGCCCGCGGTGATTACCTTGTCCCTTCTTGTCGTACCGCTACTATGCAGCGAAGAACATTTTTTGTGGTGGGTCCAGCTATCTGGAATGGCCTCCCTGCGGCTCTCCGTTCGCTTCCCCGAGACTCTGCTGGCTCTTTTTATCGTCTTCTCAAGAGTTTTCTTTTTGACCAGGCCTGGGTTGGGAGCGCCTCTGAGTAGCGATCTTGAAGGGGCGCTATATAAATTTATGTGATTGATTGATTGAATAATAATAATAATAATAATAATAATAATAATAATAATAATAATAATAATAATAATAATAATAATAATAGCGAGATTATAATAATACCCAACGCAATGCAAGACATGTATAATGTAGCGGAATCCATATATACGTACGTAGTTCACTCGCAGTTCTCCTTTTTGTCATGACAGGCATATACACGTATACTTTAGGTTCACTCTAGCCGACTTGTAGGCTTACGCTGTTGACAAATATTGGTGCTGTTAGTATATGATAACAGATTCGATTTTATCTGACTGTAATAGACCATTAATTTTATAACTTCATCTAAGAGGAAAAATATTCCGAAAGCGCAGCAAATTGCTTCTGTTTGCTGTCATTCTTTAAGTACTTAAAACATGCTTTTTCGGTAGTATCGGAAATCATAGGTCTACGTAATTACACTTCGTATCTTAGTCATTGATCGATATTTTTTATACTATTATCTGTGCCTAATTATAGAGTTCGATGCCTCAGTACGTCGTATAATTATCTTGAATATTTTGTGTCTTTCCCGGACAAGATTTCATGATGCTTTAGCTTGACAGTTGCTATCTGATGTCAGCGGTCACATGTACCAATGACAACGCTTTCCGGACACAATTTAATGCCGGACAACATTTCATGCCACACCGGCGTAAGCTGGGAAGTAAACGGCAAGTCCTATGACAACACTGGCCCCGTGTCCAGGACCTTTGGTTTCGTCCATTGCCGGCTCAAGGGCTTAGGAAAGGAGATTAGCGCCTCGCCAACGGGTCTGCGGCCCATGGATGTCTTTAACTTAACGTAAATGCTAAGATAAAAGATATTGAGATGGCAGTGAATATCACATAATTTGTGACCATATCCTGACCTTACTTTACTTCGGTAGCTAATGGCTAGTTATAGATAGGCCAATCGACAGTTCTTTAACTTTGTTACGCAAAACAACGACTAGTGTCTCGTATTGTTGTTCTTCAAAATCCATCAATAGCAAATGACATAAACGACACTACAACGACTAATTTTACGTTATCAAAACAACTCAACGCTAAGACTACTTCACCATCTTATCAAAAACTCTCTCACTACTTATACACACGACTGGCACTCCTTTCCAGGCCTATCTCACTCTTAGCGTACATCCCTCCTTCAGCCGCTCTGTTCCTCTCTCTGTCTCTGCCTCTCTTGCTCTCAGGTCTACGACTGTACAGCAGCAAACTTTCCCGCCACTCAGTCACCTGGCCTACGTTACCTGTAAGCACCTTATCCGATGCTCCTGCATAATAATTAGCTTACATTACCTCTTTCCTTTCTTTTAAAGAGAGCTAATTATCTTTAAAAATTAGCGAACGTACCTTAATTAAACAATGCAAGCAATCCATAATATATAACATCATACAATATCTTACATTACAACCTAGATAAACAACCAGCTACTACATTCAGTTTGCCTTTCTTGTGGTTCAACAGAATGTCAATTTTTTATGATAATGACCATCTGACTAACTTAGCAGATTTTGACACTGATTCAGTTAAGTAAACTAAAGGATTATGGTCTGTAAACACATTGATTTAAAAACTAATAATAATTTCTTATTTATCGTTATATTTCCCCCTTCAAGCTCACTACTCAGAGGTGCTACCGCCTTCAGCGCCGACACGGCGTCGGAGTTTCATGCCGAAGCGCCAGAGCAATTGCGAGTGAAGGACTTGCTCGAGGTCCCTATGTAGCGGCTTGAGGTGTAAGATCTGGCCAAGATATGGGCAAAAAACCTAGGGAGTCTCTTTTTTGGACTACCCTGTAGTAAGTGTGGCCTAAATAGGCTAAATTACCCTTTCTTCTGCTAAAATACACCTTTAACTATTTATACCTGGCAGGGTATGAAGCCGATGACAATTGGGTCATTGACCTATGTGAGCTAATTTTGTATAGTCTATTTAGTCAGTTGATGTTTAGGCGTACGACTAGACCAGCTCAAGGTCAGCGTCTAGACAGTTAGGCCTGCAGGTGCCAGACTGGCGGGAAAGTTTAGCGCGGCTCGGCCGACCGTCGCCGGAGAGCGCGAGAGAGAGAGAGAGATAGACAGACAGACGGACAGATACACGAAGAGAGGCAGATAGAAGGACAGAGCGGCCAGGGGAAGAGTGTACGCCCAGAGAGTGTAAGAAGTAGTAGAAGAAGGCGTTGATAGTAGAGAGAGAGTAGAAGACGTTTTAGAGAACAGTGGAGTTTAGATAATAATATAGTTGCGTTGCTGTCGTAGAATTCAAGCGTTTGTCGTCGTTGATCTATTGTTGTGATATCTGCGTGTGTTATGAACGAAGAAGAAGAAAATACAAGAAACAGAGCTTTGTTGTAATTGAGCAAGTTAAGAACTTTAGAGATTTATACCCTAGCTTTAGATAACGAAATACAGTGACTAGGCTAGGTGTAGGCTACGCTACTGAACAGAAGAGAAAAAACGGGAGAAAACTTTGAAGGTCAATTGGGTGTTGACATTTTTGGTGACAGCGGTGGGATACTGAATTCAAGCAACGGACGTTGGGATAGTGAACTCAGTCGGAGGAATATTTTCAATTGGAGCAACATTTTCAATCGGAGGAATATTTTCAATCGGAGCAACATTTTCAATTGAAGGAATATTTTCATTTGGAGGAATATTTTCAATCGGAGGAATATTTTCAATTGGAGCAACATTTTCAATCGGAGGAATATTTTCAATTGGAGGAATATTTTCAATTGGAGGAATATTTTCAGTCGGAGGAATATCTACGGTGGATTTTGCTTACGAAGCATTGTCGACGTCAATTTTCGGAATATTCACCGTCCGTAAATTGAAGGTGAATATCGAATTAATCTGAGGAGCCGACCAAACGGGAGAAGGAAACGGAGCATCCGAACAACTGGTGAGAAGATACAACGGGTATACGAATAACATTACGACAACGCCAGAGAGAGGTATACAAAACTCGCTCCTTGTATAAACAAGCCATAAGAAGTAAAGTCAGCTAATTGCAGAAAGCATAGTCACTCCCTCGATTTCTTCACGCAAATCAGTTGAAGTAAGAAAGTAAGATGGAGAAGCTCACGGAACAAAAGCAGGCCAGTATAAAGAAGATGTCTTCTGCTCGATTAATAAAGTTATTAATTGAAGAGGGTCTCGACGTAGAAGAAGTCGAAGAGATGTCAAGGGAAAATTTGATGAGAGCCCTAGCAGAGGTGTGGCTAAAGGAAGCTGAAGAGAAAGGCGCTGTAGGTGGCGTTGAGGAGAAACCACAGGTTATGTCTATGGAGGCGTTGATGCAATTTATGATGATGAAGGAGGAGCAACGCAGACAAGAAGAGAAAGAACGGAAACAAGAAGAGAAAGAAAAAGAGGAGCAACGCAGACAAGAAGAGAAAGAACGGAAACAAGAAGAGAAAGAAAAAGAGGCGCAACGGAAACAAGAAGAGAAAGAGAAAGAGGAGCAACGGAGACGAGAGGAGAAAGAACAAAGACAGGAGGAGAAAGAGAAAGAAGAGAAACGGAGACAGGAGGAGAAAGAGAAAGAGGAACAAAGGAAACAAGAAGAGAAAGAACGGAGACAAGAGGAAAAAGTAAGAGCAGAACAAGCAGAAAGGATGAGACAAGAAGAGATACAGATGCAGAAGCAGCAGTTCCAGCTTCAGCTAGAACAAATGAAAAAAGATCGTGACGAAGCAGAACGAAGAAGAATGGAATTGATGATAGAATACGAGAGGGCAAGGAAAAGTGATGAAGAAATACGAAAACAACAGATTGAAGAGCAAAAGATGCGTGAGGAAGACAAAGAAGCCATGCGTTTGGCAGAATTACAAAGAGCCGAAGAGATTCGACAGGAAGAATTGAAAATGGAGAAAGAAAATTTGGAAAAAGCGGAAAGAGAAAGGGAAGAACAATTAGAATTAGAACAAAAGAAACTCGCTCTTAAGGAAGCTCAGCTCCGAGAAATGGCTATAGAAAAGGAGGAACGCAGAAGACAGTTAGAATTGTTGCAGCAAAAGATAGAACAAGAAGAACTACGTAGGGTAGAAGATCAAAATAGACTGAGGGAACGAAATGAAGACGAAAGAAGAAGTCGTGAAGAGTCAGAACGAACCAGGGTCAGAGAAAGTGAGACAATGGTGTCCAAGATTAAAAAGATAGGTGATGCAATGAAACACGTATTACCTAAGATGCCATATGATATGATGGAGGTGCCATTATATTTTGAGACAGTTGAGAATGCATTCAACAGTTTTACGGTGGAAAAGCAGTTTTGGGTCAAATTGCTGTTGCCACTAATGACGCCAAGAGCAAGAACGGTGTTGAACCGATTGTCTTTCGATGATCTAGACGATTACGACATAGTGAAAGAACATCTACTGAAAGAATTCAAATTGACAGCGAGAGAATACCGATCACGATTTGGAGATGCGAGGAAAACGGCAGAAGAAACATACACGATGTTTACGGCAAGATTAAAGAACCTGTTGAACTATTATGTCAGAAGTAGGCGAGTGGGTAAAAGCTACGAGAAGTTATTTGATCTGTTGGTGGCGGATAAGTTGAAAGAATGTCTACCACCGGGTCCACTACAGTTTGTACTAGCAAAGGAGGGTACTGAATGCTTGGAAGCCAGTAATGTTGCAGAACTCGCAGACGTGCACGTGAACAATCGAATTGGTCTAAGGTTTCAAGACAAACCGAGATATGAAGCATGGGGTAATAGTTCGAAGCAACCCAGGTGGAATAGTAATAACAAAGAAACAGGAAACCAAGCCAGAAATAACGAAGCGAGGAATGATGGTGCTCCTGGAAGACAGTTTGGTCAAGATAGAAGAGAAGCAACGGGTGACAGACAAATGTACAGTCGAATTCCAGTGATGGGACGCCAAAGAGAAAACAATACAGCGTACAATTACAGGCGGGAGAACACTGAACAGAGAGGGATTATTAAGAAACGTTGCCATAATTGTCAGTCAGACCGACATCTGATAAAGGATTGCAAAGCACCACCAAGAACGACAAATCTGAGAAATAGATTTACTCGAAGTGCAGAAAATCTCAGAGTAAATCAGATACAAGTAAGGAATGCACCGAATCAGTATGAAGAACAAGACAACCGCGAAACGGAAGTGAAGTCAGTGATGAAGTGCACGCCTCAATTTGCTATACAGAGAGAAATAGTAAATTCTACTCCAATTAAAGATACTGGTCGAGAAACAGAAAGCAAAGATGAGTGTCAACGTACGAAGAAGTCTTTACTACAGCATGTCAATGTAGAGATACGTGGAAATGATGACAGTTGTCATCCCGTGCAAGTCAGAGCGCTGATCGACTCTGGTACAGAGATTCCAGTAATCAATGAGGAATTGTTGGAAGGAGCGACAGTGGAAGAAATTGGCAGAGTACATTTGCAATGTGTGGCTGGAGAACCCATTCCAGCTAAGTTGGTGAAAATCGAAGTGCGGATGAGTTGTCATAACGAAGGAGGAGATTGGAAAGACAAGGGAGTAAATATCGCGCCATATTTAACCTTAGTGTGTGCCAGCATTCCGGCAGTCTTGTGCAAAGATAACAAAGAGAAGTTCTTGCTGCATCCGGAGATAATCGCAGAACTGAAAGAGGTTCCACCAGTGAATGTATTACAAGGAGAATTGCAAGCGAATGTGACTACAAGAGCACAGAGTCGGAGAAATGAAGTGGAAGAAGGAGAAGAGGAAAAGTCAAATGAAAGTTTGCTAGATGAGGATACAGAAAGCGATGATGAACAAAGCATTCAAGAAGAAGAAGGAATAACATCCGGAAACAATGAAATTGAAGAAGAGATGGTTGCATGTGAACGTGATAATGATTATGATGATTCTGGAAGTGATGGTGAAATGGACACGAGTATGAGGGATTTGTTTGCCGAGAATACGAGTGATGAAAGACAATTGGCAGACGCAATGAAATTTGAAGAGCAGCAGAGAAATGACGAGTCACTGAGGTCGTGGTGGAAGATAGCTGAAGACAAAGGATCAGAGTTTAGTGTGGTGAATGGGTTGATGTATAAGAAGCATCAAATGTTGGACCAGTTGGTGTATCAGTTGGTGTTGCCGAAGGAAAGAAGAATTCAGGTGATGGAATTGGCACATGAGTCAGTATTTGGCGGACACTTGGGAGAAGAGAAGACAAGGGAACGTATCAAGTTGTCCTTTGTGTGGCCAAGAATGCGTAGAGATGTGGTGAAGTTCTGCAAGTCCTGTGAGAAGTGTCAGCTGAAAGCACGAAGTTTGGTGATGGATCGAGTGCCGATTACACCAATACCAAGAGAGGATGTGCCGTTCAGAAGAATGACCATGGACGTCGTAGGACCGATCGAACCGACTTCAGCAGCAGGGCATAAGTATTGTTTGTGCATCGTGGACTCATGTACAAGATGGCCGACAATATTCTTGATGAAGTCATTGACCGCTAAGGCTGTATGCGAAGCTTTGATGAAGCTGTTCATGGATGTGGGAGTTCCGTCAGTGATCACGAGCGACAGAGGGACGAATTTTACAGCCAGTCTAACAAGAGAATTTCTGAAACTGATGGGATGTTGTCCTCGATTCGATTCGCCAGGACATCCAGAAGCGGCAGGATTGGTGGAGAGATGGAATCAAACGTTCAAGAAAATGATTCATCATGTCGTTGTGGAAAATCCGAGACAGTGGCATAAAATTATTCCATTTACAGTATGGGCATTGAGAGAAGTGCCTAACGCAACTACAGGAGTGGCACCGTATTTGCTGGTCTATGGAAAGTTGCCGAGAGGGCCACTCACCATCCTTAAAGAAAGCTGGACCAAAGAAATAAATCTACCACCGAACATTGGAGTGCAACCGGCAAAATACCTGAAAAATTTAAGAGCCGACATGGAAAAGGCCTTGACATTCGCCGAGAGTTGTGCTGGAGAAAAGCAAAAACAGTACGCCAGTCAATACAACAAAAGAGCAAAAGATAAAGAATTCGAGCCAGGAGAGAACGTCATCGTGTTGTATCCTACGTCAACCAATAAATTGATCTCACGATGGCATGGTCCATGCAAGGTCCTGCAAAGAAGATCCAAATATTCGTATCTGGTGGACATGAACGAAAACGGTCGACGGATTATTCATGCTAACAAGATGAGGAAGTTCATTACGAGAACATTGTCTTGTGGTCTGATTGTGGAAGAGGATGAAGAATTTGGATCAGTGGTAGAAATACCACTGAAGGAAGACTATTCAGAGACAAAACAGAAGTCACTTCAATTGGATTACGAACAAATTGGACATCTGACCAGCGAACAACAGAAACAATTACTTGATGTACTGAATCGATATGCAGACAGATTCTCAGACAAACCTGGATTATGTACATTGGTAGAACACGAAGTGGTGCTGAGACCAGACTTTCGCGAAAAAGAATTCATGGCATATCGAATACCATTAATATACCGAGCAGAAGTGGAAAAACAAATACAAGAGATGCTGAAAGAAAACATTATTCAACCATCGTCAAGCAGAATGGCAAGTCCACTTGTCATCGTCAAAAAGAAGAATGGATCCTTGAGATTGGCTTGTGACTACAGGTACATTAACTCTTTTACTGAAAATTGTCGATATCCTATGCCAATCGTCAACGATGTCTTGAGCAAAGTTGGAAAATCCAAGTTCATTTCTGTTCTGGACTGTCGCAGTGCATATTGGACTTGTCCTGTGAAAAAGAGTGACCAATGGAAGACTGCGTTCGTTACACATAATGGACTGTATGAATTTACGCGTGTCCCTTTTGGAATGATTAACTCAGGACGGACTTTTGTAAAAGCGATAAATATGATTTTGCAACCGATTCATGATTTTACTGAACCTTATGTTGATGACATTGCAGTGCATTCTAATGATTGGGACATTCATTTGAAACATTTGGAATTATTTTTGAAACAAATAAGACTGCATAATGTAACATTGAACTTGAAGAAATGTGTGTTTGGTAAGAGTGAGGTGAAGTTCATCGGTCACCTCATAGGATCAGGGAAGAAGATGATGAATCCAGACAGGATTGACAGTTTAATTAATTTGAAGAAACCTGAAACTAGGAAGGAAGTGAAGCAAGTCTTAGGATTTTTTGGATTTTACAGACAGTTTATTTGTAATTTTGCTGAAATTGCTAAACCATTAACAGACTTGACTAGCAAGAAAGTACCTGATAACATTGTTTGGACTGATGTACATCAGAAAGCCTTTGATTCCCTTAAGCAGATTGTCTTGTCAAATGTGATTCTATATATGTTTGAGGTTGGGAAACCATTTAATTTGTACTGTGATAGCAGTGATTTTGCTGTGGGAGCGGTCCTATCTCAGATGGACGAGGAAGGGATAGAACGTCCCGTTTCATTTATCAGTCAGAAGCTGACAGATACTCAGAGGAGGTGGGCGACGATTGAGAAGGAAGCCTATGCGATCATATGGGCTTTAAACAAGTTGAAAGAAATTCTTATTGGTTCTAAAATCAATGTGTTTACGGACCATAACCCTTTAGTTTATTTGACTGAATCAATGTCGAAATCTGCTAAATTAGTCAGATGGTCTTTATCATTGCAAAATTTTGACATTCTATTGAACTATAAGAAAGGTAAATTGAATGTAGTAGCCGATTGTCTGTCTAGATTGTAGTATAAGATATTTTATGATGTATTATGTTATGGACTATTTGCATTATTTAGTTAAGGTACGTTCGCTAATTTTTATAGGTAATTAGCTCTCTTTAAAAGAAAGGAAGGAGGTAATGTGAGCTAATTTTGTATAGTCTATTTAGTCAGTTGATGTTTAGGCGTACGACTAGACCAGCTCAAGGTCAGCGTCTAGACAGTTAGGCCTGCAGGTGCCAGACTGGCGGGAAAGTTTAGCGCGGCTCGGCCGACCGTCGCCGGAGAGCGCGAGAGAGAGAGAGAGATAGACAGACAGACGGACAGATACACGAAGAGAGGCAGATAGAAGGACAGAGCGGCCAGGGGAAGAGTGTACGCCCAGAGAGTGTAAGAAGTAGTAGAAGAAGGCGTTGATAGTAGAGAGAGAGTAGAAGACGTTTTAGAGAACAGTGGAGTTTAGATAATAATATAGTTGCGTTGCTGTCGTAGAATTCAAGCGTTTGTCGTCGTTGATCTATTGTTGTGATATCTGCGTGTGTTATGAACGAAGAAGAAGAAAATACAAGAAACAGAGCTTTGTTGTAATTGAGCAAGTTAAGAACTTTAGAGATTTATACCCTAGCTTTAGATAACGAAATACAGTGACTAGGCTAGGTGTAGGCTACGCTACTGAACAGAAGAGAAAAAACGGGAGAAAACTTTGAAGGTCAATTGGGTGTTGACAACCTAGATTATGTCTGAGGTTACATCCGGAACTTTTGCAGGATAAATCGGCCAGTCTTGTTTGTTTTGTTGACGACTGTCAACTGTCAGGTGAAAACCTGACTGTCATATGAAAACGAATGAACTTAATCAAGACTTTCAAGAGAACTGCAAAGTACCAGGATAGACGACCACATACATAATCTGTGATGCACGAGAAAGACGATATCTGATTGGCTGAAAGGTTGTGCCTTCATATCCCTTCGATATAATTCCCAGAATATTGCTAACATTATAGCCTATAATAGTAGCCTAACTATATGGGTCTAACCGTTCGCGTCAAAGTGAAAAAAATCATAGATGGAGTTGGCTACTAACGCCGCTATATAAACTCGTCGTATTATTACGCCTACTATGGCAATCAATTCGTGAAGGTCGGGAGCGCCTCTGAGGAGTTCTCCTGAGGGGGCGCTATTTATATATGTAAAAAAACCTGTCAACATTACGAGAAGAATGGGCCTTACCGTCGTGCTTTTGGGATCGCAAATTCATCAGACATTTTTACCATATAGCATAATATCTATTTTAACCTATTTATCAGTTACTGCAGTGCAACAAATTTACATAAGTGAACGGAAATGACGTCATCTATTGAACCGACGTGGCGAAATAAACCACGACTTTTCTGGACGCATTATGGTTCCAGGATTTTCGCTTCCCAGCTGTCACTCGGTAATTGTACGTCATCTTTAGAAACCTTTAACACAGCGCAATATTATGACGTAGTCACGAGGTTAAATCGCATCACAACGACGTCATTATGACGTTGCAGCCTTCGCGTCTGTTTCAATAATTTTTAGCGCGCTTTCATCCAACAGAACTCCCCCAATGCTTAGATGTTGTTGTGCCAGTCCCAAGATTTGAGAAAGCAGAGGGGCGACGCGAATCGTCTTTGTCAGTGGCGGCGCCAGGGGGGGCTGGAGGGGGCTAAGCCCCCTAAATGCGGCGCAGCCCCCCCAAAGCAAAATGCGGAAAATGTCTATAACGGCTTATTTCGTAATAAGAAAACTAGACAATGATCAATGGCATCGAAATCTACTTTGAGAATGAAGTTAGCGACTTCATTTCTTGGCCTCAGTCTATGAAAACGGGTGACAAGTTTGCACCCTTACCTTTTGGCCATACAACGGGACAGGGTTGTCGAAATTGTCGAAGAAACAACATGGCTCTTAGACACCTCGTTTCAGATTGAAACCGTTTTATAAGTATTAGACGTATAGAAATATCGAAATTGCCTAGTCCTTCAAAAAGTGTTGCAAAGCTGTATTTTCTCTTGATGTTTCGCATATTTCACAAAATTAATCATCGTCACCAAAGAATGTTTAGGGTTTTCTCCCTCCTGCAATCAACTATATAATCATAGCGTAGATGCTTGCGCCAGTGGCGGTGTCAGAGGGCTAGGAGTTATAGCCTCTAAATGCGGCTCCGCTCCCCCCCAAAGCAAAAAGTAGAAAATATCCATAACGGCTTATTTCGTAATAAGAAAGCTAGACAATGGTCAATGGCATCGAAATCAACTATATAATTTATTATATATAAATATAATATACATATTCTACATAAATATATATATTAAGTTTTATAGGTCATTTCATTCATTGTATTGCAAATGCTACACATTTAGTGAACCAGTTTTGTTGCATTTAGTAGCTGCCGTTTCTTCTTTATTGAATGGAAGCTGTCAGCCCTACCAAAAGTGAGCTGAACTATTTAGAGTACACTTACTGCTCTGCAGCATGTTGAATTTTTAAAGTCTTCCATAGTGGTGTTGCATCTGTACTGCACTTCATGCATGAAAATAATATTACAGACTGCTGGTTATCCAGAAGATTGCGTTTTATCCAGAAATGCCTTTGACACAAGAATGTAGTTGTCAGATTTGCGTCATGTTTCTCTTACACACCTCAAATGTGTGCGCTCTTGTTATTTTCAGTATAAAAATTATTATATTCTTGCTGTGTATACCACCATTGTCTAGGAATGTCGGCCTACATTTGATATATCAATCAATCAATCAATCAATCACATAAATTTATATAGCGCCCCTTCAAGGTCTCTTCTCAGAGGCGCTCCCAACCCAGGCCTGGTCAAAGAGAAAGGTCTTGAGACGACGGTAGAAAGAGCCAGCAGAGTCACGGGAAAGCGAACGGAGAGCCGCAGGGAAGCCATTCCAGATAGCTGGACCCACCACGGAAAATGCTCTTCGCTGCATAGTAGCGGTACGACAAAAAGGGACAAGATAGTCACCGCGGGCACTGACCGCAGCGAACAACGGCCCAGAGAAACCGAGACTTGAGTAAAAAGCTCACATAGGTAGGATGGAGCTTGAGACAGAATGCAGCGCCAAGCTATAGACGAAACTCTATAAGCAATGCGTTGCTACAGTGGGAGCCAGTGGAGGTCGTCCCTCATGAAGGCAGAAACGTGAGCAAACCGGGAGATGCCACCAACCAAGCGTGCTGCAGATATAATGGTCAACTAAGAAGTCCTAGGGCTATTAGCATATATATGTAAAACATTTGTGTGCAGATAATTATAATTATTATTATAAAATAATTGTGTGCATATATCTAAGCATGCATATTTTTGTTTTAAGGAAACTTTAACTGTTTTCTGTCATTAGTAATATGCAGGCAGATAATTATAATAGTGTCCTGTGAATGCTGTTGGACACCTTTATTGTGTTTTATTTTTATTTGTGATTATTTAAATTGAATGTCCAGGGTAACAGCCTCTGTTGTCATAGACCCTGGTCAAATCGGATCCATCCATTATTGTGATGCCTTTTTTATTGTAAAACTAGCTGTACCCGGCCACGCGTTGCTGTGGCTGAAAATACTGTCCAACCCTCCCTTCCTAGGTTCCCTCCCCTTACCGACTTTTCATACGATAAAACTGAATTGCACACCATTTTATTGTAAAGTTTCTGAATATTAATGCTGTGTTGGACACCTTTATTGTGATTACTTGGAACTCGAGTCCGAATCCATGGTCGACTTTTCATACGATAAAACTGAATTGCACAACATTTTATTATAAAATTTCTGAATATTAATACTGTGTTGGACACCTTTATTGTGATAACTTGGAACTCTAGTCCGTGTCCATGGTCGACTTTTTATACGATAATACTGAATTGCGCACCATTGTATTGTAAAATTTTTGAATATTATTACTGTGTTGGACACCTTTTATTGTGATAACTTGGATCTCGAGTCTGTGTCTATGGCTGACTTTTTATACGATAGTACTGAATTGCACACCTCTGTTGTCATACACCCTGGTCAAATCGGATCCATCCATTATTGTGATTGCTTTTTTATTGTAAAATTTCTGAGTATTAATACTGTGTTGGACAACTTTTATTGTGATAACTTGGATCTCGAGTCTGTGTCATTGGTTGACGTTTTATACTATAGTCACCATTGTATTGTACAAAGGTCACCCTTTTGGCATTGTTCGATGTGAGCGCAGCCTTCGACACGGTTGACCATGATATCCTTTTAACTAGACTTTCTATCTCTTTTGGCATCTCAGGAAATTTTCTCAACTGGCTTACTTCCTACCTTCAGGACCGTTCTTACACTGTCGCTTGTGGGGCTACTAGATCATCCTGGGCACCTGCCCCGTTTGGGCTGCCCCAAGGCTCTGTCCTAGGCCCCCTATTATATATAATATACACTGCAGACCTTGGACCACTCTTACTGGCAAATTCAATCCTTAGTCAATCCTATGCTGATGACCTCCAGGCATATGTTCACTGCCCAGCATCTGCCGCTACTGATGCGGTTCGAGAAATTTGTAGGGCTATGGAAACCCTGGAAGCCTGGATGTCTTCTAACCGTTTGCGACTGAACCCTACCAAGACGCAATATATCTGGTTTGGGACTCGTCAACAACTTGCAAAAATTGACATGAAAGCCTTAGCATTAGAGTTTCCTCTGATTACTTTCTCACCTTTTGTGCGGGACCTTGGTGTTATTTTAGACCAAGAGCTAACTTTCACTCGGCATATAAACCTACTATGTCGAAGCTGTTACTACCAGTTACGTCAGCTTAAGGTGGTCTCCCGTTCTCTGTCTTTTAGTGCCGCCTCTACTCTTGTTCACTCTTTCGTAGTTTCCCGCCTTGACTACTGCAGCACCCTCTATCATGGACTTCCGGCTGACCGGATTGGCTGCCTTGAACGGGTCCTCCGCTCTGCGGCGCGACTTGTTGGCCATATCCCAAAATATGGCCATGTCTCATCCTATATGCGGGATACCTTACACTGGCTCCCTTCTCCTCAGCGGATTGCATACAGGGTCTGTGCGCTGGTTAGGCGGTGCATTGAAGGACTAGCTCCACCCTACCTTCGAGAATTCTGTTGTTCCACCCTGGGAGTTCAGCGTCGATCGACCCTTCGATCGGCGAACCACCCTGAGCGTCTGGTTCCCCGCTCACGGACTGCTATCCGACAGCGTTGTTCATTCTCTGTTGCAGGTCCTACAGCTTGGAATGGTCTCCCTGTTACACTGCGCTTAATTCCCAGGGGTCACTCCGCTCTGTTCCTTAAGAACCTAAAAACTGTTTTATTTAGCCGTGGCTGGGCCGGGAGCGCTTCTGAGTAGCCTACCTTGAAGAGGCGCTATATAAATTTCTGAAATAAATAAATAAATAAATAGTACTGAATTGCACACCATTGTATTGTGGATTGTCTGAATATTAATGCTGTGTTGGACACCTTTTATTGTGAGAACTTGGATCTCAAGTCTGTGTCCATGGTCGACTTTTTTATACAATAATACTGAATTGCACACCATTTTATTGTAAAATTTCTGAATATTAATTCTGTGTTGGACACCTTTTATTGTGACAACTTGGATCCCGAGACTGTGTCCATGGTTGACTTTTTATCCGACAATACTGAATTGCACACCATTGTTTTGTGGAATTTCTGAATATTAATGCGGTGTTGGACACCTCTTATTGTGATAACTTGGAACTCTAGTCAACGTGGTTTTTGAGTGCTTGCATATCGATATATCAAAGACAATAGGGACTTTACATTACCTCACTGTCTGCACCACATAGCTACTCAAGCTGCTATGTGCACACGCACTGTATATAATGCATTGCCTTTCGGCTCAGATGACTGAAATTCGGGGTATGGTACTGACAGCGCTGGCACGGCATAGACTTGACGCGTACGCGTTTGAGGACCTCCCATTCTCTTTTGCTACCTTGGTTGGATACTTTTTTTTGATAATTCGGAACTTAATCTACGTTTGCGGTCGGATACACTAAAAAACAAAAACCTCAACAATTGCTGACTTCGTTTAAATAACCCATTCAATCCCCAACTGCATCTTGCAATGGAAATATTTATGTGGAGCGCGTTTGTGCCAGTGCACAATTTCTTGTAAAACCCTTCGCACGATTGCAATATGACCGCCCTGGGAAAAATGTTCTAGTTGCGTCTCTGGGAGGGAGGGAGGAAGGCTTGGGGCTTCAGCCCCCCCAAACCTGAAATCCTGGCGCCGCCACTGGTCTTTGTAGTGACATAGTCGCGGTTATGCACCAATCAACTTCCGACAAGAATGTCGAAACTGTTTCTCAACTTCATAACCTGAATTGGGTCTTCTTTTCCATGGAAGGCCTCATGGACCTTAAGACAAGACTCGTTCCTGATCCGACCCCATGAGAGGAAAGGAACCCCGCGTCCTAGTTGGGTCCTTCGAAGTCTTAAGACGACCTGTAGGATTGGAGAGTCCGATCTCCACGTTTCCATGCACCACGTCAGTCACTTCCACCTGTTCCGTAGTGTGTCACTGATTCCTCCAGATGTATTCTACAACATCAGATATTCCTCAATTCCATGCAGCGTCGTAAGTAGGTTAAATATACAGGTAGATCCGAAGACAGATTCGTAAACGTTAAATTGCGTTGGGAACATCATGCACAGCAGAACCTCACGACACAACGAACCCCTCTCATGCACGACCGGACATGACGCCACAATCAGAACTGCGTCACAATCGCATACAACCCGTCGCAGAGCGGAAGTAACCCTGGGAGACCAATCCGTCTCAGCCCAGGACCGTCTGAATCAGACGATTCAGACGTCTAATTCAGACGGTCGTGACCAAGGGCGGATACAGGAATTTTCGAAGGGGGGGGCCAAAATTTTTGGTCTTGTGAGACAGGAGAAAAAATTTTTAGTCATCGACCAAATTTTTTTTTTTTTAGTCATCGACCAATTTTTGGGGAAACATCCGCCGCTGAATCGACGGGGGGGGGCCAAGTCCCGTGTGATTTTGTAATAGGGGGGCCTGATGTCCTGTTTTTCTCTCCCGCTACATTTATTTAATGGCTTGTTGAAACCAAATGGGGGGCCACGTCCCATGCAATTTTTAAATGGGCGGGGGCCATGGCCGGATTGGCCTCCCTGGATCCGCCCCTGGTCGTGACCACGCACGTTCGCGCCGCTTCGCTCTCCGCTCAGCTGCACAAGCGGTACTTATTGCTGCCCGCTCACGGACTGCAATTCGACAGCGCCGCGCTTTCTCCTTGGCTGGCCATGCGACCTGGAATGATCTCCCTGTTATTCTTCGTCGAATACCGATATTGCTCGTTCTGCTTCATTTCTCGCTGTTCTTAAGACTGTCTTATTCGACCGAGGTTGGACTGGGAACGCTCCTGAGTAGTTACCTTACCTTGATAGGGCGCTATATCAAATTTCTAGCAAATAAATAAATAAATAAATAAATGGACCAAGAACAGATCCCTGTGCAATGTGTGCATGGCAGGCCATGTTGGGCAGGGACCTATGTGAACCTATTAGAACCATGGACCAAACAAAAGAGCGGTCATATAGAAAGGAGGTCATCCATTCATGATTGTCACCACTCAGACCAAACGAAACATGGAATCGGTCAATCAAATCCCATGGTCAACAGCGTCAAATGCGGCACTGGCATCAAAACAGAGCCACAAGGGTGAGTTAGCCTCTCTCAACCGCTCCGTAGATGTCTAAAAGAAGACGAAGAAGCAACGTCTCAGTTGAGTGGTGCTTTCTAAAACTAGATTGATTAGGCGGAAGCAGTTTTTCTCCTCAAGTGGACAACGAGCTGCAGAGCAACCAATAAATTATATACATACATCCATAACATGGCATCAAGGCTTAAAGTATATATGGCTGGGCGATCATGGAGGGCGTCCATGCACTTATTTTCAAATCTGCACAGTCACTGCGCACCGTCCTGCCACTTGTTAGGCCTGCACAGCCTGGAAAGGGAAGGGCGTCCAGGCACTTCTTTTTCGACACTTTAAGCACTGCATAACATACATGTGAGTGTGGAGGGCTAGAGCGACCAGCGCCATACACATGTACAATTGCACGTGCATAACATACATGTATACAATTTATACATGCATAACGTGCATTCCAATGTAATTTGACTAACGCATGGAGTCATTGGAGCAGAAAGAGAGACAGTCTACAAAAGAAAGGCCATAACTGGGTCACTCTTTCATTTTCACACTTCAGAGGCAAAATTCCACCACCGCTTTATCAAACAGGGAGCTGCAGAGAAGAGAAACAGAGTAAGATAACTTCGCTTTTATTCTGAGTCCAGGCAATCGTTTAATTGTTTTTAAGCTTCATCTTCTTGTGTGGTTTTTTAGTTAGACGTAGGCTAATTCCACGATTTCAGAGCTTAGTCCTATAAGGCCTGTGGACCGTGGCTTTTACAATGGATACTGAACGAAATGCAAGAAGCGCAGTTCTAGCCAGGGTCGTAAATCTGTTTCTAGATGTGGGGAGGGAAAATTTCCCCTTCGGAATTGTGCGTAGTAGGCCTAGGCATTTACCTCCCTCACGAAGTACACCATTGAGTTCAGTGACACCCTGTAGACAGGGCTTAAAGTGTGCCTGGACGGTCATGCACTTATTTTAAAATCTGAACGCCGTCCTGCCACTTATTGACCAGCACTGACTGGAAAGGTAAGGGGCGTCCAGGCACTTATTTTTCCACAATTTAAGCACTGCCTATAGATTAAATTAATTAGTGTTAAAATGGTTGGTTCGCACTACTCCATAGGCTATAGCCTTTTATGTTCGAATTAGGCCTACAACACAATTAGGGTCTCTTACCAAACCAAAACAGTTGAAAGCATTGGGCTTATTTAGTCGCTTAGTTTTTCTTCATTTTTATTTTCTGCATCTGAATGGGTTAGTAACTTAGTGGGCCTATATGTATTTACCTGCAGCAACTCATTTGAAGGGCCTGCTGTAAATTTAGATGTTGCAAGCTTCAAATGTTTGATCATCAATAATATTCAAACAACAGGTCGGTTATATTCTTCTAAAATGTGTTGACAAGGGTTTAAGACATGGCTAAAAGCTGAGTGAACCTCAGTCAATTATGTATGCCTATGCCATAGATAAATAGCTTAAGGTGGATAAAACTCACTTTAATTGTACATTACTTCCTACATGTATAGGATATAGTCTACAACGATACTTTTTCTTATCATTTTGTCGTTTTTGCCATTCCCTAATTGCCTGTCGATTTTGTTAATGGCGGGATTTCTTTTGACTGAAACCCCACGATTTAATACATGGGGGCGCTGAAGAAATATCAAGATTGTACGTGATTGTGATTACAAATGCAAACTGCGACCAAAACAGATTCTTTACGTAATCTGATCATAATGATATGATGCTGTTTGTCACTTTTCTGATGCACAGATTTAGGCAATGACTTATAATTTGCTTATATGTAGGTCATGTGAAAAACTGTTCTTACACAGAAGGCAGTGTGCATTTGCAAAAATTTCGTTGCACTTACCAAGACACAATCCTGCTTGAAGTGGTTTGGAAAACGAAATATATTAGATTTTTTAAATTACTTAATGCACAGCACTTTATTCATGAATTTTATTTCTTTAAATTTATTTGCAATCCTTTGTAATCCTGTGTACAGTGTGGGCCTACAGTCGAATATGCGGTATTGGCTAATGTGGTCTCGAGATGAACTGATATCAGTATTTCTCCTTTCAGATCTGAGAGCCCACACTCACTCCCAATATGATTAGACTATGTAGCCTACTTATGTAAGCCTATGCATGTTATGTATGCATGAATCATGAATGCATATGTATGTATTGTGTTGCATTGCATAAGAGAATTTATAAAGTGATTCTTACAGTATACTAGCAATTCAGAACACACTCTCAGCGTTACAGCCTGAGGAAATAAGAAAGACTTCAGTAAGCAGCGATGGGCTGAAGGTGTCACCCACGATAAGATCTTACTACGGATAGAGGGAAGGGAGGTCATTCCTCAAAGAAGTGTCTACACTGGCAATTGAAGGTTGGGTCATGGGAGTCCTTGCCCGAAGAACTATAGTAGATCGCGTAGAGGGGTTTGTGCATCAAGTGATTCAAGTGACAATTTTTTTTAGGAGTTTGCCCATTTTGAGTTTACATGTATGTATGATATATATATATATATATATATATATATATATATATATATAATCACCCTATGTATATATATACATATTATAGTCATTAGCTGTGTTCTCACTGAATGGCCGCTAACTCCCTGCAGTCTTGCAGGGTGATTATATTGCCATATTGGGCGTGTGACGTGTCACATAATAAATTCCTCCCGTTTTGTATCATTGAAGAGAAGATTCTATCTCTCGGCTTTGATCCTACAGAGCAAGCTTTCAAGCAATGTGCAGTCTCCTACAGCTTGCCTACGGCACCCTAACATTTGTGCTGCAGCTGAGAAAAAGTGGGGAGAGAATTCCTTCACGTTCCCTCCCCAGGTTAAAAGTGGGAGGGGAATTTCCTCCCTTCCCTCCCCGGGATTTACGGCCCTGGTTCTAGCGATTAAATGCAGGCTTTTGAGATGTTTGAGAACCCTTTAATATGCACGGACGCATTTGGTTTTAAATATCTAAAAGATCAGAATGATAGATTTTATTTGACCATTGCAAGTCTTTCACGTCACCTGGGTCACCTGGTGCCGTCAGCTCTTGGAGCTCTGGCGACATTCTTGATGTATCCTCTCCAGTGTCTCTTCTCTCTTGTTGCCTCTCTCAGCTTCTCTAGGCTCATGCCAGACTTTTCCTGTACCTCATCCAACCATCTCTTCCTTGGTCTTCCGCGTCTCTTCCTTCCCTCACCGCATGCCATCATCAGCTCCTTTTCCAAACCATTAGATCTCATCACATGACCGAAGTAACTCAATTTCCTCCAAGTTGCTGTTTGCTGTAGTGTCTCCTCTCTCTCTATTCCGAGCTCCCCACGCACCGATTCGTTAGTTCTCTTCTCCGTCCATGAAATCCTTAGCATTTTTCTCCACGTACGAATTTGAAGTCAAACGTGAAAATGAGGCTTTGGTAAATAACCTTGCTGGTTTCCAGTGACGTATACACAACAGATTTCTGCTATTACTAAACAACCTACATGTAGGATCCTCGATATTATTTTATGTACATTACATTTCGGGCCCAATTATTGTCTTTATTAATGGCCGTGTAACTTCTTTACAAAGTCCATCTTCAACAGAATAGACCAACTAACATTTGTTCATGAAAGTTTTAGCCGGTCAAAGCATTTCGAAGAATTGTTTAGTCTGCAAGTACTTTGTTTAATACATGCAGATATCAGTACTCTGCAAAACCTTGTGATATTATTTTAACAGTCTACGAGTATGCAATTTAGTGACATAAGCCTAATGAGGAAAGCTTGGGCAGGCTTGATGAATCCATGGTCGCTCTATGACGTCGTCGTCATCGTCGTCGGTGCCCTATTCGTCATTTCGAACATTAATAATAATAATAATAATAATAATAATAATAATAATAATAATAATAATAATAATAATAATAATAATAATAATAATAATAATAATAATAATATCTCTTCTTTAATTAAACGCCTGCAAGACGCACTGCGCTTTACATTTACAGGTGAAATACCAAAAGCCACGATGAGATGCTTAGAATGCCAAGATAATTACTGTGACAGCTGCGTTAAAGATCACCGGTTTCAGAAACTGAGTAAACATCATCAATTGGTGCAAATTGGAAGCGATTCTAAATCAGACATGAAGCGAACATTTTCTGGAATATACTGCAGCAAACACACTCAGAAGATATTAGACTATTACAGCGCCGACTGCAAGAAAATCGTCTGCGTTTCTTGTTTTGTTGAAAGTCACAAGTTACACGATTGCAAAGATGTGACTTCAGTCGACGAAGAGTTCCGCCAAACAATTCAAAAGAATTCATCAAAGATATCGATCTTTGCAGATGAAATGTTGTCCTTACGAAGGAATGTGGAGATTAGAAAGGAGAATTTTCTTGAGGAAATAGTCGAAACGGAGAACGTAATTCTTAGAAGAAATCAGGCACTCAAAGATATGATAGATATGCGCACAAAATCGCTTTTAAATGAGTTATCTGCAATAAAATAAAATAATCTTAAGCAAATAGAAAGTGAACTGGAGGAAATTGACAGAAGCTGCACAATACTAAAGAGTTTTGAGGCTTATTGCACTGAATTGAGATTGAAAGGATCGGCCAGTGACATCTGCAGTTCGGTTGACCAGTTACTTGCAAGAGCAGACGATTTGGAAAGAGATCACGGGGCAGTCAATGGTCGTCCGCATAAATCAGTCGAAGTTTCTTTTCAAACACCAGATTTTCAAACAATTTCACAGACGTCTAACAGAAATGTTGTGGGAGAAATACATGTAAAAGGTGAGTTGTAAGTTTGAAACAGAATCTTTAGTTGAGTGTTTCTTCCACTTAAGCTGTGGTTTATTCATTCATTCATTCATTTCAAGAATATATATAGCGCCTCTGTATTCTCCGTTTCGATCTCAATGCTTCACAGCTGCTTTATTTCTCTTTTCCATTGAATTGTGGTTGTGGAATAACGACTCTGCTTAGTAAAAACCAGCAATTTCGATGTTGCTCATTTAGAAAGCATAATTTTATTAATTTATATGTGATTTTTTTCTATATTCGTTCGAAGGACATTCTGTGGATAATTCTGCATGAGCTTCTTTTGTTATATATTCGTTTAATCATAAATCAGGTTGACACGCCGAAACAAGCTTACAAGATGAAGAGAAAATTAATTATAAAAAAATTGGTTTGTTCATTGTTCAAGGGTTACTTTTGTCTTAATTTTAAACTATTCCTGTTCTGGTTTTTCACAAAAAGTAGCAAAAACACGATTTTATTAAATCTCATCTAAAATAATTGTTATCAAATAGCCTTGATATTGTCAGACGATGCGTAAAAGAAACATGGTAGGCCTACCGGCGTAGACGCGCGTCACTGTGAAGTCACTTTGCAAGATGACAATCAAGTTGGTAGACTATATAAGGAATCTGTCAGATTGATAATTTTGCCTATTAAAGCAATGAAATTCAAATTTCAAAAAAAGAAAATGGCGAAGGTGTCGATGAAGACAAGTATGTATTTGGACACTTCTTGAGCAAGATCCTGGAGATATTAGGCTATGGGCAACGTTTACTATGATAAACAGTGAGAGCGCAAAAAATAAGAGTTAAGCTGAGATTTAAGAGATTTGCCGTGAATGACAGGGGATCGGCCCAATGTCGATTGTTCTGGTTTTATTGAGAAAGCCAATGGCCCCAAATCTCCGGATTTGAACCGGATGGATTGATAATCAATTGCGAAGAGCTATACTGGAGAAATACCACAATCTCAAACCAAAACCAAGAGCGGTAAGACAATTGACCAGTTAATTGGAGTTGATATGGGAAATCTGCTTTTGGAACGCAACGACAGGGCCATCAAGAACTTTGCAAAGAGACTCAACAGAAGTTTTGGCACTGGTGATGGGCACATTGAACACAAGCTGTGAAGCACTATCAAGTTCATTTGACAACAGTTATTTTAGATGTGACTTAGGGAGGGTCTTTTTGGCCCACCCTGTATAAATAGAGGAATAGAAAATGCTTGTTTGAGAATAATGCTAGGGGCCGGCGACGGTATAACAGTGGACGAGTGGCAAGACGAATAAGCAGAGATAGGAAAACGCAGACAGATTCAAACTCCACTACTGTTTGTACTCCGACGGTGCCAGTCTTAAGCTTGGATAAGGGGGAGGGCGACAAAAAATCTTTGCAATGGCAGTGTGGTTAAGCAGCAACAAGTAGACAGACTATAGGATACGCACTCGAGTGAAATGAGAGAGATAATATGAGAGACAGATTAGGACAGAGAGACGGACAGACAGACAGACAGACAGACAAAGAGGCATACATACACAGTGACATACAGAAAGCGATTTTGCGTGCGTGCGTGTGTGTTGGGCACTGTTGACTGTACTCTGTAGAAACTTGCGGCCATTGTACTTTCACGTAAAAACCAATTGATAATACCGACCGTCTGCATTAGTCACAATTGCATAAATGTAATTGTGGAAGAGGTACGACAATAACACTGCACAACAGTGATTTGGTTTCCTGAACACTTTCAGGTGTTTCTTATGCAGTTTTTGCTGCTGATCACGAAAATCACCTTGAAATTGTCCCATCACGTAACGTTTTTGAGAAATCTTCAACGAGCCTGATATTCACAACGTCTTGGATTTGTGTAATAACAAGTTGGGCGTGAAACTAAATGAATCTGACATCTCGTACGCGTATCGAATTCCTGGGTCTTCCAAAAATAATCAACGTCCAATTGTCGTACGCTTCATCAGCCGCAGAATCAGAAATTCAATTCTCGCTGCACGCAGAACTCTGAAGGGGCAATCCGGTACAAATCGAATATTCATCAACGAACATCTGACTAAGCAGAATTCACTAATCTTCGCAGGAGCGAGGAAACTGGTAAGAGAGAAGGTCCTCCACTCTGCCTGGACACGAGATGGAATGACTTTCATCCGCTTCACTGACGCTGTCAGCGAGAAACCGAGGAAGATTATCACTACCAAGAGTCTGGAGTCCATCATTCAGAAGAAGGAGCTCACTGCAATGCTTCCTCTCGAGAAAGCAGGATGAGTCGCTGGGTGAGTCGCTTCAGATGCTACTTCATCGTCCCGACATCCAACCTGTACCTCCAACTGACTGCGTCTTATTTTTATCTAGTTCATACTGTCATTTAGTCACTTATGTTCATGTGACATATTTAACCTTGGGTTGGATTCTATCTAAACATTATATAAGCTTATTTCCTATATCATCTAATTGAACTATCCAACTTACTCTTTACGAATTAAATGTGGATTGATATTTGCTACAATCTGGATTTTTTTTTAATGCATTTTTGTTCCGAGACTATCTTCGACTGTTTTGTTGCTGTAGCGCTTACCAACATATGTTTACTTCTGATCACTGTATGTTACGACCTAGTTAAGACTGTTATATGCATAGAGTGTTGCTATCAATGGTACATGCTTCTGTTTGTGCCATCTGCTCTAATTATCTTATGTCTAAGGACAAGTTAAGTCCTTGCTGTTTGTGTTTACTTAATTTTGATACAGTGCCTAGGATTGTTACCTGTGTAGTATGTAGAAGTCAGTGTCATTATGAATGTTATGCGGATTCATGTTTATCGTGTGTGCCTGTGGAATCTTGGATATGCTCTCCATGCTTGACAAACATTTTTCCTTTTAATGGGATTGCAAATAATGAAAATTTTATGAGCTCTATATGTGATAGCAAAGTTAAACTACAAACAGATATTAGCGAGCTTGATAGAGCCCCGAAACTTGAAATATTTCCTAGTGACCCTGAAAACCACTCCCCTTTAAATAACAATGATATTGACCCGGATATTAACCTATTTTCAAATCTGTCATGGGACAGCCACTACTCTACACCTGCTTCTCTCACCACCCTACTCAATACTCCTCGCCTGTTCACTACTATGCACCTGAATTGTCGAAGTATGCAGTACAAAATAATGGATATAACTGATTTATTAAACACTCTCCCTGTTCCTATTCTGGCTTTAACAGAAACATGGCTAGATACAGACTCGGTTGATACAATTAATATAGCAGGTTACCAAATTATTCACAAATCTCGAGTTTCAGGAAAAGGAGGTGGAGTAGGATTTCTCATAAGGGAGGATATTACTTACGAGCTGCTTGATCTATCAATTTTTAATATGACCCCCAAAACATTTGAGGGAATATTTATTCGTGTGCGGATGAGTAAGGGCAATTGTCTAATTGGAACTATATATAGACCCCCAGGAAATAGTCTGGAAGAGTTCACTCTTGAACTTGAACAGTTATTGTCCAAAATTGCAAATAAGGAGAAACACGTGATAATTATGGGTGACTTTAACATTGACCTGCTTAAAGTTGAGGATCACTTTGGTACTAGTTCCTTTTTCGATAGTATGTCCTCCTATAATCTTCTCCCGACCATAACCAGACCCACAAGAATTACCACTCATTCGTCAACGCTAATTGACAACATTTTCACAAATGCTTGGTCTAATATTATTGAATCTAAGATTGTTGTATCTGATATCTCTGACCATTTGCCTGTCTTAACCTCCTTTGATTTTGAAATGCCTAGCTCTAGGAACTCCTCATTTGAGGAATCCCGAATTATTAACGAAGAAGGAAGGGCTAATTTTAGCAATTATCTTTCTGAAGCAGACTGGACTCCTATTTTTGAAACCTGTCGCTTGAAAGATGCTAACAAAGCATATGACTTGTTTATGAAAGAATATAAAAGAAACTATGATAAGGCGTTTCCAATAAAAACTAATATAAATAAAGGAAAACCCATGCTTAAACAACCCTGGATGACTCCTGGACTTCTCAAATCTAGTAAGAAAAAAGCTAAACTTCATTTAAAATATGTAAAGGTCCCTACCCTTGCCAATAAAAATAAGTTTGTTTCATACAGGAATAAATTTAAAACAATTAGAATGAAGGCTGAAAAGCATTACTATGCTGTTGAATTTACCAAGCATGTTAATAATTTAAAGAAAACTTGGACCCTCATTCGAAGTATAATTAAAATGGATGAACAACATATTAAAATTGAAGCACTAAAAATCAATGGAATAAGAAATGATGACCCTAAAGTGATGGCTAATACTTTTAATAATCTCTTCTCTGACATCGCTCATACTCTTGCCAAACAAATTCCCGCTCCTAAATCTCCTTTTAACACATACCTTGACCCGCCACTTCCTTATTCTTTTGGCTTGGTTCCTACTTCACCTGAGGAAATAAAAAATTTGAGCCACTTGATCCACGACAGTCACAGCCGTGGCGTTGATGATATCGACCCTCATATTGCTAATTCTTACATTTCTCAAGTCGCAACCCAACTAGCTGAAGTAATTAATTGCTCCCTCAATACTGGAGTTGTACCTGATGCTATAAAAATTGCAAAAATAGTCCCTATTTTTAAAAAGGGTGACAGGGAGAACCCTTCTAACTATAGGCCCATATCCATTCTTCCTTTTTTGCCAAGTATTTTGAAAAAATAATGCATGATAGGCTCAATAAATATGTAGAAAAATCTCATATTATTTTTCCATACCAATATGGCTTTCAATCTGGTCGATCTACTTTTATGCCTTTAATTGATATGTATGATAAAATTTCTAAGGCCTTTGAAAACAATGAATATTCTATTGGTATCTTCTTCGATTTAGCAAAGGCCTTCGATACTTTGAATCATGAGATCCTATTAAAAAAATTAGCTAATTATGGCATCAGAGGCATCCAATTAGCTTGGTTTACCAGTTATCTCGAAAGACGTCTCCAGTGTGTTTCCTGCAATGGAGCTCTCTCAGACTTTAGAGTTGTTAGATATGGTGTGCCTCAAGGTTCTAATCTCGGACCCTTGCTTTTTCTTCTATACATTAATGACTTGCCTAATATATCTCCTACTCTTTCATTCATCTTGTTTGCTGATGATACAAATGTCTTCTACTCTCATAAATCCTACCAGAGTCTAATACAAACAGTAAACAATGAACTTGTCTTCATAGCCGAATGGTTCTCTGCTAATAGACTCTCCTTAAACATAGATAAAACTAACTTTATGCTCTTTCGAACTAATAAAAAGATGTGCCCCCATAATGAATTGCAACTGTCTATCAATGATACCTCCATAACGCAGGTTAGCTCCACTAAATTTCTTGGTGTGTACATAGATCAACACCTCACATGGAATGATCATATTAAATATATCTCTGCCAAGGTTGCAAAAAGTGTTGGTATCCTTCGTCGAACTTCCCATATACTCCCCCCCACTATCCGTGTTAAATTGTACTACTCATTAATATATCCTTATCTCTCATACTGTAATTTAGTTTGGGCATCTACATATAAATCCAGGCTCAATAAATTAGTACTTCTCCAAAAACGTGCAATACGTATCATAGCTGGAGTTAAGCCTTTTATTCACTCAAGTCCTTTATTTCAATCATTTAATTTATTAAAGTTTCACCAAATAATGACTTTCCAGATAGGAGTCTTTATGTATCGGTTCACCCATGATCTTCTTCCCCTTAACTTTGCAGGGTATTTCCAAAAAGGATCTGAAATTCACTGCTATTCCACCAGGAACTCCTCTCATTATCGAGCCATATCCGCTCGTTTAAACTCAAGAAGATTCCATATTAAATATACTGGACCAGGTATATGGAACTCGTTTCCTAGTCATGTTCAACAAGCTTCCAGTTTACAAAGAGCAAAAACATTACTGCGCAACTACTTGGTTAATGACTGCAAAGATATTTAACCTTGTAGGCACTGATTTTATTTTATTATTATTTGTTGTGTTTGTTTTGCGTTCTTTAGTTAAGTTTACTACATTAATTGTCATCTCATGCTGTTCTTTTAGCCTATTGTTCAATTCATTATGTCAACCGTCTAGCCATCTGTTAAAATTGCATATGTAATTAGGTGTCCCTGTTAGCGGGATATTCATCCCTTAGGGCCTTCCTTGTTACCATCCGATTATGTGAAGCATGTTATACTATGTCTATTGTGTATGTTGATGGTTGGTTACAATAAATGAATTGAATATTTGAATATTTATATATTTATTTTCATGTTTTTAAGATATAACGTTTTAATAAGCTTCGTGTAACTGAGGTATGTCCAGGTATGCACTTGGGATAGTTTACATAATGTTTTTCATGTATAATAAATAAACTTGGACCTGCATATTCATTAATGCTGGTTGGAATCTGCCTGCAAAAGTTCTAAACCCTATTAAAGTCACTTCCCAGCATACATGTATAATTGTATATCCCTCTGAGGAAGTTGACATCAGTTTGTTTGCATTCTGATGTCTATTTCCAAAGTTTAGTTTTGTCTACATGTATGTAAGATGCATAACAAGTTAGCCAGCTTATTTTTTAGACAAGCTTTAAACTATATAAAATATTGTAAAACGGTTGTTGGCATCAGAAATATCTCGCCAGTGTTGCAACAAGCCTGATACATGTACGTTGTTTGCCGCATTTGTGGAGTATTATAGGCTATGCTATGAGTCAGCCTCAGAGACACACACCACGACTGGATTTGTCAATAAAGCATATGAGATGTACACTTTGGTTGCAAGGCTGGAGAGAAAGCCAAAGAATGGAATTTGATGTGGAAGATGTGGTGTAGATCTTAGAGTTTGGCTCCGGGGTCCTGCGAAAGCAATGCTGTTTGCCATCCCGATGGTCTTGCGAGAACAGAAAGATCATGTGACGGACTGCTAATTTTGTCTCACTAATGTTTCTGGTTTCTCGGGCAAGAATAAGAAAGGAACTGAATATCCAGACCGTCATTCGACAATGATGCCAGCGCCACACAATGAAAGTTTTCATATACCGAAGCCACCAGAGAAATGGAGCTTAGACAAAGGAGATGAAGATGCTGCATTGATCCAGCCAGGAACGAATATGCAGCTGCTGACGGTGATACGGATTTTCAAGTAGGTAGGTCTGTGTCTGGTGAGCCTCATCTCATCACACAGGTAGACTTAGGTTTGTCGAAAGCAAAAGCTGAACAACTGGATTCAAGACTCTAGTTTGCTGTCACAAAGTACTGGACAGAAATCGATCCGACAAAGATATATCTGCCTTCTCTTCACTTAAAGCTGGAACTGATGAAAAGTTTTGGTAAAAGCCATGCACAAGGATGGTGAAGGTTTTCTTCATCTGCAGCAGAAGTCCCCAAGAATAAGTGATGCCAAGATCAAGGAAGACATTTTTGTGCACGGATTTACAGATCAGACACATCACCAATGATAAGCAGTTTGAAATCTGCTGGAGAGACCAGAGACAATCGCCTGGAAAGCATTCAAGGATGTTGTGGAGAATTTTCTTGGTAATTACAGAGCAACAAATTACATTCAACTGGTTAACAGACTTTTTGCAGCATACGAAGACATGAAATGCAACATGTCACTTAAGATTCACGTCCTGCATTCTCACTTGGACTTCTTCCCTGCAAATCTAGGTGCAGTCAGTGATGAACATGGAGAACGGTTTCACCAGGACATTGCGACAATGGAAAAACCTTACCAGGGCAACTGGAATCCGTCAACGTTGGATGACTATAGCTATTGCTGGACACTCAAACGAGATGCACCAGACACTAAATACAAACGAAAATCAACATCAAAACATTTTAGGCCCATTATAAAACTTTAACTGAATCTCAGATACAGTGTAAGCTTACACATGCAACCGAGCGTTCCGGGTATAATTATGATACTTTAATTTTGCTTTTTTCAAAATTTTGTGATACAATCATTCTGAAATGACATTTTCTTTGGATTTGAATTGCTCTGTCATCAGCACCCACAATTTTGGGACGAATGTTTTACATTTGCTATCGAGTGACAATTATATTACATGTATAGGCCTGTTGCAAATGTATGCAACTATATATATGGGCATTTCTGTGGACAACTTGCATGTCATTTTTCTCAAAAACCTTACGTGATAGAAAAATTCTGAGAACACCACTGTTTTCAGCATGCCAAATTCTATATAAAACAGTTGAAGTTTTTTAGGAAATAAAAAAAAGTTAAAATTTGTTGTGCAGTGTAATCAACGTGGAGCTGGGGATGTGCAAAAAGTCTCAGCCATAAACCCTATGAATGATTGGAGGTTGCAATCCTCGACTCCCGGCAATTCTCCCTCTGCCAGACTGACTGTCTCAACGTGTCCACAGTCTCCTTGTTCCTGATTGAACTCGTTTTGAATTCGTCTCCTTGTTTCAAAACACTCGTAAAATTTATCAGCCTCGTTTGGTCACCCCTGTAAAATCTCAGTGCTAGTTTTCGTTTGAAAACACCCATGCATATTCGCTCTTTGAATATTTCTATCGAAACGGCATTTGTCAGACTATTATACCTCCCCCAAATGTCATTAGTCGAGGATGGAGAATGGAGATGTCGCGCTGCATCAATATAAGAAAATGCAATGCAGATCTCCATAATATTTTATCATCTCCTCACAAAGTAGAGTAAGCAAGAACATTATTAGGCTATTTACGCTCTTGCAATGCAAGATCATGACGGTATAAAATGCTTTTTTCGCTCAACTCTTCCAAGACTCAGTTGATCTGGTTGGGCACCCGTCAACAGCTTAACAAGCTTGATTACGTTTTACTTGCCAAGCACTTTCCTCAATTTACTTTTGTGACAAATGTCCGTGACCTGGGTGTTACTATTGACAATACTCTTTCCTTCTCTACGCATATTGCTAATATTTCTCGGTCCAGTTTCTATCATCTGCGACGTTTACGTGCCATTAGGCGATCTGTCTCTTCATCGATTTTTTCTTCTATGGTCTATGCCTTCATCTGTTCCCGCATTGACTATTGTAACTCGTTACTCATTGGCCTACCTAAACTCCGCCTGGCTCCTCTTCAATCGGTACTTAATGCATCTGCACGTTTGATTGCCCGCCTTCCTCGTTTCTCTCACATTTCGACTTTCATGACTGAGCACCTTCACTGGCTTCCTTTGACTGCCCGGATTCAATATAAAATTCTTTTTCTTACCTATAAAATGTTTTTGGGTCAAGCGCCTCGCTACCTTTGTGATCTTATTAGGAAGCCTTTCTCTGCTACCGTTGGACGTCCTCTCCGCTCTTTAGACCGTCATGATCTTCTTGTACCACGATCTCGGACTGCCACAGCCCAACATCGCGCCTTTGCCTCTGTCTGCCCTTTACTGTGGAATGGCGTTCCTCCTATTATTCGTTCCCATATTTTATCTGGAGGCTTTACTTTTTCTGCCCGTTGTCTTAAGGCTTTTCTTTTTTCAGGAGTTCTTCGCACTGGGAGCGCCTCTGATTAGATTGTACTGTGAGAGGCGCTTTATAAATCCCAAAATAGAATAGAATAGAATAGAAATCCATTCCCTAAGGACAACGGTGCTGAGGTCATTTAATGTTGATGGAATGAGTATTTTAACAATCATGGAATTCTTCGTTCTCTTCGCAGAAACCACTTCACAGTTTGAGAATTGTGCAATTGTCATCGGATTGGATGATGGTCTGACCATATCGAATGACGTCATCAAAATAAATCTACATCGACCAAATGAGATATCAACACAAGAACAAATGCCAACCCCAATGCAGATGGAGACAGCCGCCGCCGTTTACCGTAACACGATATACGTAACTGGAGTAGGAGACAATGCAGATGAAATCTGGAAATACAGTTTTGTTTCTGGATGGGTGAAATGCGCTTCTTTGGTTCAAGGCCGAAGTGGACACAGTGCAGCGTTTATCGATGAAGTTTTGTACATCTGCGGAGGATTCGTGGATTCGAATGAGAGCGTTCTAGACAGCGTCGAAGCCTACAACGCAGTCACCGATAAATGCACCGCTGTTGGGAAGTTGGTTCACGCTGTTGATTCCTCAGACAACTGTATTCCATTCAAGTGTTCGCTCTACATCTTCGGTGGAACAGATAAAGGTTACAAAGCGTTGGATTGCGTTCAAGTGTACAGCACGAAAGCAAACACATGCTCTGTTCTTTCGAAACCAATGCCACGGCCTTATCACTTGATGAGAGCTGTGCTTTGGGCCACATCTGTTGTTTTGGTTGGATGCTATACTTGTTTTATATTTAACATTGAGACGGAAACGTGACAAGAAAGAAAGCAGTTCAAGACTGATGCTGCTGGTTTTGGATTGCTTCTTGAGAACGAGAGAGTCTTTGTCATCGGAGGAGGAATCATCGTAGAGGGTGAAGATGGCAAATTAACCAAATGGAAAT
The DNA here is from genome assembly GCA_949752735.1 of Lumbricus terrestris. Classification (NCBI taxonomy): domain Eukaryota; kingdom Metazoa; phylum Annelida; class Clitellata; order Crassiclitellata; family Lumbricidae; genus Lumbricus; species Lumbricus terrestris. The sequence goes on along the minus strand of OX457051.1, from coordinate 13,660,163 downwards.
GCAGAGACGATGTTCGTTATGTTCCTCTTCAGAATATCATCGATGATAAACCAGTTGAATGGAAGATTCATGGGAAATTGCCAAAGCCAACCCTTGTACATGCTTACGCAAAAATGCACATCTTGAGCTAGTACATAATCACTTAAGAGGCTTTTGCACCTGCACAAATCCATTTGCAACACTGCACATTTTGTGTTAAACTGCACACTAAAAAAGCACTGTATCACACAATCAAGGGCGGATACAGGAATTTTCGAAGGGGGGGCCAAAGTTTTTGGTATTGTGAGACAGTAGAAAAAATTTTTAGTCATCGACCAATTTTTCGGGAAAAAGATACCAACTTATCCGCCAAAAAAGTTGATGACCTTTTTTTTTAGTCATCGACCAATTTTTCGGGAAAAAGATACCAACTTATTCGCCAAAAAAGTTGATGACCTTTTTTTTTTTTTTTTTTTTTTTTTTAGTCATCAACCAATTTTCCGGGAAAAGGAGATGCCATTTCCGAACGGGGGGCCAATGCAATTTTTAAATGGGGGGCCATGGCCGGATTGGCCCCCCCTGGATCCGCCCCTGCACACAATAGCACACATTATGCGATATCACGCAGGCTAGATGTGCAACTTTATACAATATTATAGTAACCAAGATTTTATTATATCAATATAACTCATACTCGGTTCACAATATGATAGAAATTACCATATTCTTATATTATATTGTGGGGCGCGGTGGTGCAGTGGTATGTTTGTTGCCTTGCAGCCTGAGGGTTGCAGGTTCGAATCCACCTCAATCCGCCGCGTAGGAACCACGGGAAAGTCCTTCACTCTCAATTGCTCAAGCGCTTCGGCGTGAAACTCCGATGCAGTGTCCACGCTGTGGTCGGGAGCGCCTCTGAGTAGCTAGCTCGAATGGCGCAATAGAAATGGAGAAATAATCTATATAAATAAAGAGAAGATTCGGTGTGTGATGCAGTTCGACAGTTTTGCACCTTTTCACTCCAAACCTTCACTACTGTGTCCGTCTCAGCATGAGACACCCGGTGGAGGGGTTCGCGAATCTCCGCCACCATGGGGATCAGGGGGGCAAAAACCCTCATTTTCGCTACTTTTGCAGCAGTTACCATGCATATTTTCACACATATTCATCTGAAACGTTACAGTTATACAGATTTTTACATGGGCCGCCTCGCCTCCACCCGGCACAAACCTCGGCACGCAGCGGCCTGGTGGGCGGGGTGACGTACCGGTGGAGGTCGAAGTGTGGTGGGGAGGGGAGTAGGGGTGGAGGGGAGGGGAGGAGAAATTTTCCCGAAAACCCTAATTCCACGGGTGGCGTACCGGTGGAGGTCGGAGTGTGGTGAGGTGTTGTGAGGTGGGGGATGGCGGTGGGGTGGGGTTGTGGTGGGGGTTGGGGTTGTGGGTTTGGGAGGGTTTCACGGATGGCGTACCGGCGGAGGTCGGAGTGTGGTGGGGTGTCGTGGGGGAAGATGGGGGTGTGAGGTGTGGTGTTATGGGGTTGTGGCTGAGAGCGTGTCGAATCCAGCTAGTAAATAATTAAATATGGGTAAGCACTAAGCAGTGCTCTTCAAAATGTTAATTTAGACTCCATCAGTGAATCGGTGAAAACCGTTTCGACCGCAAATCCTAGAAATCGAGGACATGCGTTGTTCTAGGGACATAAATTGCTACTGAATGGTCGTGCCTGCTGTAAGGGGCGCTAGGTAAACTTCCATTTGCACTGCATTAAATTTTCAATACATAGGTCGAAGCAACGGCAAATATCAAGGCATTATAAATTTACATCTATAAATTTACATATATATAATTATATATATATACGTATATAAATGTACAATATGTATAGTATTGTCCACTCACATATGGATGATGCGTCCCAGGCAACTGCCTGCTTTGCTTATACCTAAGGCTGGCCTTCGTCGAGGCGCGTAGCCAAAAGAAAGGGTTTTTTTGGGGGGGGAACTGAACTATAATAGAGACACATTACTAGCATGTTGTGCGTGCCCTATACCTGCAGCACTCGCCAGAGGGAGACGCAGTTTTCATTGGACATAGTACAATGCGCCGTATCGTGATGTAATAGCCTAATAATTATTATCTTCAAGCATTTGCAAATCTTAAATTATTTTTGTTCTGTATCAGCTGTTTCCTCAGGTATTCAGATTCCTTCTACTTCTAGAAGTAGACCGCCTATACTCCTCTCGATTTATAACCCATGCACACCGGGTGATCATAGTATACGCTGTTGCAAGCAGGGCTGTTTTTAAGGAATTTTTAGAACTGCACAGTGCACAACCCCTCTTTTCTTTCCCATCCTCCATGGTAAATTACCACCAATCGGAGGAAACTGACCTTTTTTACTAGTTTCAACTGCACGGAACTTGTGACGGAAGTGCTTTTGCAACTGCACAAATCTTTTTAGAACTGCACATTTTGTGTACAACTGCACGCTAAAAAAAGCCCTGGTTGCAAGTGTCTCTTCTGTACAATGTCGAATAGAATCGATGGACGATCTGCAAGTCTGTGGTCATTCATCGTGATAATCCAGCATTCGGCAGAGGGAAGCGCGGTGCCGCGCAGTCCACTCACAGTGCAGTAAATCTAAGATGGGACGATGCACCGGTAACTCGACATAATCAGCGGAGTCCAGTACTCCAGTGGCGTAGGCAAGGGGGGGTTTCGGGGGTTAAACCCCCCATTGGCTCCGAAAAAAGATTTGTTAAGGTTATTTTTCCATTTAAGTAAGAAAAAATAGCAAAAAACAGGGTTTCCGGCCATAACCCCCCCCATGAAAAATTCCTGGCTACGCCACTGGCGGAGTCGATATGTCGTATGCGCGTGCGCAGTGGGTCGGGTCAACCTCTAGCCGCAGCTTAAGCATTCATGTAAACACACAACACGCGTGCACTGACAATAAACTTATTTCCTTTTTACATCGATTAATTTTGAATCCACGATTCCGGTAAAATTTTCGTAAGGCATCAACATTCCCAAAAAGCGTCTAAGTCACCTAAAACCATTAATATCCTTAACGTTTAAAGTAACGTCCTGCAGAAGTGTGGAAGGAAGGGGCACAGTGGTGTAGAATTAGGTCACTGCCTCTATAGAGTTCTTTTCAAACATTATTACTAAAGCGTAGTCTATAATATATCGATTCAATTCAATTCCGATAACTGAAAACGAAACCAAGGCCGACCAAGACGGCGCTGTCTAAAATATTCAATATAAATGAGGACATTAATCACTTGGACTGACACTATAAGGACTCAGAAGAACAATTATGGACTTGACAAAAGACAGAGAACAATGGAGGTAATTTTTTCGTGCATATATAGCCGCCATATGGTTATGGTTGGCGTCAGAAGCCGATGATGTTGATGATGATGTTGATGATGATGATGATGATGATGATGATGATGATGATGATGATGATGATGATGATGATGATGATGATGATGATGATGATGATGATGATAACGATGACGATGACGATGACGATGACGACGACGACGACGATGCTGATGAACAACAATAGGGCCTATCCATGTTCTTAACATACTGTTTTGCATCTTTCAAGCTGCTGCTAAATATAATCACAGGCCTATCTCTGAATATCTTGTCATTGTGTGTGGTCACCTACTGCCAAAAATAATGGCTGTGGGTCTTATGCATGGCTCATGACGCTATAAGTGCATGATTCGAAAATGTAAGTATAAGTAACAGACACGATGTATGCATTAACACAATGCATAAAACGCATCTGGTATACACGCGCAACAATGATTATATGTTTATCTTTCATCGTCATCGTCGTCGTTGTCGTCGGCTCCATTATCATCGTTGTTATCAGTTCTTTACTCGTCTGTAATTGGTGGCGATGGGTATAAGCTCAAACATGCATATTCAGTATTATTTCTTTGTCTACGAAAGTATACTAATCCCGAGCAGCAGACTCTAAGAAACGGGAACTTGGCTAAAGGTTGTTAAATAAATACTGGAATGAATGAATAGATGAATGGATGGATGAATGAATGAATGAATGAAATTAAATGAATGAAAGAATGAATAGATGAATGAATGAATGAATGAATGAATGAATGAATGAATGAATGAATGAATGAATGAATGAATGAATGAATGAATGAATGAATGAATGAATGAGCAACGAGCGATCGAATAAATGAACGAATGAATGAATTAACGAGAAAGATGTTTCAGTTGTTATTACTATTCAATGAACAGGAATTATGTGTGCTTCCATTGCAATCAGCATCAATAGCGATTTTATAACATAACAGATTCTGAGCTCGTTAATCCCTAAATGCATATAATAGTATATAGGCCTACGTGTCATCATTGTCGTATAAGAATCTAGACTAGTTCTCTATAGACAAGAAAAAATGGTTTTCGCAGTTTCACGGAATGTAAATTAACGCCATTATTCGAATGCACGAGATATATAGGCTATAGACTTTAGGCGATAAACATAATACAAAATAAAATTTATTAAGAGTTGAAATGCAAAAACCATATAATTTCATATAGATCTCTCTCTATATATATACGATGCATAGGCCTATGCATCCTTGTCAATTTATATATAGTCTATATCAGTGGTTATCAACCTTTTTGACTTGAGGGCCACTTTTTTTACGTTGGAGGACACGAGGGCCACTTTTTCTTAGTTGAAGGACATTAGGGGGCCACAAGGTTAAAATTGTACTAACTAAAAGCATATAAAATTGTTATAATTGATTCAAAATAGAATGTTTGATGTAATTTATCGACGTTAAAATAAAATAATTTGCAATAGAAAATAATAACGTGTTCCATCCTGTCCAAATTGTTCATTTTTTCATATATTTTTTATAATTCTTTGAGAGATGAGGGCCATTTTCTGAGGCTGCGGGCCATTTTCTGAGGCCTGGCGGGCCACTTTTGGCCCGCGGGCCACGGGTTGGGAACCGCTGGTCTATATATACATATTATATGCGTATATATAATATATAAGTATATTTATATATAAGTATATGTATAATATATATATAATATTGTATATTGTTATATGAATACTGCTGTACAAAATATCAATATACACACTTCGTCATGCATGCATAAATATAATACGTATGGTTCTCCTTGTACGCTGTTGGCCATGGGCGCCCGCAGAAATTTCTGCACGAGAGGCAAAATACAGAGGTAACGGTTAATTTTTTTTAGTTGCAAGATCTTGAATAATGCAAAGCTGCAAATTAGGAACTTTTGAATTAAGGCCTTTTGTCTTAAAGGTGTCTTAAAGCAAATTCTCGGTCAGACTTTGTGCATTGTTTTTAATATGAATAGAGTTGCTCTCGTTCGAGAAAATTTGTTAACAACCCAAAAGTAGCAGTTATAGAAAATAGGTGTGAATTTTCCAGAGGGGCAAGTGCCCCCTCTTGCCCCTATGTGCGGGCGCCAATACTATTGGCTACATATGTATATATGTTTGTACACTTAATGATGACATCTACGTATACACGTATATCAATATAGGCCTATAGATGTATGAAGGTGTCATCATCAAATGTACACACAATAATATTATATCTATATCTCAGACGGCGTACACTAAATGATGACACCAACATGCATATATATCAATATATGCATATATATATATGCACACGCATATATATATATATATATATATATATATATATATATATATATATATATATATATATATACAACTATACAGCAGAAGGCGTTCGTGTGTGGCTGATAATAGCGACAGCACTTGACTGCACGCATCGTCCTAATCCGTCTCTGTCTGCCTGTACCCCTCTGTCCGTCCGTCTTTATATCCCCCTCCCTCTCTCCCTCCTCCCTCCCTGCTTGCCCGGCGGACGATGAGGCCTCGAGAGCGCTCTCCGCCGCCGCCGCCGCCGCAGTTCAGCGAGCCGCAGCCGACGGCCATTATAATCGGGGGCCACCCAGAGGTGTTTGCTCAAGCCGTCCCCCTCTCTCTCTCCCTCGGAGGGCCGGCCTGCAGCCGCAGCGGCCACGACCACATCCGTCCGCTTTCCCTCCATCGCCCTTAGATCAATATTATTGATGTCGCCGAGTGAGACTGGGAGGGGAGATGGAAGGGGAGAGTGGGGTGGGGTGGATGTCGAAGGGAGGGAGGGAGGGGTGGGGTGGGGTGGGGTAGGGCGAAGGAGGAGTCATCGCGGCGTGCATGGGGCTTAATCGAACGCTCGCGGCTCGGTTTAACAGCGAGATTAACGATGGACATGTATACATACATACATGCATGCATACATACATACATACATACATACATACATGCATACATGCATACATACATACATACATACATACATACATACATACATACATACATACATACATACATACATACATACATACATACATACATACATACATACATACATACATACATACATACATACATACATACATACATACATACATACATACATACATACATACATACATACATACATATATACATACATACATACATACATACCTACACTAGAACGCACATACACACATACACATGCATACACACAAACACAGACACACACACTCATCAACACACACACTCACATACAAACACAAAGACACAAAAACATGTAAGCAAACACACAGACATACACACACATGCATGCACACATAATACACACTCACAAACAAACAAAAACAAACAAATATACACACAGCACACACACAAAGACACACACAGACATACACATACAAACATAATAGGACAGAACACACGCACAAACACTCATATACACACACTCACATAAAACAAAGAAACAGACACACACCAACTCACACACACATACAAAAGATACACACATGCAAACACACGCTCAAATACAGATACACAGGCATACACAGACATATGTATATGCAAACAAACAATACACACACCCACAAGCACACACACACACACATATTCTCACTCTCGAGCAGACATAACATGCAGGCTTTTGCGTATACACGCTTCTCTATTAAAAGGACATAATAGGACAGAATACATAAATAAACAAGTTCTATATATTAAACATACACAAGAACATCCTGCCTTTAAGAAAAGACACACGCATACTCAGTCGTGCGTATGCAAGACATATATATATATATATATATACAGACAAATTCATATTTACATGTATATGCAAATAATTAAATATATATTATATATATATACTACATATTAGATTTATATATCCAAAATATATACATAATTATTATATAGGTCATGACTCAGTCTAATGTCATATGCAAATATATACAGTTTAGTGTTTTTTTCCATAATTATGCACTATATATATATGTATATATATCATATTCATATATATGTATAAATATCATATTCACATATATATATATATGTATATATCATATTCGGTCAAGTCCTACTGTCCTTGACATCAATCGGGTCGCGGTTTTACGATCGCTTTGTAAGACACCCATGTGTAATAAACCATTGCGTATATATCAATATAGATACATATAATATGCATATTAACATAATATATACACATACATAATATATATATATATATATATATATATATATGAATTCGTGTTTACCGTATTAGGCAACTTGATCTATAGAAGGAATTGCTATAAAAGTAGGACTATATATATAGTATAATATATATATATATATTAGGGTGGTCGTTAAAAATGAAAGTTTGAATTGACTGTTCTCCAAGGCGCCATTTGGTTCCATTCTCCCCAGAAACATCACACAAAAAGTTGTAAGAGAAAATATTAATATTTAGGACTAGCACAACGCCATCAAAGTTTTACCCTTATAATAGCAAGTCTTCTAATGCTCAAAAGTAGCTATATGGTTGTAATCAACCAGGAATCTTCAAACCAGGAATTAATTCAACTACTTGTAGTTGGTCCACACTTAAACATAATGATTCTACTGTTATCGTAATCATAATCATCAATTTATATAGCGCCACTTCAAGAGAAATTCCTCAAAGGCAAGAAAACCTGTATAACACACCGCATCACAGATAACATCTATCATATCTTATGTCTTTACAAATACTACCTGTTTTGCCTTGTTGTCGTGATTGATAATAATAGCTTATTGCTCCTAGAGTTACAGCAAAGAACAGTAATAGTATACAATTATAGGGATAAATATAAAAAATTTGTGGTTTCATCTGTGTCCTACGTAATTAATCTTTTCTGCAAAATCGCCAACATTCTTAATGAGGTCTGATTTCTCAGAAATCTTTCTTTTTCTACCGTCATTGTTCATAGGGTTACTGGGTACAAGGAACTGATGTAATATTAAAAGTAGCAACCCATTTTAGATGCGAATTTGTATCTCAGATTTAGGCTAATATGTTTTCAACCCGAGGCATTATTAATCTGTCTCACAATTCAAATTGCATTTGGTGTTTGAATGGGTTTGAGCTATGGTGTAGTTTTCACGATACACTTCCATCAAAGGGAAATCTCTGGCATGTTGCCCAAAGAAGGTGTTCATCTGCCACCAAGAGTGTAGCAATGGGTGTTGTCTTGAGGGTACTATAGGCCTACTTATTCACTTGGATTGGTTGGTCCTCTGAGACGTCCTGGTTGGTGGCCACTGTAATTTCAGCTGCATCCATTGCTGAGGATGATGTAGAAATTTTGAGTAGGACATAGCTTATGTGTTTGACACCATCGCCTTTCATGCAAATTTATAATAGGTAGGGCAGTGTAATTTGTGTCCACTCTTGACAGCACTTTCTGTGGCAATTGTTTGACTCTGTGTTCATTCTTTCAACTATAAAAGTATACTTTTAATGGGATAAATTCTATATTATCAAATGTGACAATGTGAGTAGGCGTCACCAGGCACTCAATTATGATGCTCTCTTTAGAAGTTGTTTAAAAGCTGCTCTTTGACTCCTGTGTGGTAATAAGTAATTTCATAGATCTATAAAAATTATGATCTCAATAATTTCAACATCTATTTTAATTCATTTCTTTACAGCAGCTCTTGATAAATTTTATCTGTGATGCGCTTTGTCATTCTGCTCTGATTGCCACAATAAACGAAATATATCATCAGTATTGTTTCTATTTAAGCTATTATTGAGGTCCTTGTCGGTATTATATCAGAATTTGTGTTAAAGTTAAGCATGTAATAAAGAGCGTTTAGTGTAACAAGGGATTCCTGTAGATAGAAATCACACCTACGAAAAGAACATAGCAATGTGTTGGCTTACTAGTATACAGTAGGTTTATGGTCATCGATCTCACGGACTCCCGCGTCAAATACTATTGTGATGGTCAATTGTTCATAGAAAATATATAATGAACCAGTATCAACATTGTAGAAGTTAGGCATACTTGTCAGTTGTGCTTGAGTAAAATAATGTAGTCTTTCTGCTAAAACTAGTCACAGGTAAAAAAATTTGACTAAATTATCCTTATACTCAAAAAGACGATGATATTTCGTAAAATCCAAAACTTCAAACACGTTGTGCTAGTCCTAAATATTTTTTAATCGGGATAATTTTTGGGCTACAACAGTCTTTTACCAAGTGGCACCAAATGGTGGGTTGGAGAAAGAATGAAACTGAAGTTCAAAATTTGCCATTACAGATGCAACCACCCTAATATATATATATTACAGTCCTATTATATATATTTATTTATAACATGTTGATATTGATTATACATGCATGATATATGCATACATAACTTTTTCCGGGACCTTTTTCAAGTTACGCCTGCTAAAAAATAATTTAGTTAATTTCAAATTTGATGACAATTTTTATAAGGCTCTACTTTAATCTAATCTCAATGATTTTTAAGATATTATTTCAGTTTCCACTTTAAATGTGCATGTCCTAAAATTAACAAGAGATTGAGGTTTTGTCCTTTTGGAATTCTACCGGAATTGCTCTGATTTTCAATGCTCAGTTTCGGAACCTTTCTTAACCGTACAGTAAGCCGTCACAAATAATATACACTATTAATTCCAGTGGTTGCATGTATGCATGAATGGCTTTCCTTTACAGCTACGTGTATATAATGCACCATGCATGAGACTCTATACCAGGATTCTCAAACTTAAAACTGTTAATTGTTTTGAGCGCGCAGGAGTCTGAAGCGCCTCTGAGTAGTTTTTCTTAAACGAGCGCTATATAAATTTGCGAACAAATGAATGAATGAACGAAAAATGAATGAATGAATGAATGAATGAGTGAGTGAAAGAATGAGTTAGTGAGTGAGTGAGTGAGTGAATGAATGAATGAATTAATGAGTGAATGAGTGAATGAATTAGTGAGTGAATGATTGAGTGAGTGAATGAATGAATGAATGAGTGAGTGAATGAGTGAATGAGTGAGTGAATGAATGAATGAATGAATGAATGAATGAATGAATGAATGAACGAATGAACGAATGAGTGAGTGAACGAACGAATGAATGAATGAATGAATGAATGAATGAACGAACGAACGAACGAACGAACGAACCAACGAATGAATGATTGAATGAATGAATGAATGAGTGAATGAATGAATGAATGAATGAATGAATGAATGAATGAATGAATGAATGAATGAATGAATGAATGAATGAATGAATGAATGAATACGATTAATACAGATTTTGATGTAGGCTATTATACTGAAAGCATGCAGTGATCATAATGCATAGTAGCCTACACGGGGACTATACGCTGCTTGCAAGACAGTGTCTCTTCTGTACAATGTCGAATAGAATAGATGGACGATCTGCAAGTCTGTTGTCTGCAAGTCTGCAAGTCATTTATAGAGAGTCGCTGCGTTTTGTTTCCGGCGTGTATGCAACGTTTGCATAACAATCGTACTTATGCACGGGTTGCATACATGCAGAGAAACCGGAGGTTTACGCAAGGCATGCATTATTTCAAGATCAATTGTTTCCATAGATTCATTGTTGCAGGATTCATTCATTGTTTAAGCATTAATTGTTCCGGTTGATTCAATGCTTCGATATTCATTGTCTCAAAATTCATTGTCTTTCTATATACGTAGATTCATTTTGACTCTGTAATTTTATATTGTTTCATTCCCTGATAAATTAGGCTGAAACCGGCATTGTTATTACAACAATCAGATGGCGTCATTGGCGCACATATATACTGCCCTCCCTTGAATACCGAGGCCAAGAATATTGAAGTCGCGAACGACCAATGAACTCCTCCTCAGGGCCAGTATATGGCTCAAGGAGACTGTTCGACTTCTTAATAAACATACAAAAAATACGCAGTCGGACAGTGAGCGTCTTTATCAAGGATTTTGTATAAAAAAATACTGTGCGTATGTAATCTCAAAACACATAATAGCATACAAGACTTGTTATGTCGAGTAGTTGAAGCCGCAACAATACAGGCACTGTTATGGCACATACAAATTTACATATAGGTAATCCTAAAAACCTGAATATTAAAAAAATACAATATCTCTATAGGCACAATTATATACTTATGTTTTTATATATTAATACCTTGTCATGTTGTATGCATATATATATATATATATATATATATATATATATATATATATATATATATATTATACTGAATAGCAACCTGCCATGCATATATAGATGTATGTCACATATGTATAATTATATATTCAATATTATATATATAGGCCTATATTCAATATTATATATATATATTGATATGTATACTCTCTATATATGTATATATATATCAACACCTATATATATATATATATCAACACCTATAATTATATATATATATATATATGCACACACACACATAGAGGGAGATTTGAGTGCTTTTACCTGCGGTTGTGATTGCAGGTGTGTGGCCATGTATGTAGTACAAGCAGAGAAGAGTCGACGGCGACATTGGATTAAGACGATGTTTACCCTTTCGACCGACGCACAATGGATGCACTAATTCGTCAAACACCGTCCGGGATCACAGTCACTTTTTACCCGGTCACAACCAACACCCCTCTTCCCCGGTTCGCACTGTAACTCAAGCTCAATAATATTTTTAATGTACATCTCTGTGGTATTATAATACGCATGTGCACTTGTACGTGCATGCATGCACGTGCATATGTCTATTATATACACACATGCATGGGAAGGCATTAGGCTGTATGGTGCAGAGCTCAACACCTGTGTGTCTGTGTGTATGTCTGTCTGTGTGTCTGTGTGTCTGTGTGTGTGTCTGTGTGTCTGTGTGTGTCTGTGTGTCTGTGTGTATGTCTGTATGTGTGTCTGTGTGTCTGTGTGTCTGTCTGTCTGTCTGTCTGTCTGTCTGTCTGTCTGTCTGTCTGTCTATCGATCAGTCTGTCTCGTAACACTAAGTCAGCTCTGCAAAAACCTATTCTTCTCATCGTATATTTTTGGGATTATAATATATATGAGAACTGACATGAATTTTAACGAAGCCGTGAAATCCAAAAAAACATTTTAAGTGCAATGCGCAATGTTTAAATGCTATATACGCTGCCGTACATACACTCATACAGTGCAATGTTATGGCCTCCTATATGCAATGCGATCCTATTTAGCACACTGCAATACAATATTATAATATACACTACTTTCAACATTAATATACAGTGTTGTGCGCTATTTGAATAGTCTGACAATTTAAATAGTAATCAAGCAGTTCACATCTGTTTGCTTCACTATTTAATTAGGTTGCAGATACGTACAGGACCTAATGATAGAGTATTTAAATAGTATATGCCTATATTTCCTTTATTACAATACAAATAATATAAACGTCAAGCCTGCCGAATATATATATATCAGACTTGTTGTCCTCGAGACCAAAGTCTTGGTCTCGAGTGCGCTCGAGTTCGGTTTTAAAAGTCTTGGTCTTGGTCTTGGTCTTGATAATAAAAGTCTTGGTCTTGGTCTTGGTCTTGAGAATAAAAGTCTTGGTCTTGATCTTGGTCTTGAGGTTCAAAGTCTTGGTCTTGGTTTTTCAAGACCAAGACCAGGACCTGCCTTCACTGCCCTTCAGTATTAACATTGAATAATCAGGGTGATTTTTAAGGTCGTGCACTATGGGCCGATGTAAAATTGTAATTCACCGCCACGAAAAAGGCCAAGCCTCTTCGCGTCCTACGACAAATATCTGCGGACGGATACAATTCCAGCTGGTCAGGAAATACCATCGGCAGCAGCAACAGTTATGATGTATCTGGAAGCCCTGCCAAGACTCGTTTCAGAAGTCAGGCGGTCAGATACGCCATGGCAGGATTTTAAAAAAGAATCACGATTTCTAAATTTATATCCAGTGCTTGAAAAGATGCTGTGCGTGCCAGCAACTTCAGCACCTGTAGAACGTATTCTTTCGCATGGTGGAATTTTCATGAGGTCACACCGGGCACGCCTTGGTCAGAAAATTCTGAGTGAATTGGTTCTGTTAAAATGCAACAGCCATTTGCAATAACATTGCACATAATCACAGGAGTTTTGTAGGCACGAACTGAACTCGGAATTCTCTGCAGTTTGGTTACAGAGTTGCTTTGTTTGAATAAAATACGTTTTCATTAAGATAGCAGAACTTGCATTTTCGCAAGGTCTTGTCTTGGTCTTGAGACCAAAAGTCTTGGTCTTGTCTTGGTCTTGAGTGCAAAAGTCTTGGTCTTGGTCTTGGTCTTGAGAATAAAAGTCTTGGTCTTGGTCTTGGGCTTGAGGTTCAAAGTCTTGGTCTTGGTCTTGGTCTTGAGGTTTGAGGTCTTGACAACAATACTGATATATATATATATATATATTTTTTATTTGGACGTATACTTAAATTCAGTTTTGCGATCAGCCTCCCTTACGTCATTGTGCCATAATAATACAAAATAATATTTAGACGCAAATTCAGGTGTAATTCATTCGTATGACACGAACAGTACTACAGCGTTTGGAAATATGCGGATGCAAGTGCAGACTGCAATTCCCTCATCTTATCCTGTGCATGAATATATTATGCATGTACCACAACTGTTCGCAGCATGACCAAATTGACCATGGCGCACAAGGCAGCAGCATCATCACGCAAGCTGCATAATATATCATCCTCTGAGAAGCTGCAGTCGCAATTATATATAGTGCATGCCGATAAATATACATAGGCACTATACATATACATATTATATACATATACATATACATATACATATAAATATACATATACACATACATATACATATACATATACATATACATATACATATACACATACATATACACATACATATACACATACATATACATATACATATACATATACATATACATATACATATACATATACATATACATATACATATACACATACACATACATATACATATACATATACATATACAAATACATATACATGTATATAATACATATATGATTATGTGATATCTATAATTATTGTATGTGCGTATGTGAGTGTACGTGTGTGTGTTTATGCGTGTGCACGCGCGTTTGTATGCGCGCTTGTGTCTGCGTATATATGTACGTGCTTGCCTGCGTGCTTTTGTTTGTGTGTCCTGCGTGTGCTTGGGTGTGTTTGTGTCTGTATGCATAGACAGATGTTTGTGTATATGTGTGTACATGTGTTTAGGCGGGTCTATATGCTGTGACCGGTGTCTATGCAAATTTGCCTAGCTATACACGGTGCGCCGCGTCATTATGATCTGTATCCATACGATTTGACGGATGTATCGATGCATGTATAATATGACGACCTATAATGGAGAGGAGACTGCTTTAAGGGAAAGAGACAGACAGACAGACAGACATACAGACAAAGACAGGGACAGAGGCAGGGAGAGACAGACAGAGACAGACAGAGAGAAACAGAGACAGAAAGAGCCAGAAAAAAGACAGACAGGCAGAGACAAACAGACAGAGACAGACAGACAAAGACAGGCATACGGAAATAGACAGAGACGGAGACAGTTACGACCCCAATGGTAGAGACCGGCAGACAGAGACAGACAGATACAGAGAGTGAGAGAGACAGACATTGATAGAGAGAGAAACAGAGACGAAATTTAGAGAGACAGAAAGTGACAGACAGAGACAGATAGGCAGACAGAACAGACACAAAAGACAGACAGAAACAGACAGAGACAGAGAGACAGAGTGTCACAGAGATACAAAAATGAGAGAGACAAATACAAGTGTGTGTGTGTGTGTGATAAAAAAGTGCACGCATGCATATTTGAGCATTCTTGTTTTCCTTTACTTTACATGTCTACATGTACATTGACTGGAACCATCTGTTCCAGTCAATGTACATGGCTCATGGCTCATGGCTCAATAACGATCACATTGGTAGCCATAGACTGTATATGCATACCGTTCCCTAGAGTTCAGCCATGCAAAGTGCAAGGGAAACGACTATTCGAGCTAATGGATGCCAATATATGCATGACAATTGTCTGGCCCGTCATCGCATAATATACTTCCGTTGAAAATCTCTGGAGTACTTACATATGAGGAACACAGGATGCATTCCTAACTCAAGAGTCATACGACAGTCGCGTGCATTGCATTGCATCATTGTATGCATGCATGCATGCATGCATACATACATACATACATACATACATACATACATACATACATACATACATACATACATGCATGCATGCATGCATACATACATACATAAATACATACATACATGCATGCATGCATACATACATACATACATACATACATACATACATACATACACACATAAATACATACACACATACACACATACACACATACACACATACATACATACATACATACATACATACATACATACATACATACATACATACATACATGCATTCATGCATGTATACATACATACATACATACATACATACATACATACATACATACATACATACATACATACATACATACATACATGCATACATACATACATACATACATACATATATGCATACATACATACATACATACATACATACATACATACATACATACATACATACACACATGTTGACACATACATACATACATACATACATACACACATGTTGACACATACATACATTCGTGCAGATATAGCAGCATGTTGTATAGCATAACTAGGCGCATGCATGGATCCATTATATATATATATATATATATATATATATATATATATATATATACCACTTCGTGCAATTCGAGAAAATCGTTAATATGCCTGGAGATTCATTTTCTCCGACAAATCAATGGCACGAAATCTTTCACATTCAGACGCACGCACAAAGAACTGCACATGTATAGAGGCGAGAAGATAATGGAGTTATATTGAGCGTGAAATTGAAACAAGATAATATTTTGTTTCAATTTCACGCTCTATATAACTCTATTATCTTTATTATAAGCAATATATGTTAGTAGATCATGGATCCATGAACCATGAATACAATGCAGGCTCACTTAAAATCCCTATATATTATTTGGTAGCTATATATATATATATATATATATATATATATATATATATATATATATATATATATATATGGTATGGAATTTCACACACAAACGCACTTACACACACGCACACACACACACACACACAGTGGCGGATCCAGAACGTTTCGAAGGGGGGGCCAAAATTTTTGGTGGAACAGAGGGGGAAAAAATTTCCGGGAAAAAAGTTGATGACTTTTTTTGTCATCGACCAATTTTCCGGGAAAAAGATACCAACTTATCCGCCAAAAAACTTGATAACCTTTTTTTTTTCTAGTCATCCATTAATTTTTCAGGAAAAGAAGATGTCATTTCCGAACGGGGGGGGCCACGTCCCGTACGATTTTCTAATAGGGGGGGGGGCCAGATGTCCTGTTTTTCTCTCCCACTACATGTGTTTAATGACTTCTTGAAACCAAATGGGGGGCCACGTTCCATGCAATTTTTAAATGGGGGGGGGCCATGGCCGGATTGGCCCCCCCTGGATCCGCCCCTGCACACACATATATATATTTATATATATATTGCATGTGTATAATGTGTGTGCATTATTATAATATATGTCACCATATACATGTGTGTATAATACTGTATATCTATTACACACACACACACACACACACACACACACACACACACACACACACACACACACACACACACACACACACACACACACACATATGCAGGGACCAACAAAACTTTCGCATACATTAAAATCTATATCTATCTATATAGGCCTATAAATAAAAATGTAACACGTTTGTTCCTTATGGAATTTCTCGGAAACCTCATGACCGATTCTTTTGAAATTTTTCGCAAAACGCTCCGTTCGAATACGATCGTGTTTGTAAAAGGATTTCCTGGCAAGAAGCAAATCTTTTACACACAAAAAACACAACTTTCTCCTCGAGATGACACGTTTATACATTTTTACTTTAACGCATACTTCGCCATTTTGGCCCGTGTATTTATAACGTACAGGGATGCCACTCTGAATTTTCAATAAGGTCAGGGATGCCACTCTGAATTTTGAAAAAGGTCAGATCCGGTCGAAAAAAGGCTAGAAAAGGCTAGATTGACAATTTTCACACAACGTTCGAGCGGGCGGGTTTTTATATGCTTTTCTCGAAAAAACACAACATTGCATTCGATTTCAGCGAATTCAATTTATTTGCATTTGAATGCGGCCGTGTGGGAGGAAGGGAGCGGGATGTAGCGGGAGGGAGCGGGAGGA